>OY740792.1:61429248-61894784 GCA_963514005.1 Raja brachyura | reverse complement strand
GTGTGTGTGTGTGGGGGGCAGGGTGTAGTGTGTGTGTGGGGGGGCAGGGTGTAGTGTGTGTGGGGGGGGCAGGGTGTAGTGTGTGTGGGGGGGCAGGGTGTAGTGTGTGTGTGTGGGGGGGCAGGGTGTAGTGTGTGTGTGTGTGGGGGGGGCAGGGTGTAGTGTGTGTGGGGGGGGCAGGGTGTAGTGTGTGTGTGTGTGTGTGGGGGGGGGCAGGGTGTAGTGTGTGTGTGGGGGGGGCAGGGTGTAGTGTGTGTGGGGGGGGCAGGGTGTAGTGTGTGTGTGTGTGTGGGGGGGGGGGGCAGGGTGTAGTGTGTGTGTGTGGGGGGGGCAGGGTGTAGTGTGTGTGGGGGGGGGCAGGGTGTAGTGTGTGTGTGTGTGTGGGGGGGGGCAGGGTGTAGTGTGTGGGGGGGGGCAGGGTGTAGTGTGTGTGGGGGGGGCAGGGTGCAGTGTGTGTGTGTGTGTGGGGGGGGGCAGGGTGTAGTGTGTGTGGGGGGGGGCAGGGTGTAGTGTGTGTGTGGGGGGCAGGGTGTAGTGTGTGTGTGTGTGTGTGGGGGGGGGCAGGGTGTAGTGTGTGTGTGTGTGTGGGGGGGGGGGCAGGGTGTAGTGTGTGTGGGGGGGGGCAGGGTGTAGTGTGTGTGTGTGTGTGTGGGGGGGGGGCAGGGTGTAGTGTGTGTGTGGGGGGGCAGGGTGTAGTGTGTGGGGGGGGGCAGGGTGTAGTGTGTGTGTGTGTGGGGGGGGGCAGGGTGTAGTGTGTGTGTGGGGGGGGGCAGGGTGTAGTGTGTGTGGGGGGGGCAGGGTGTAGTGTGTGTGTGTGTGTGGGGGGGGGGGCAGGGTGTAGTGTGTGTGTGGGGGGGGCAGGGTGTAGTGTGTGGGGGGGGGCAGGGTGTAGTGTGTGTGTGTGTGTGGGGGGGGGGGGCAGGGTGTAGTGTGTGTGTGGGGGGGCAGGGTGTAGTGTGTGTGTGGGGGGGGGGGCAGGGTGTAGTGTGTGTGGGGGGGGGCAGGGTGTAGTGCGTGTGGGGGGGGCAGGGTGTAGTGTGGGGGGGGGCAGGGTGTAGTGTGTGTGGGGGGGCAGGGTGTAGTGTGTGGGGGGGGGGCAGGGTGTAGTGTGTGTGTGTGTGTGGGGGGGGGCAGGGTGTAGTGTGTGTGTGGGGGGGCAGGGTGTAGTGTGTGTGGGGGGGGGCAGGGTGTAGTGTGTGTGTGTGGGGGGGGCAGGGTGTAGTGTGTGGGGGGCAGGGTGTAGTGTGTGTGGGGGGGGCAGGGTGTAGTGTGTGTGGGGGGGGCAGGGTGTAGTGTGTGTGGGGGGGGCAGGGTGTAGTGTGTGTGGGGGGGGCAGGGTGTAGTGTGTGTGTGTGGGGGGGGGCAGGGTGTAGTGTGTGTGTGTGTGGGGGGGCAGGGTGTAGTGTGTGTGTGTGGGGGGGGCAGGGTGTAGTGTGTGTGTGTGGGGGGGGGCAGGGTGTAGTGTGTGTGTGTGTGGGGGGGGCAGGGTGTAGTGTGTGTGTGTGGGGGGGGGCAGGGTGTAGTGTGTGTGTGTGTGGGGGGGGCAGGGTGTAGTGTGTGTGTGGGGGGGCAGGGTGTAGTGTGTGTGGGGGGGGGCAGGGTGTAGTGTGTGTGTGTGGGGGGGGGCAGGGTGTAGTGTGTGTGGGGTGGGCAGGGTGTAGTGTGTGTGGGGGGCAGGGTGTAGTGTGTGTGGGGGGGGGGCAGGGTGTAGTGTGTGTGTGTGTGTGTGTGGGGGGGCAGGGTGCAGTGTGTGTGTGTGGGGGGGGGGCGGCAGGGTGTAGTGTGTGTGTGTGTGGGGGGGGGGCAGGGTGTAGTGTGTGTGTGTGGGGGGGGGCAGGGTGTAGTGTGTGTGGGGGGGGCAGGGTGTAGTGTGTGTGTGTGTGGGGGGGGGGCAGGGTGTAGTGTGTGTGGGGGGGGGGCAGGGGTGTAGTGTGTGTGTGTGGGGGGGGCAGGGTGTAGTGTGTGTGGGGGGGGCAGGGTGTAGTGTGTGTGGGGGGGCAGGGTGTAGTGTGTGTGGGGGGGGGCAGGGTGTAGTGTGTGTGGGGGGGCGGTGTAGTGTGTGTGGGGGGGTGCAGGGTGTAGTGTGTGTGTGTGTGTGTGGGGGGGCAGGGTGCAGTGTGTGTGTGTGGGGGCGGGGGCAGGTGTAGTGTGTGTGTGTGGGGGGGGGCAGGGTGTAGTGTGTGTGTGTGTGGGGGGGGCAGGGTGTAGTGTGTGTGTGTTTGTGTGTGGGGGGGCAGGGTGTAGTGTGTGTGGGGGGGGCAGGGTGTAGTGTGTGTGGGGGGGGGCAGGGTGTAGTGTGTGTGTGGGGGGGCAGGGTGTAGTGTGTGTGGGGGGGCAGGGTGTAGTGTGTGTGGGGGGGGCAGGGTGTAGTGTGTGTGGGGGGGGCAGGGTGTAGTGTGTGTGGGGGGGGGGCAGGGTGTAGTGTGTGTGTGTGTGGGGGGGGGCAGGGTGTAGTGTGTGTGGGGGGGGGCAGGGTGTAGTGTGTGTGGGGGGGGGCAGGGTGTAGTGTGTGTGTGTGGGGGGGGGCAGGGTGTAGTGTGTGTGGGGGGGGCAGGGTGTAGTGTGTGTGGGGGGGCAGGGTGTAGTGTGTGTGGGGGGGGCAGGGTGTAGTGTGTGTGGGGGGGGCAGGGTGTAGTGTGTGTGGGGGGGGTGCAGGGTGTAGTGTGTGTGTGTGTGTGGGGGGGGCAGGGTGCAGTGTGTGTGTGTGGGGGGGGGGGCGGCAGGGTGTAGTGTGTGTGTGTGGGGGGGGGGCAGGGTGTAGTGTGTGTGTGTGTGGGGGGGGCAGGGTGTAGTGTGTGTGTGTTTGTGTGTGGGGGGGCAGGGTGTAGTGTGTGTGGGGGGGGCAGGGTGTAGTGTGTGTGTGGGGGGGGGGCAGGGTGTAGTGTGTGTGTGTGGGGGGGGCAGGGTGTAGTGTGTGGGGGGGGGCAGGGTGTAGTGTGTGTGGGGGGGGGCAGGGTGTAGTGTGTGTGGGGGGGGGCAGGGTGTAGTGTGTGTGTGTGTGGGGGGGGGGGCAGGGTGTAGTGTGTGTGTGTGGGGGGGGCAGTGGGACAGACCTAATCAATAACAATATATAAAACAACATCTATGCTAAAACTCTTTGTTCATTCTCAGCATCTCAGCCTTCAACAGTTATATTCAATAGTGCTAGCACATGTATTTAAACAGAATTCCCTTTCTTTTTTAAAGGGTGACTGGACACTGCCCCCCAATGTCCAGCAGCGGAAGTTCAGTTCAGTTTATTGTCGCGTGTACCGAGGTACAGTGAAAAGCTTTTTGATGTGCGCTAACTAGTCAGCAAAAAGACAATACATGATTAAATCGAGCCATTCGCAGTGTATAGATACATGACAAGGGAATACCGTTTAGTGCAAGATAAAGCCAGCAAAGTCTGATCAAGGATAGAGCAAGGGTCACCAAAGAGGTAGATAGTAGTTCAGCACTGCGCTCTGGTTGTGGTAGGATGATTCAGTTGCCTGACAGCAGCTGGGAAGAAACTGTCCCTGAAAATGGTGGTGTGTGTTTTCCCGCATCTATACTAGACTGTGTTCCTCTCCCCCACCGAGCCTTGGCGTTGGCTGCACCGAGCTTCATTGCGTCCCTCAGCATGTACGCCTGCAGTCTGCAGCGGGCCAGTCAGCAACATTCTCGCTCGGCTGGGAGGTCAACAAGGTTGGGTCAGACCAAAGAGTGCCCTTCACCGAGTTGATGATCTTCCAGCAGCACTTGATGTCTGTCAGACCTGATGGTGCCAATGTTCACAGGTGGCACCTTGCCCTGTCCGGTGAGGTTTGGCTCACTCCATATCGTCATAGCCGTCCAACACACCCGGGGGGGAGGGCAAGACAGTCACACAAACTGCAGGTGCACAACACAAAGTGCTGGAGGACCTCAGCGGGTCAGGCGGCATCTGTGGAGGGAAAGGACAGGCGACGCTTCGAGTCGGGACCCTTCCTCAGACTGATGTAGTAGGAGGGAGAAAGCTGCAAAAGAGAGGGGGAGCAAGTGATAGGTGGATGCAAGTGGCAGATGGGTGTAATCCATGACAAAGGCTGGAAGTGAAAAGGGTTTCAGATATGAAAAGGAGTGAAATAGAAAGCAGGAGGGAGGGATAGTAGTGGGAGAGGACCAGTGGGAAGGGCAAAAAGGAAGATGGGGGGTGGGGGGGGGTGTCGGGGATGGCAGATGAGCCTACAGGGAGGAGGGAGCAATATGACGATGAGAGAGATGGGCGCTCACTACACAAGAGACTGTGACTGTGACGACACCTGGAGAAAAAATAACCCAGCGGCAGGGCCTGGCAGAGGGATGGTGAACGACTTCTAAAAGACAGATATGGGTGGGAGGGGTTAATAGGGTTATCGGCCAAATGCTAACAAATGGGATTAGCCCAGTAAGGCAACTTGAGGGGTTTGTTGTAGTCCTGCTCAGCTCTGTGACTCAATTGGTAGCTCGGTACACAAAAGGACACAAAGCGCTGGAGTAACTCAGCGGGCCAGGCAGCATCTCTGGAGAACATGGATAGGTGGTATTTTGGTTCAATGCCCTTCTTCAGGATTCTGTACGGGGATCGGTACAGAAAGGGTTTAGACTGAAGCAGAAAGACAGAGTACCAGGAAGGCCAAATGTATTTAAAGGGTGTGACCTTAAAGGCAAGGAATGAATTCAGTTACTAATCAAAAGGTGCAATTAACTGGGATTATGATGTGGAGATACAGACTTGTCTATAAATAGGCTGGAATGGGCATTCACAGTTCATGGTCGATGCAGGATTGGGAAGTGAGGAGAAGAAGTGTTATATTGATTAAAGAGAGGATATCCTGCAGTCATAGAGTCATACAGTGTGGAAACAGGCCCTTTGGCCCAACTTGCCGACACCTGCCAACAATGTCCCAGCTACACTAATCCCACTTGCCTGCGCTTGGTCCATAACCCTCCAAACCTGTCCTATCCATGTACCTGTCCAACTATTTCTTAAACGATGGGATAGTCCCAGCCTCAACTACCTCCTCTGACAGCTTGTTCCATACACCCACCACCCTCTGTGTGAAAAGGTTACCCTTCGGATTCAGATTAAATCTTTTCCCCTTCACGTTGAACCTATGTCCTCTGGTCCTCAATTCCCCTACTCTGGGTAAAAGACTCTGTGCATCTACCTGATCTATTCCTCTCATGATTTTGTACACCTCTATAAGATCTCCACCCATCCTCCATGGAATAGAGACCCAGCCTACACGACCTCTCCCCAAAGTTCACACCCTCTAGTCCTGGCAACATCCTCGTAAACACCGGCTACGGGAGCCAAGATCAACCCGTTAACGGAGGGCTCGAGGCCCCCCGACTAAGGGAGAGTAAGGGAAGAGATCCATCACAGTGAGGAATGTGGAGGAGTCACTGTGGTGGATGTTTATGTTAAAATGTGTTTTGTATATTCCGTTGCTTTTTATTTGTATGACTGACTTGGCAAATGAGATTCCTCGCATGTTGCAAAACATACTTGGCTAATAAAGTATTATTGGGATTGTGAATATCATGTTGAGAATAGCCGTGGGTTGAGAAACAGCCAAGTTTCCATGGAATGACAACTCCTCTGCTCTGGGTACTGTGGGGGAAAATGGTGTGGGAGGGAGAATTATAAATGAACAATGAGAGGTGCAGATGTTTAGGCTGGGAGGTGCTCCCTCTGCTGGTCTGATACTGCGATGGAGAGGAGACGGTTGCCCACTTCTTCACAGAATGTGGATTTGCAATAAATCTGGAGACGTTTGCAAGGGTCCCTGTCATGATTTATTCCAAACAGCTCCATATCAGAGAGTGTCGGGCAGATTTTTTTGCACGGTCCCTGTATTGTATATATTTTTACTTGAATAAAGCTTATTTTGATTTTGGCTTAAAGCACTGCTCCACTTCCACAAGACAACCTTAGGTGGTTCAAAGCCCCCTCAGCACCTCCCCTCTGGTGGGGGGAGTACAACTGGGGATGGTCCCCCCCTCCTATGCCAGGGGGCAGCAGTGCTGCCAGTGTGGCCAGGGTCTGAGCTAGACTGCAGGCTGCTTTAGGAGCCATGAGCAAGGGTGATCACTGTGAGAGCGCAGGCAGCCTGCAGTGAGTGCAGTGAGAGGGAGAGTCAGCAGTGAAAGGAAGGGTTAGGAGGAATTGGGGGGTGGATGTGATGTTTGTATCTTGCACCCCTTGAGGCCAGGAGTACAAGCTGACGAGTTGGCCATTGCCTCGTGACCGAGGTCAAGTGACCTTCTAGAAGTTTCTGTCAAAGATCCTATAGCGAGCAAGATAGACCACTCGACGAAAAAGACGTAGTACGGTCATGGGCAGATTCATGGGTAATTTTCAGCCTCATTTTCGTAACCGGCTTCCGTCTCCGCACCAAAGATTCCATAGCGGAGCAAAGATACTAGTGCGGAGACGGAAGCCGGTTACGGAAACATCCTCGTAAAAATCAAACATCTTTGGTAAAAATCTTCTCATTTTCTTTCTGTCTCTCTGCCTCACAGTAAAAAGCAAAAAGATGCCTCTGTTCCTTCCACAGCGTGTGGGAAGTTTGGCCCGGATCAGCACGGCTGGGACGCCAGGGTAACGTTGCGGGGGGGTTTGCAATGTATTTTGATGTAATGTTGTCCCTTGTCTGGGTCTTGAGTCCGAAATAAAGTTTATAATTCTATATAGATATAGATACTGACTACTGGAGAGACAGTTGACGGCACGGAAAGACGGCACCCGGGAAAGGCTGGGTTAGCGCCCCAGTCTGTGTCTTTCGTGAGAAAGACACCCAACAAAGCTACAGAAAGGCCTAATGAACCATCGTGGCCTAAACATCCATCAGGCGAGAATGAAATGCTCGGAGAAGGAGAAAGAGGTGCAGCGTACGCGCAGGCCTTGAACCTGGTGAGACGCAGGAGGAGCCCGGCCGGGAGCCACCCCACAGAGCCCAGTCCCTCCACGCACTAGAGTCTCCCAACCCCTGCAGAGTAGTTATTAAGATGGCTGATCCGTGGGCGGTTGCTGCTGGGACGCAAGTCGGGGCCTGATCAACCCCGGCTGGGTCGCCTGGGCGAGGGTGTCTGATGTTGTGAGACCCGAAACACCCGATGACCCCAGGTCACATCAGTGAGGATGTGTCCCAGCTCATCTAGAAGATGTATATTTTTCACAGAAATCTGGAGAAATATGTATGTACGTGTGTGTGTGTTATATGATTATATACATCTATATCACATTCATATATGTGTGTATGCGAGTTCTTTCATACACAATCTAATCAGTTGTATGGTCGCTGAATAAAACACATCACATGAGCCATTTAAAAGGAATTTTTTTTTAAAACATTAAAAAAATAAAATGAAAAAAACCCATTAATAAAAGAAAATTAACTGAATTATAATTTAACACAAACTGTTCCCCCGCAAAGTTGATTGCACTGCGAGAGGGATATACAAAGTCGGTCGGGTTACTGAAATGGCCGAAGAAAAGGCCCGCGTTCCGCTCCGTTGCGTACTACACGTCAGCCCATTGGATTTAGCAGGAGTGGACTATCTTGCTCGCTCTAGGATCTTTGGTTTCTGTTAGTGTTGGAAATAAACGCTACTTACAAGATGGCGTCGGTGTCGGGCGTATATTCGTTGTGATAGCCACAACAGGGTCATACGGCAAACATAACGGGAGGAGACCGAGACACGTAATCAGGGGAACGTTTCCAGGGGTAGAGAGACCAAGTGCAGGGGCACTGGAGGTGGGGGTATTTTAAGGTGGATGGGTGGGATGCAAGGGAGGGGAAAGCAGGGGTAAGGTATGTGTAAGCTGTGTGATGTGCCGGGTGCGGTACACACACCTGTATGTGTGTGTATGTGTACAGGGAGTGGTACATGGATCTCTGTGTGTGTGTGTACAGGGAGTGGTACATGGATCTGTCTGTGTGTACAGGGAGTAGTACATGGATATGTGTGTGTGTGTGTACAGGGATTGGTACATGGATCTGTGTGTACAGGGATTGGTACATGGATCTGTGTGTGTGTGTGTGTACAGGGAGTGGTACATGGATCGGTATGTGTGTGTGTACAGGGAGTAGTACATGGATCTGTGTGTGCAATTACCAGAAATGTTGGGCACAGAGCTGGACTTCCATCGCCTTGGCACCAGACCAGGACGATTGCAACCTTCCCTGTTTTGACGGATGCAATCAACCCAATGTGCACAATCAAATAAGATCAAATAGAAAAGTTGTCCTCCAATTTTAGGCTGTGCACGCCATACGCAAGAAGATGAGGACCTCAGGCAGGACATCCCATCGTTGGCCAGGGAAGGTGTGATCTCAAGAGAAACAATGTGGGCAACTGTGGAACTGGTAAAATGACTAGGGAGCGGGAAGTGGGCAAGGAGGGAGGGGGAGTATGAGATGAAATTACTTAAAATGAGAGAATTCAATGTTATTTCACTGGTTTGTGAGGTACCTAAGCAAAATATGAGGTGCTGTTCCCCGAATTTATACTCAAACTCACCATAATACTTTATTAGCCAAGTATGTTTTGCAACATACGAAGAATTTGATTTGCCATACAGTTAAACTAATAAAACACCACAGAACACTCAAAATACATTTTAACATAAACATCCACCACAGTCTCCTCCACATTCCTCACTGTGATGGAAGGCGAAAAAAAAAGTTAAATCTCTCCCTTCTTTGTCCTCCAGCAATCGGAGGCCTCGAGCCTTCCGTTGACGGGACGATCTTACTCCCGTAGCCGGCGGTGGGCCCCCTTGTTGAGGCGATCAAGCTCCTGCATCGGGGGGGAATCTCAGCTCCCCTGCGCTGGACGCTCGGACCCTGGGTCGGGGCTAGTAGAACGTCGTGCTGTTTTGGAGCTGCCGACTCGGTCTCTACCCAAGGCTGCGAGCTCCTTGATGTTGAAGGCCATAGGCTGCGCGGGGTTGGAGCGTCGATCCCAGGCAAGGAATTGGCTCCAATAGTAAGTCCTCGTCCCGCAGTGGGGCTCAAAGTCAGTCCTGAGCGAGGCCTCCAGCCCCACGATGTTAGGCCGCAGAGCGACAAGAGATACGACGCGGAAAACAATCGCATCTCCGTCAAGGTGAAAGATTGAAAAAGGTTTCCCCTGAACCCCCTGCCGCAACCCCCACAAAAAACAAACAAGAGAAAACTAACACAAACTTATAAAACACATGAAAAATAACACAAAAAAGACGAGAGGACAGACAGTCTGTTGGCGAGGCTGCCATTGCAGCGCCACCCGGTGGCCTCACTCTGGCGATGGAGAAGTCCCAGGACAGAGAGGTCAGTGGGACGGAGAGTTGAAATGGTGAGCAACCAGGAGATCCTGTTGGCCGAGGTGGACCGAGCGTAAATGTTCCGTCAAGCGGTTGACGAGTCTATGTGTGATCTCATTTGGCACGTTTCTACACACCTTCACCAGCTGGGTGACGTTCAGGTCAATTTAGAGATACAGCGCAGAATGCGGCCCTTCGTCCCACCAAGACCGCACCGACCAGCGACCTCCTGTAACCGACACACAAGGGGGCAATTTACAGAACCCAATCAACCGGCAAACCTGCCCGTCTCTGGAATGTGGGGGGAAGCTGGAGCAGCCGGAGGAAACACATGGTCACAGGGAGAACATGCAAACTCCGTACAGACAGCACCCATAGTCAGAATGGAAGATGGGTCTCTGAAGCTGTGAGGCAGCATCTCTACTGCCTCACCCACTGTTCTGCACCCAGCAGAGTTAGCACAGCGCAGTGGTGGATCAGGTAGAGCTGCTGCCTCACTGAGCGAGAGACCCCGGCTTGATGTCAACCTCATTCACATACTCTCCACATTCTTCATCCATTTTCTAGTTGGCGTAGACTGTAGGGGAGTAATGTACAGTATGTCACTAATGATATTAGCAAAGGGGAAGTTTTTGCCAAATTCTTGTTCAATGCAATTACTCCAAAAGTAACATTTCAAAAATGACTCAAATTGTAGCTGTAACTGGGCAGCAAGATGCACAGGTAAAAGATAACAGATGAAGGGCCTGTCCCACTTGGCCGTCATTTGCGCCTCATTTACGCGTCATATGTAAAATAGGTTGACGTGTCATGATGTGCGACGTCGCGCGCAAATCACGCGTCGTCATGCGGTTTGGTGCACGTGACGTTGTTAGGATACCCTGCGGCACGTGGCGACGCATGGTTACGCACGGTGACGTAACCATGCGTCACCACGCGATACACGTTCGACATCGGGACGCCAGCGTGCGACACCAATGCGTCAGCGTGCGACACCGATGCGTCAGCGTGCGTACCCAATGCGTCAGCGTACATACGCGATACGTCACGCAGGTTGCGCGCGAGGATTTTGTGCAGTACAAAATCCTGGAGCACCGCGCGATACCGTGCACAACTCCACGCCTCTCCATGCGCCCGTCCCGCGCTACCCACACGCTACCCGTGCGTCACAACACGACAACCACATTTTTGGAGGTCGCGTAAATGGTGCACAAATGACGGCCAAGTGGGACAGGCCCTTTAATTACCCAGGAGAGTGGATACCAACAATCACATCGTTTGCAAAGTGTGGTGACAGAACTTGACACCATACCCCAGTTGCTGCCAGAGCTGACTTTTGTACCTTGGTTCCAACTTCCAAAGCCCAGCATCCCGTGTCATTTTCTCAACCACTATCTCAGTCTATGCTCCCTTGTCATGATCCATGCACCAATCCTCCAGATGACTTGTTGTACCGCCCTATCATTGAGAAAAGGAGTGGTGCTGGTACTAAGCTGAGCACTACCACGACAGGCTTCCCTGCAGTCCGATAAACACCCTTTCATTAGTGCTTTCTCTTCTTTCTCACTTTGCCAATTTTCACACCATGCCTTGCAACAGTCTTAGTTTCCGGCACTTCATCAAAGGAAGTTTGAGACCAGGGTCTCGACCGAAACGTTGCCTATTTCCTTCGCTCCGAAGATGCTGCCTCACCCGCTGAGTTTCTCCAGCATTTTTGTCTACCTTCGATTTTCCAGCACCTACAGTTCCTTCTTAAACATTAGGCACTTCATCAAATGTCTTTTCAAAGTCCATTTATATCATACAAACTGTGTTTCTCATTGATCCGCTCTCTTATTCACAAGGAAAAATGTCAACTTTCTTCAGTACAACTTGCTTTTAACTTGCAAACCACACAATCCCATGGATAGGGAAGGTTTAACTCGACGGCTACTCAACCAATACCTGGGATGGACAGTAGACAAAAGTACTGGAGAAACTCAGCGGGTGCATCAGCATCTATGGAGCGAAGGAAATAGGCAACGTTTCAGGCCGAAACCCTTCTTCAGAGTGATGGAGGGTGGGGGGGGGGGGGGGGGGAGAAGAAAGGAAAAAGGAAGAGGAGGCACAGAGGGGGAGCAGTTAGAGAGGAGGTTGTGAAACTGAGTTAGAGAGGAGGTTGTGAGTCTTAAGAGGAAAAGTAGGACATGCAGTGCTTACATTCACAACAGCCTGAAAGAGTGAGAAATGCCTTGGTTTGAACATGTAAGATTCCAAGACGGGAGTGAATGTGGAGATGATAAGTGCGTTTTATACGCCCACACCGTTCCAAATGTGCCTATGAAATGTGATCATTATTCTAACGAAGGAACTGCTGCAAAGTAAAAGTGCCTTTTTAACAGAGATCGATGCATCCATTTTAGTGATATTCCTTGCAACATAGTGTGTCATCTCACTTGAATGCCAGCGTATCTGACGGTGCAACAGCTCAGGGTTGACCAGGGGTTTGTGGTCAAAGCTCCAGACTGAAGCGTGAGCTGCAGACCTTGCAACGCAATGGGTGCATTGAGGAAATACTTGGAGATAAAAGTACCGCCACTTGCAAATGCTAGAAACGGGTGAACTGATATTGATGAATCTTTCCTGGGCTGCGTGCATCTGTAATCTTTGCCAGTTTCCATGTAGTACTTTTACAGCTTCAGTCTGACATCAGTTTAATATTCCAATCCAGCCACAATAGAAGCTGTGATGCCTTCAAAGCTTCAGAAACACGCTTGTGGTTTTAGTTCTACAATTTCAATCCACGTAGGTCTGAGAAGCATTTCCTGTTTGACCCATTAGTTTATTTCCGCAAGTTGGCTGAAACATTAATCTGTCTTTCACAAATGTGCTGATGAGTTGGTTTTCCTAATTTCTCCTGGAATTTATCCAATAGCAAAACTAGTTCCAACAGAAGACAAGGTAGGATTTGCTCTTTAAATATCTGTGATTGGGTTAAGAAAAATTACAAGATAACTACAGAGTCTTTGCTATTATACTGAAAGGCTGTTTATAACACATATTAAATTGCAGAACCTTTTTCCTGGGTTTGAGAAAACCTAGTTCGATTTTTATAAAAGTAACATATATGATGTAACGGGCCTGTCCCACTTGGGCGACCTAATTGGCGAGTTTAGAAGAGTTTGAAAAAATGACATGTTGAAGACCTCCTGCGACTATGTAGAAGACCTCCCTGACCTCCTTTGACCTCCTTCGACTATGTTGAAGACCAGCTTTGACTAGCTACGACTAACTTCGGGAAAATTGGACACCGAATAGTGGAGAGGGAAGACGACCTCCTTCGATCTCCTTCGACCTCCCTTCGACTATCATGAAGACTATCTACGTCTACCATCGATTACCTTTGAATACCCTCGATTACCTACGACTAACATGCCAACCTACTACGGATAAACCTACGAGTAAAAAAAGGATCAATTTTTTCCATGGCGACCTTTTTTTACTCGCGGGCATTTTTTAACATGTTGAAAAAAATGCCGCGACCCAGCTGAGGCCTCGAGTACGCGGAGACCACTCTCGAGCATGAAGGAGAGTTACAAAGACCTCCTATGACCTCGTGTTGACCATGCTGCGAGTATGAGTCGAGGGCAAACTCGCCAGAACTCGCAGATTAGGTCACCCAAGTGGGACAGCCCCTTAAGTGGTCTTGACAAAACCCAAGCCAAGTGTAAGGAAACAAATTATTTGTAAAATTGAGACACAAGGAACTGCAGATGCCTGAATCATGAGGAGAACACAGAGTGCTGGAGGAACTCAACGGGTCAGGCGGCATCTGTGGAGGGAAATGAACAGATGACGTTTCGGATCAGGATCCTTCTTCAGACTGCTTATTTCAGATTATTTGTCAATACCATTTAATAATAATGTGAACAATAGTGTGCCTCACTTTACTGGTAACTGCCCTGACCAGGGTTGATTGGCCAGGTTGCATTTGATCTTGTCTTTGGTGGGAAACATGTAATGGAACAAATGGGTGAAAAACCTTTCAGCACAAAGATCTAAAGGAAAAAATGATTCACCTGTGGCCGACCAGATAAATGAAAGATAAGGTCAAAGGAAAGATGCTTTAAAATTGACAGAAATAATGGTAGGCCTGATGATTGGTAGCAGTTTGGACGATAGCAGAGGAGGCCATGAAATTGATAGAGAAAGGCAAGATAGAATGAGTGTAAACCACGAGAAACATGAAACGAGACTGCAAAGAAAAAGTCTAAGGAGGGGAAATGTGGGCACCATGCAGATAGAGACAGTACAAGTTATAACGGGGAATGGAGAGTTTAAAGGAGATGTACAGAGAAGCAAGAACTCAGCTGTGCAAGTCAAGTCAAGACACTTTTATTTATATAGCACATTTAAAAAACAACTCTCGTTGGCCAAAGTGCTTTACATTGGTATAAGAATAGTATAACAAACAACAGTGGTTCATAGATTAAATACAAACATCACTACATACATATAGCCCTCGCTCAGAGGACGTCAAGAAAGGCATGGGAGTAGAGATGAGTTTTTAGTCTCGACTTAAAGGAGTCGATGTTCAAATATGTGACTATCTGAAAAAATATGCACAAGATTATTGCAATATGCCATTAGATCTACTGGATGAAGCAATGAAGACAAAGGCTGAATCAGCAAACTTAATATCATATATATATAATATTATTCTAAATGTAGAAATACCAACAACTGAAGGTATTAGAAGGGACTGGGAACAAGAATTAGCTATAAAAATTTCAAAATAGAGGTGGGATGAACATTTATTTAATGTGCACAAATGTTCAATTAACGTAAAACACACTCTAATCCAATTTAAAATTTTACATAGATTATACTACTCAAAAACCAAAATAAGTAAACTTTTTCCCCACGTATCACCTATCTGTGATAAATGCCGGTCTCAAGAAGTTACTATAGCGCACTCATTTGTTTTTTGTATAACAATTCAAAAGGTTTAGAACATAGAAACATAGAAATTAGGTGCAGGAGTAGGCCATTCGGCACTTCGAGCCTGCACCGCCATTCAATATGATCATGGCTGATCATCCAACTCAGAATCCCGTACCTGCCGTCTCTCCATACCCTCTGACCCCCTTAGCCACAGGGGCCACATCTAACTCCCTCTTAAATATAGTTTCCCTCTAACTCCCTCTTAAATTCAGTTTGGAATGAAATTTTTGAAATCCTCACAAAATTATTTAAAATAAAACTGACACCAAAAGCAGAATGGATTGTCTTTGGAACAACGGAAGGTAACCCTGAATTAAATGTGTTTCAAAAGAATCTATTTAAATACGGGTTAATAACTGGAAAAAAGCTTAGTTTTAAATTTTGGAAAAGTGCTCCTATACCAACAGTAAATATGTGGATCTCAACTATGTTTGAAACACTACATCTGGAAGATATGAGACTCCGCCTGGCAGGAAAATCAGATCGCTTCTATAAGACGTGTCTGCATTTATAGATTTACTACAAGGATAAGGTGCAAAAGTACCTCAAAAAGGCACCGGTGTCAGGTCTTGGTAAAGGGGGATGAAAAATTGTCGAGTTGGTAAATTCCTTTTGCGTCATGTTTATAATAAAGCAACTGGCTTTTCCTTTTCTCTTCTTTCTCATTCTTCTTTTCTAGGGTCTATCTCTTAATCTCCTTTTTATAATTCCTCGACTAAGGCGTCTTTCTTCTTTTCCTTTGTCACGCTTCTTCACTTCCACAATTCTCTCACTTTCTCTATTTTCTCTATTTCTATCCTTGTTTAATAGCTTTAAAAAACTAAGGGGTACAATAAATGTAATAATATATACGGGATGTACATTGGTGAAATTTACTGTACCGCTCATAAAAAAAAAAATCAAAGGAGTCGATGGAGGGGGCAGTTCTTTTTTAATTTTTTTATTTTTTTAATTTAATAGAGGTAACTACATCAGTGTACATCACATATATATTGTTACAATCATTGTACCCCATAATTTTATGGCTTTTAAAGAAAAAGAATAGAAACAGAGGAAGTGAAGTCGGTGAAAAGAGTAGTGAAAGTGAAAGAGCGTGCCAAAGGGGAAAGGAAAAAACCCTTGGTCAAAGAGTTAGAGAAAGGGGATTAAAAGATAGACCCTAGAAAAGAAAAAGAAAAGAGAGAGAGAAAAAAGAAAGAAAAGCCAGTTACTATATTATATACATCATGCAAAAGGAATCCACCAACTCGATAGCTTTTCATCCCCCTTTACTAAGGCCCAAGGTACTCCTGCACCCTATCTTTCTAGCAATTCTATAAATGCAGACCACGTCTGATAGAAACGATCTGATTTACCTGCCAGGTGGAGTCTCATATCTTCCAGATGTCGTGTTTCAAACATAGTTGAAATCCACATGTTTACTGGTGGTATAGGGGCATTTTTCCAGAATTTTAAGATTAGTGAGGGGGCAGTTCTGATGGGAGGAGGAATGCTGTTTCACAGTCTAGGAGCTGCAACCGCAAAGGCCCAATCAGTACCCCGTTCTCCCCATATCCCCTGACTCCGCTATCTTTAAGAACCATATCTAGCTCTCTCTTGAAAGTATCCAGAGAATACTGTGCAGACATGTCCCATTCAATTGAAGACGTGGTGGGAGGAGATCATAAGCACATTTCCATCCTCGCTGATAGTGGGCTCAGGGCACGAGTGTCCACAGCAAAGCTGAAGCATTTGCACCGCTCGTGGGCCGTGAATGCTAATTGATAACTTGTCTCGGCTATCCTTCAAGATGCTCATCAGTGATCATCCTACTTTCTTCTGAGGCCCTTCCCATCGTGCTGACCTTTGTCCACTTTGTTTCCCAACACAGACAACAGACAATTGGTGCAGGAGTAGGCCATTCGGCCCTTCGAGCCAGCACCGCCATTCAATGTGATCATGGCTGATCATCCCCAATCAGTACCCCGTTCCTGCCTTCTCCCCATATCCCCCTGACTCCGCTATCTTTAAGAGCCCTATCTAGCTCTCTCTTGAAAGTATCTTGAGACAACACCCTGGGTGCAGTGCTGACTACTTCCATTCCAGGGCTAGCCTCAACTCGACCAACCGATTTCAGCACAGTGACAAAGATGTCTACAAAAATGTGGAAGTTTGCTTCAATATGCCCCGTCCACAGAGAGCAGATCAAATACAATTCAATGATCTCTGGAAACAAAAACTGTAGATGCTGGTTTCTTTATTTATTTTCTAAAGCATTTTTATTAGAAGCAATGCATATTGTCCACAGTATAACAATTCTTCAAATACAAATTTAACTTGTTACAAAAATTATACAGATGTTACGGAACAATTTATGTATGCTTCTGGTTTTTTTTGGAAAGGAAAGAAGAAAAAGTATAGATCTATAATCAATAGAGATAGTGATTAAATAATAACGATTATGATTATATAAGGAAAATTAAAAAAATAAAAATAAATAAAAAATTATAAAAATAAACAAATAAGGAAAAAAAACAATTATTATATAATAAAAAAATGAAGTATACATCTTAACAATGAATGGAACAATTTCACATAACAATATCTATAGTGACGTGTACACAAATCCCAGAATACATCTTTTCATCTAATCCTACACCAGGGTACTTATTGAGTTACAATGCTGAGCTCAGCTACCCCTTTAAATAATCAATGAATGGAGACCATATATGTTCAAAAAGTTTGTATTTGTCCATTAGGACAAAACCTGATTCTCTCCAAACGCAACGTCTCCGACATTTCCACTGTCCACATTTTAATTGTGGGGGATAATGTTCCCTTCCAGAATTTTAATATTAATTTTTTTCCAATTATCAAACAGTAATCAAGAAAATTTCTTTGACTTACTGTTAATATTAGGCTTGAATCAGGAACACCTAATATTATTAGCTTTAGATCGGGGTCCAATTTAGTTTTAAGAACTTCAGAAATGATTCTAAAAATATCAGCCCAATAACTATTACGTTTTATGCATGTTACAAAACTATGCGTTAAGTTAGCTTCTAAATTCTGACATTAATCGCAAGTAGAAGAAATGTTAGGAAAAATTCTATTTAATTTCATTTTTGAGTAGTGTAATCTATGTAATACTTTGAATTGCATCAAAGTATGTCTGGCATTTAATGAGCATCGGTGTATACATTGTAAACTTTCTTCCCAAGTGTCTTTCATTATAGATAGACCTATTTCATTTTCCCATATCTGTCGGTATGATTCTGTTGTTGGGACTTCCCTGTCCAAAAGAGTATTATATATGTACGCTATTAGTTTTTCTGTATTTGGATGCTTGTTAAGCCATTCATCCAGTAATCCTGGTTCTCTATTCTTATAGTCTTGCATGCTTGACTTGATATAGTCTCTAATTTGTAAATACCTAAACAAGTTATTTGGGTGCAATCCATAGATATCTTTTAACTCATGAAATGAGAGAAACTTTCCTTTCCTGTAAAGGTGTTCTATCCTTATAATTCCTAATTTTTTCCAGTGTCTAAACCCCTTATCCAATATAGAAGGTTTAAATAAGGGATTATTCATAATTGGTAAACAAAGTGACATATTATCCAAATGTAAAGTCTTAACTATTTGTTTCCAAATATGTCTATTGCTATGAATTATAGGGTTTTCCCTGTAAGTTTTTTTTTGTACTTCACTTGGAGCAAAAAGAATCAAACTTATATCAAACGGTAAACAGTCTTCCTTTTCCATCTTTAGCCAAGCTGGTTCCTGATCCATTTTTATCAACCAAACATTCATATTCTTAATCTGAACCGCCCAAAAATAATATTAAAAATTAGGTAACGCTAATCCTCCATTTATCTTGGATTTACATAAGTGTTTTTTACTTATTCTGTGATTTTTATAATCCCAGTAAAGCTGTTAACAATAGAATCGATTTAAAAAAAAAAAGTTTTAGGGAGGTACAAAAGGATAGCTTGAAATAAATATAATAATTGTGGTAAAAATATCATTTTTATAGCATTTATTCTGCCAATCATTGATATTGGTAGTGTTTTCCAGTATAGAATATTCTTTTTTAGTTTATTCAATGACGGAGGATAATTTAATTTGAATAAAAAATTATAAGATTTGGATACATTAATTCCTAGATATTTAAATTTGTCCGTAACTATTTTAAACGGGAATTGTTGTAATATATTTGATTTTATTCCAGTTACAGGCATAATTTCACTTTTATTCCAATTAATTCTATATCCTGAAAATGTACCAAACTTAGTTATAACGTTAAGTAGATTAGGAATACTAATCTCCGGATTTGTGATATATATTAAGACATCGTCTGCATATAAAGATATTTTATTCGTTGTGGTATTAGTATTGTATCCATATATTTCTGGATCTGATCTGATCCTTTCGGCTAATGGTTCGATTGCAAGAGCAAATAATAAGGGTGATAACGGGCATCCTTGTCTACAACCCCTAAAGAGATTAAATTTGGCTGATAACATTTGATTTGTTAGTATTAGAGTGTAAAATTTTAACCCATTTACATAATCTATCCCCCAGTTGAAATTTCTGCATTATCTTGAATAAGTAAGGCCATTCAACCTGGTCGAATACTTTTTCCGCATCTAGTGAAATTATAGCTAATTCAATATCATTAATTCTTTTTGAATATATGATATTGAATAATTGTCTCAAGTTATAAGTGGAATAACGTTTGGGAATAAAGCCTGTTTGATCATGATGTATTCGTTTATTAATCACTAAACTTAACCTTTGAGATAAAATTTTAGTTAATATTTTTTGATCAGTATTTAGAAGAGCAATTGCTCTATATGATCCAGGATCTTCCAGATCCTTATCTACTTTAGGAATGAGTTTAATTTTAGACTCATTTAGAGTTTCTGGTAACTTTCCTTGTTTGTAAGCATATTTATATATTGTTTGTAAACGTGGGGAAATCAAGTTGTGAAACTTCTTATAAAATTCAATACTTAGGCCATCAGGGCCAGCAGCTTTTCCATTTTTCAACGATCTGATTGATTGCTCAATGTCTTTTACTGATATTTCAGCATCTAACAAGTCTCTGCCTTCCTGATCTAAACCTTTAATATGACATTCATGTAGGAATGTTTCCATTCCATCCGGTTGTCCCGTCAGTTTAGTTGAGTAAAGTTTTTGATAGTAATGCAGAAATCTGTCATTAATATCTTTTGGTAAAGTTAATATTTCTCCTTGTTCTGATCTGATTTTATACATCATTTTTTCCACGTCTGATTTTCTAAGATGGCGTGACAATAATTTTTGTGGTTTATCCCCAAATTCAAAATGTACTTGTTTAGTCTGTTGAAAAAGTTTTATAACATGATTTGAGTATATTTTATTTAGCTTATATTTTAATATTGCTATTTTATTATATATCACCTTAGATGGAGATATTGCATTTTCAATATCTAATTGCTTTATTTCATTTTCTAAAGTTTGTTGCATCTTTCGGTTTTCCTTATTAAGGTGTGCTTGCGCAGATATTATAGTGCCACGGATAAAGGCTTTAAATGTGGCCCAAAGAAGTGACGAAGAAATTCCAGGTTTATCATTATTCTCAAAAAACAATTTAATCTGTTTTACCAGATAATCATAACAAGCCTTGTCATTTAAAATTTGAGTCTCCATTGAGAGTATTTATTAGTTTACCCTTTAATTTTATCTTAAATGTTAATGGTGCATGATCCGAAATAATAATATTATGATATTTTGAGTCATACGTAAATGGAATTAACTTTGAGTCTATTAAAAAATAATCTATCCTTGAATAGGTTCCGAATACAGGAGAGTAAAATTAACATTCCCGACCAGAGGGGTTATCAGTTCTCCAGACATCCTTAACCTTTGCAGTATTAATAAAATAATTTATGAGTTTGCTTGATTTAGATGTAGCTTTCCTTTTAGTTGAATGATCTATCTAGATAATTATCTAAAGTACAGTTTAAATCACCCCCAATTATTAGATTATGTTGTGTAGATATAGGAATAGTATTAAATATTTTCTTAAAAAACAACGGATTATCAAAGTTAGGTCCATATATGTTCATAAGTACGACTTTCTTTGAATATAATTCACCCGTAATTATTATGTATCTACCCTCAGTATCTTCTATTATTGAGCTATGTTTAAATGGTATGCCTTTACGAATAAGTATTGCAACCCATCTAGACTTATGTGTAAATGAAGAATGATACACTTTAGAAATCCATTTTGCTGTTAGTCTATATTGCGCATCCTTTTTAAGGTGTGTCTCTTGAAGGAAGACTATATCTGTTTTAAGTCTATTTAAATTAGATAAAACCTTACCTCTTTTAATTGGTTCATTAATTCCATTTACATTCCAACTGCAGAAGGTGATTCCATCACCCCCAGTTTTCGTATTAATGTCTTGCATTTTGTTGTTAAAGTGGATTATAATGGAGTAGGTGTCTCAGCATATCCATCCCAACGTCATACCCATGCTTCAGATCGATGAGTTTTAATACTTGTAACTTTATCTTACATACATATCTCTTCAAACTAATTTCATAATACCATTCATAACTGAAAGTATAATATAACACATTATATAAAACATAAGAATCAAAATAGAAATAAAAAATGTTAATAGTGTTAGTGATGTGCGGAAAGGAAAAGGTGACTACAGCTATTTTTAGTGTAGTTAGTGTAAGCCACACTAGCGTGGCTATTAATCTGCCGACTTCCATTGTTAAAATAAAAAGATGTTAATGGTTCCAGCTCCAAATTTTCCTTAATGGAAAATTTGTATTTGCCTTAAGGGCTATTTGTATAGGGGTGGGTGCTAAATTTAAATGCTTGAAAATTATGAGTAGTAATGTAGATTTTTAATAATATCATAACACTATTTTAGGAGGGATAGCATACAATTTTAAGTGATAGTTAATACTAAGCTATTCCTATTATATGTTAATTTTTTTATTAGTAATCCTTCAAACCGTCCTTAACCAGTGTATTTAAAAGTCCATTATTCTTCATCCTTCTCTATGGATATTCGGTACCATCAGGTAAATGTTAAATATAGTTCAAATTCACGATTCTTCATCCACATCTTCATCCACATCTTCTTCTTCCTCTTCCACTTTCTTCTCGATGTTCTGAGCAAATTCAAGTGCTTCTGTGTGCTTGATGAAGTGATGCTCTTTGTTATTATAGGTCACTCTCAGTGTTGCGGGATACATCAAGCCATATCTCAGATTCTTCATATTCTTAAGAATGCCTCTTGTTTCTGTAAATAGAGCTCTTCTCTTGGCAACTTCCGCAGGGTAGTCTCTGAATATGCTGATCTTATCTCCATCGTAGCTAAGATTTTTCTTACGAATTATTATCTTCATCATATCCTCCAAGACGTGATCATGGACCACTTTCACAATCAATTGTCTTGGGGGTGCGACCCTCTTGGTTTATACCAAAGACACGCACAAAATGCTGGAGTAACTCAGCGGGTCAGGAAGCATCTCGGGAGAAAAAGGTCTGAAGAAGGGTCCTGACCCGAAACACCACCAATCTTTTTTCTCCAGAGATGCTGCCTGACCCACTGAGGTACTCCTGCACTTGGTGTCAAATGAATCGCTGGCCCATCTGTGTCATGACTGTTGTTAGCAACACAGCAACAGAAGATGTGCTTTCATTGACTTGCTAGCAATTTGCTCACAGACGCTGGCTATAGGTGTTGCCCCCGCAGCCGACTGCAGCCCCGATTCAAACATGGTCAAAAGAGCCTGATCCTGGAGCTGAGGTGTCCTGATCGCTGTTGACATAAGGCACCATTTTCCAAATTCATTCAGTATTCCTAAAATTGGCCATTTGTAGGTGTATACCAAATAGTAAAAGGCTTGGATAGAGTGGATGTGGAGAGGATGTTTCCACTAGTGGGAGAGTCTAGGACTAGATGTCATAGTCTCATAATTAAGGCAGTCCTTTTAGGAAGGAGATGAGGAGAAACCTCTTTAGTCAGAGGGTGGTGAATCTGTGGAATTATTTGCCACAGAAGATTCTTGATTAGTACGGGTGTCAGAGGTTATGGGAAGAAGGCAGGAGAATGGGGTTAGGAGGGAGATCAGCCATTATTGAATGGCGGAGTGGACTGGATGGGCCAAATGGCCTAATTCTACTCCTATCACTTATGCCCTTGTATGAGAATCAAGTAAATTAAGGAAGAATTAGTCTGAAAATGGGTCTTAACACAAAACCATGTTCACCTATCAGTGATGCTACCTGACCCGCTGAGTTAGGAAAATGGCCGATTAGGAAAAGGGGAGATGCAACGAGACCTGGGTGTCATGGTATACCAGTCATTGAAAGTAGGCATGCAGGTACAGCAGGCAGTGAAGAAAGCGAATGGTATGTTGGCATTCATAGCAAAAGGATTTGAGTATAGGAGCAGGGAAGTTCTACTGCAGTTGTGCAGGGTCTTGGTGAGGCCACACCTGGAGTATTGCGTACAATTTTGGGCTCCTAATCTGAGGAAAGACATTCTTGCCATAGAAGGTTCACCAGACTGATTCCTGGGATGTCTGGACTGTCATATGAAGAAAGACTGGATAGTCTCGACTTGTACTCGCTAGAATTTAGAAGATTGAGGATGGATCTTATAGAAACTTATAAAATTCTTAAGGGGTTGGACAGGCTAGATGCAGGAAGATTGTTCCCGATGTTGGTGAAGTCCAGAACAAGGGGTCACAGTCTAAGGATAAGGGGGAAGTCTTTTAGGACCGAGATGAGAAAAACATTTTTCACACAGAGTGTGGTGAATCTGTGGAATTCTCTGCCACAGAAGGTAGTTGAGGCCAGTTCATTGGCTATATTTCAGAGGGAGTTAGATGTGGCCCTTGTGGCTAAGGGGATCAGGGGGTATGGAGAGAAGGCAGTTACGGGATACAGAGTTGGATGATCATATTGAATGGCGGTGCAGGCTCGAAGGGCCGAATGGCCTACTCCTGCACCTATTTTCTATGTTTCTATGAGTTACTTAATTCAGCACTTTGTGTATTTTTGTAGGCGAAGGAAGTTGTTTGTAATTGTTGGAGGTTGATCATCTCAGCTCCACTGTAGCATCAGTCCTTTGGGGCAGTGTCCAACCACCTTTAGTTGCTGCATCACCACTCCTCCACAGTCCACACCCAATTACCTGGACAATATCAAACCTAGGCTGACAGGTAGCAAGCAACATTCACAACACACACGTGCCAGTAATGACAATATCCAACAAGAGAAAATCCAGCAGACATCCCTGACATCCATTGGCATTATCATCACTGAATTCCCCCACTATAAATGTACTGTGGGTTCCCATTGACCAGAAGCTGAACTGGAGTAGCCATATGCACAACATGCTAGGACTTCTGCAGCAAGTAACTCTCCAAAGTCTTAACACCATCACAAGGGTCAAATCAGAATTGATGGAATACTCCCCCCTTGCCTGGATGGGTGCAGCTTCAATGACGAATGTCCAATGCCATATAGACAATAGACAATAGGTGCAGGAGTAGGCCATTTGGCCCTTCGAGCCAGCACCACCATTCAATGTGATCATGGCTGATCATCCACAATCAGTACCCCGTTCCTGTCTTCTCCCCATATCCCCTGACTCCGCTATTTTTAAGAGCCCTACCAAACTCTCTCTTGAAAGCTTCCAGAGAACCTGCCTCCACCGCCCTCTGAGGCAGAGAATTGCACAGACTCACCACTGTTTGTGAGAAAAACTGTTTCCTCATCTCCGTTCTAAATGGCTGACTCCTTATTCTTAAACTGTGGCCCCTAGGTCTGGACTCCCCCAACATCGGGAACATGTTTCCTGCCTCTAGCGTGTCCAAGCCCTTAACAATCTTATATTTCAATGAGATCCCCTCTCATCCTTCTATACTCCAGAGTGTACAAGCCCAGCTGCTCCATTCTCTCAGCATTCACTCAACAGTCCCGCCATCCCGGGAATTAACCTTGTAAACCTATGCTGCACTCCCTCAATAGCAATATAGGACATAGCAGCCTGCTCAATAGGCATCCCATCCACAACCATTCCTGCACTCCAGCACCAACACACAGTTTCAGTCATTTGTACCATCTCCAACTTGCAAAGTCTCCTTAGACGGCACCGTGCAGACATCACAGGGCAGTACATTGGCACAGCTGGTAGAGCTGAGATCTGGGTTCAATCCTGACCTTGTTCTCTCTGTGACCACGTGGGTTTCCTCTGGGTGCTTCGGTTTCCTCCCACATCCCAAAGACGTGCGGGTTTGTCGGTTAATTGGCCATCTGTAAACCGTCCCTGGAGTGAAGGGATTGGATGGGAAAGTAGGATAACATGGAACTGGTGTGAACGGGTGATGGATGGTCGGCGTGGACTTGGTACGCTGAAGGGCCTGTTTCCATGCTGAATCTCTAAATTATAAACTAAGCCCCTTCCAAACCCATAGTCTCTGCCAACGAGAGGGATAAGGGCAGCAAGAGCATGGGACCACCATCACCTGGAAGATGCGCGCCAAGCCGCATGCCATCCTCAATATATTACCATTCCACCATCACTGGGTCCAAATCCTGGATCTCCATCCCAACAGCATTGTGGGTGTACCCACACTTCAGCAACTGCAGGGGTTCAAGAACTGCAGGGGCTCACCATCACCTGCTCAAGGGATATTCGGGATGGACAATAGAGTGCTGGCTCGGCATTCCATTCCTGCCTTAAAAGAATGACATACAGAATCCAAGGCCGTCTTTCTTTTATAAGGCCAGAAGCTGTGAGGTTCTCTGGGGACTTGCACAACATCCTGATCCGTTATTAGCTACTTTGCAAAAGAAAGTGGTTCAGGTTTGCATGCGTCAAGACAACACAAGACACAGGCTGTGGGAAGTAATGTTCACACCACACCGATGTCAAGCAGTGACCACTATCAGCAAGAAGGGGTCTGATCCGTGACATTTAACACTTAACAACAGAGCAGGCGGGATGTGGTGAACGATGCACCATCTGTCTCCAACGTGCCTTGATGAATGTAGCACCAGCAACACTCACAAAGCCCAGGACCATCCAGGGCAAAGCAACCCGCTTGTCAGGCACTCAATCCGCCACTGCAAACGTGGACTTCACCGGGCAGCATCTTCACTGTGGCCATTCAACAAGGCCTATACCTGACAGCTCTACCCTGGTCGGTGACTACCACCATCATGTGGGATGCGAGCGGTGGGGGAATGGACGGACCAACAAGTATTGCAAGACTTCTGATCCAACGATTATGAAGGAACAAGCAAACGTTTCCAAGTCGGGGCGGTTTGTTGGCTAATGAAGGGCAGCGTGGCAGGTTGGGGCGCCACCTAACTGATCTGTGTCTTCAGGGCCTGTCCTACAAGCATGCAACTCTATGCATTTAGCGTGACCTAACGTGGTCGCTTGAGCCATCCGGCGTCGCGGGGCCGGTCCCACTTCGATCGCCGGAGCCGTGCGGAATTGTGCGGAGTTCGTCCCGACATTGCGCGGGGCTCCGAAAAACTGGCTATGTTCAAAAATTCCACGCAGCAACGGCTTGTCGGCTCACAGTCGCCTCGATGCATTACACACCGCCCCAACATCGTGCCTCCGTGAACCTATCTGTAGGTGCCTCTGTGACCCTCTATGCGTGTGGCTCCGTGGCCCTCTGTGTGTGTGTGCCTCTGTGCCCCTCTCTGTGTGCCCCTCTCTGTCCTGGCGAACTTACCTTAGACTTCGCTCCAAGATCGCCTCACTTTGCGCCGCGTTGCGCCACTCACCCGACCTCCGCGCGGCCCCTGCTGCCGGTTTGGTCGCGCTTGCCGCATGCAGGCGCATGCTGGTGGGAACGGCCCTGTACAGGGGATCACCCGACCTCCGCGCGGCCCCCGCTTCTAGTTTGATTGCGCTCATTGCATAGAGTTGCATGCTTGCAGGACAGGCCCTTTCCTCTATCTGTAAGTAGCCCATTCAACATAACTGTGTTTGATCCATCGAGCCATCTAGCGTGGAAACAGGCCCTTTGGCCCAACTCGTACATGCAGACCAAGATGCCCCATCTACACTAGTCCCATTTGTCCGCGCTTGGTCCATATCCCTGTAAACCTGTTCTATTTATGTTTTCTATCCCTTAACCAAGTGACTACTATTCTTTGTATCCTATGGATTTCAGTTTTGCACCAACACTCCCTGATCTTCGCCCTGACTCCATGAGTCCCAGTCTCAATCCGTTCATCCCCCAGATACCAGGGTCTGAGCCAGTGCTGCCTTCCAGGTTCCCGATGAGGTCCTTATCTTCAGCCATCTCTCC
The DNA here is from genome assembly GCA_963514005.1 of Raja brachyura. The sequence goes on along the minus strand of OY740792.1, from coordinate 61,868,170 downwards.
CACCCATGAAGCATCATGAATGCAGAACAGAACTCAAGAACGTTGCTGGCAGGAGAAGCAGGAGGGTTTAGGAGAATGTTGCCAGGACTCGAAGGTCTGAGCTACAGGGAGAGGTTGGGCAGGTTAGGACTTCATTCCTGGGAGTGCAGGTGGCTGAGGGGTGATCTGATAGAGGTGTATAAAAAGAGAATGGATAGGGTGAATGCAGGGAGTATTTTACCCAGAGTACGGGAATCAAGAACCAGAGGGCATACGTTTAAGGTGAGATGGGAAAGAGGAACATTTTCACCCAGAGGATGGTAGGTATCTGGAATAAGTGGCAGGGAAGGTGGTTGGAGCAGGCACTATAACAGCATTTAAAGACATTTGGAAAGGTACATGGATTTTAAGGATTTAGGGGGATATGGGCCAAACGCAGGTAAATGATACTGGCTTAGTTGAGGCATCTTGCTTGGGATGGATGAGTTGTACCGAACGGCATGTTTTCAGGATGTCCAAGATGTCCTCATTCATAGATGATGCCCTCACTTGTGTCTCCTCGGTACCCCACAGCTCCGCCCTTGCTCCCCCTAGCTGCAACAGAGTCCCCCTAGTCCTTGGCTTCCACCCCATCAGCCGTCGCATACAACACATGATCCTACAAAATATCCGCCACCTCCAACGGGATCCCACCATGAGCCACATTTTCCCATCTCCACTCCTTTCTGCCTTTCTGAGACGGTTCCCTCCGCAACTCCCTGGTTAACTCATCCCTTCCCACCCAAACCACCCCCTCCCCAGGTACCTTCCCCTGCAACCGCAGAAGATGCAACACCTGTCCCTATACCTCTCCCCTCGACTCTGTCCAGGGACCCCCGACAGTCCTTTCAGTTTAGGCAGAGGTTCACTTGCACTTCCTCCAACCTCATCTACTGTATCTGTTGTTCAAGATGTGGACTTTTCTTATACATCGGCGAGACCAAACGCAGACTGGGCGATCGTTTCGCGGAACACCTTCGCTCAGCCCGCCTGAACCAACCTGATCTCCCGGTTGCCGGACACTTTAATTCTCCTTCCCATTCCTACACAGACCTTTCTGTCCTCGGTCTCCTCCATTGTCAGAGTGAGACTAAACGCAAATTGTAGCAATGTTACAAAATTTTGAGATTTAAAAAATCAAGTCTGCAATTTATCCCATCAGATAAAGCATAAAAATAAGTTTAATTTGACACCTAATTCACTTTCATATCTTCAGTATTAAAAAGGTTAGGGCCATTTTCATACTCGGAAATTAGCAACTTGCTTCCTATTGCTTTTCTATTGACTTGTCACAAAAGTTGTGATCGAGGACAGTCAAAAGCCCATAACTTCCTTAAAATGTAAGAGAACTGAAAGACATTTTCAGTTATTATAGATTGAAGTATTCTGAAACAAATATGAAACAATCTTACTTGGATGACCTGAAATGAAAGCATATAATTAGTTAGTTACCCAATTGTAGCCAATTACAAAATTCAATTACTAGATCTAAACATTTATCAATTTCTTAAGAAAAAAATTAAAAAAAAATTAAAGCCTAAGTGTCCAATTAACAGTCACACAATAATTCACAATAAAACATGATTTTAAAATCTAATTGTCATTAATTTATAGGCCAAATTGAAGGAATTCAGTGTTTAATGCCTGTAAATTAATGGGCATTTTAAACAGCTTGCGAGTGGGATTTTATGGAACGCGCTGCATTGGAACGTTGCGGTTGCGGTGAATTTAAACCCAATATCAGCAGGAAAAATACTGACAGATCATATGGGGGCTAAATCACCGTTTCGCAACATGAAATATTGATTAAAGTCCCCTAAAAAAGCAAGTGTATATGTAAAAATAAACAGCTTTCACTTACCTGTCCCCTACGTAAAATCCATCCCCGTTGTCGGCGTTCACGGCATTGGGAGCTAATTTTTATTTTACTGCAGCAATTAAATAGTCGGACGATTTATTTTATAAAACGGACTTACCGGCAGTCGAAATGAATCTCCAAAAAAAATCGCACTCCGAGAAAATAAAGCTCCGGATGGCAAGGGGAAAACCGCATTTCAACCCCGCCCCCCCCCCCCTTAAAGGCGCCAAAGTCGCGCACACGGCCAGCGGCAGAACTCCAGCACCGCTAACGGTAAGTTTTGTAACATACCTACAAATTGGAGGAACAGCATCTCATATTTCGCTTGGGCAGCTTACACCCCAGTGGTATGAATATTGATTTCTCTCACTTCAGTTTTCCCTGCATTAGCTTCTGGTTTTCACCCAACAAATAGCTAACAATGGGCCCGTTTCTTTTATCATTGTTACTTTTTTGCATATCTTTCATTCATTGTGCTTTATCTCTCTACATTGTCTATATCTCTCACTTCCCTTATTCCTAACCAGTCTGAAGAAGGGTCTCGACCCGAAATGTCACCCATTCCTTCTCTCCAGAGATGCTGCCTGTCCCGCTGAGTTACTCCAGCTTTTACCTTCTGCCTTCGGACTGTTTTCATGCTGTATGACTCTGTGGCTCTCTGAGAAAGAGTTGAGCAGGCTGAACCAATGAAGTGCAGGACAAACTGCACCCCGAGTCCTGGAAACATAGACAACAAGGAATCAACTCACACAAACAGGGATTAGTAATCTCAGTGTCGATTTCCAACCGTGACATGTATCTGTGTAAATATCTTATTCCCCAAAATACAGTTCCTCAACGGTGTACATAAAAATAGAACAGTGAGGAAGAACTACAGAATATACTCTTGTGAAATAGGCATCCGGACACAAAGTATTATTCTGATATAAATGGGTGGCACGGTGGTGCAGCGGGTAGAGCTGCTGCCTCGCAGTGTCAGGGACCCGGGCCCGATCATGACCTTGGATGCTCACGGTGCGGCGTTTGCATGTTCTCCCTTGACCGTGTGGGTTTTCACCAGGTGCTCCGGTTTCCTCCCTCACCTCTGAACCATGCAGGTTTGTAGGCTGCTGTATTGGCCTTGGTGTATACGGTGTGGATGCAAAAAGTAGCATAAAATAGAACTGCAGGCACCTCGTATTTTACACAGGGGTTTCATTCATGAAAAACAGCTCACACTTACAATACATGTAAATGGAACATGTACGTGAGTACGCTGCCAGGTGTAAATTTGAGCATATTATTCCCAAAATATAAGCGTGTAGAGCAGTCTCTGGTATTAAATGAACAAGCATGTTATTTCAAGAACGCATAATGAAATACGCGTAAAACGCAATGCGACTGTAGTGTGAACGGGTGATCAGTTGTTGTCATGGACTTGGTGGGCCGAAGGGCTTGTTTGCATGCTGTGTCTTTTTACAGAGTAGAGACCTTGGGTCAGGTTGATTTTCTGTCTGACTGCCGATTGTGGAGTCACAAGGCACATGTGTAGAGTTCTGTGTTTCAGCAACGGTGTAACGTGTGTGGTGTGAGCATCAACCGCTCGGTCTGGCCACAATTTGGACAGTAGATAAAACTGTCATGGCACCAATGTCTTACAAGGCTCTCGATCGGAAACGTCCCCAAGTCCTTCTCCCCAGAGATGCTGCCTGCCCCGCTGAGTTACTCCAGTATTTTGTGTCTATCTTCGGTGTGAACCAGCATCTGCAGTTCCCCCCCTACACACCTTACATTGGTTTAGATGCTTTGCGCTTTTGAAAAGTGCGGTGTAACATACATATGCCCACAAAAGTAGCTGAATCGTACACATTGCATGAGGTTGTTTTACAAAAATAGAACACAGATAGGCAGCAGTGGAAAGGTGTATCTATTTAGAAACGCATTGAAATGTCAGACCTTCACATGAGCTTTATCAAAGAAACTTTGACAATGAGGCAATATTAAGAAAAAAACCTAGCAGGAAGACATTATGGGAAATTTTAGAAAAAGGGAAGAGGGATGCACAGAAGGTTAAGGGGGGACTTGATTGAGGTCTTTAAAATGATGAAAGGGATAGACAGAGTTGACGTGGATAAGCTTTTCCCATTGAGGGTAGGGAAGATTCAAACAAGAGGGCATGACATGAGAATTAAGAGACAGAAGTTTAGGGGTAACATGAGGGGGAACTTCTTTACAAAGAGATGGCTGGTGGCTGTATGGAATGGTCTTCCAGCAGAAGTGGTGGAGGCAGGATCGATTTTAACATTTAAAAGTAAAGTGGATAGGTATATGGATGGGAAGGGAATGGAGGGGTATGGTCTGAGTGCAGGTAGATGGGACTAGGGGAAAATAAATGTTCGGCACGGACTGGAAGGGCCGAGAGGGCCTGTTTCCGTGCTGTAATTGTTATATGGTTATATGGTTATAGGGGTGGAGGTGGAGGTGGAGGTGGAATTTGTAGGGTTTCTCCCGATGTGGAAGACCAGACTAGCCACTGTCCCTATTTCCACCAAGATGGGCACACACCAGCAGCAGAGCGCTGACCATCAGGTGAACACTGGCTGAACTGGAGATGTCTCAACCGACTGCCAACCGGGGTCGGGCGGTCAAGGGTGACAATGCACAATGGGGTTACATCGAGGGAACAACAACCTGTGACTGTAGCACACAGACCCAGACAATGCAGCACCTACTGCAATGCCCATTGCTGGATAATCCATGTACTACTGCAGACCTTGCAGTTAACACTCCAATAGTGCAACGATGTGTACAGCAGCGGCGAGCCACTATATAGCATAAGGGCACGGAAGAAGAAGCAACAGATGACATTGCCACAATGGTGGTGTAACTAATTCTGAAAAGGACAAAAGTTCCAGCTGGAAAATGTGCAAATATTTTGGAGGGTTGAAAGACTGGAGATATTCCAGAGTGGTGAGGATGTGGATGGATTTGTGAACAAGAATAATCATTTTAAAATTGAGGCTTCAATGAAGGTTAGCGCAAGGGAGAGGAGGGATGGCAGAAGTTAGATTAGAACAGCTCTGGTAGTGAGCAGGTTTATGGAGGGTGGAATGGAGCACATCGCAGGGGAGATAACAAAGCATGGAAAAGGAATGCAATATATATATACATATTAAGAAAGTAACTCAAACGGTTGATGAGGGCAAAGCTGTTGACGCTCTTAATTAGTGCGGGTGTCAGGGGTTATGGGGAGAAGGCAGGAGAATGGGGTTAGGATGGAGAGATACATCAGCCGTGATTGAATGGCGGAGTAGACTTGATGGGCCAAATGGCCTACTTCTACTCCTATTCTCTAGGACCTTATGACATTGTCTATACAGACTGCAGCAAGGTCATGCATTGCAGACTGTTCTGGAAGGTTAGATCGCATGGAATCCAGGGACAGCTAGAGGGTAATAATGGAAGGTAGACACTAAATGATGGAGTAACTCAGTGGGACAGGCAGCATCTCTGGAGCGGCGGAAAGGGTGACATTTCGGGTCGAGACCTTTCTTCAGACTAATAGTGGAAGGTTGTTTCTTGGACTGGAGGCCTATGACTGTTTAAGAAGGAACTGCAGATGCTGGAAAATCGAAGGTAGACAAAAGTGCTGGAGAAACTCAGCAGGTGCAGCAGTATCTATGGAGCGAAGGAAATAGGCAACGTTTTGGGCCGAAACCCTTCTTCAGACCCTATGACTGTTCCTCAGCGATCAGTGCTGGGCGATGGTTAATATCAACCATTTGGATGAGAATGTACAAGGTATGATTAGCATGTTTGCAGATTACATGACAATGGGTGGCATCATTGATAGTGAAGAAGATGACTAAAAGTTGCAGCAGGATCTTGATCAGGTCAGCAGGTGGGCTGAGGAAATGTTACTGGAGTTTAATACAGATAAATGCGAGGTGTTACATTTTGTGAAGTCAACCCAGGGCTGGAATGGCGGGGCTCGGGGGGAGTGTTGCAGAGCAGGGGGTCTAGGAATACAGGTCCTGTACATAGTTCCTTGAAAATGGCATCACGGGTAGATAGTGTGGTCAAGCAAGCTTTCGGTGCATTGGCCTTCATCAGTCAGAGTACCGAGTATAGAAGTTGCACGTTATGTTACAGTTGCACAAGACATTGGTGAAGTTGCATTTTGAGTATTGTGTTCAGTTTTGTTCAACCTGCATGTCGGAAAATTGTTGTTAAACTTGAAAGAGTGCAGAGAAGATTTATGAGGATGTTGCCAGTACTTTTTGGCCGAGCTATGGGGAGAGGTTGAGCAGGCTAGGACTTTATCCCTTGGAGCGCAAGAGGAGCGCAAGAGCCGCTGCTCCAACATCGTGGAGCTCTGGTTTGGGGAGAGCTCCCAACGCGGGCGGCGCTGAACAACTCCGTAGAGTCCTGGGGCCCTTTGTCGAGGGCCTCCAGCGTTGCATCTCCACCCGGCACGCCCTGCGGACTTTGGGAGCCGCGGACTCCGGTAGGAGGGGGCCGACTCAGGGTCCAGGCCGCTGAGGACGTCCCCCAGCCCCGACGTCGGACTTACATCACCCCGGGGAGCGGGCCTGAACATCGGGCCGCCCGGAGCGGCGACAGCGGAGGCTGGGGGAGGCCCCGACCACGGGTGAACATTGGGAAGCATTGGGAAGAGACTGACTTTGGTGCATTCCCTCACGGTGGGAAATTTTGATCCTGCTGTGCGGGGATGTTTTATGTTAAATTTCTGTCTGCTCTGTGTTGTGTTATTTATTTTTGGCTGCATGGTGACTTCATTTCACTGTGCCAATTGGCACATGTGACAAATAAAATATATCTGTATCTGTATCTGTATCTGTATCTGTATCTGTATCTGTATCTGTATCTGTATCTGTAGGATAAGGGATGATCTTATAGATGTGGATAAGATCATGAGGGGAATAGATAGGGTGATTGCACAGAGTCGGGGAATCAAGAACTAGTGGACATAGATTTAAGGCTAGGAGGGCGGGGGGATTTAATAGGAACCTGAGTGGTACCTTCTTCACACAAAGGGTGGTGGATGTATGGAACGGGCTGCTGGAGGAGGTAGTTGAGTGTTGTCGCAACTTAAATAAATATTTGGCAGGTACACGGACAGGATTGGTTTAGCGGAATATGGGTCAAAGGCAGCGAGGTGGGACTAATGTAGATGGGGCATGTTGGTTGGTTTGGGCAAGTTGGGATTGGGAAAGGCCCATTTCCACATTGTATGACCTTGTGACCTGGGTTCACTCCTGACTTCAGGTGTTGTCCTTGTGGGGTTTGACACTGCAGCGTTTTTCTCCATGTGCTCCTGCTTCCTCCCACACCCCAAAAATGTAGCAGTGGTAGATTGATTGACCATTGTAAATTGCTCCTGGAGTGCAGATGAGTGTAGAATCTGGAGAGAGTAGATGGGATTATAACAAGGTATTAGTATAAGAGTACTGTAGAGGCTTGATGGTGGGTGTGGACTTGTTTCTGTGCTGCAAGGCTCTTTGACTATGACTTTATAATAAATGTAACCACTTTATATTAAGTTTCATTTTCAAGACCATTAGTCCTAACACCAAAATCGGAGCATTTCCCAGAATGACGTATTTCTTCCTTCCTTGAGGTTGCCAATTCAGACTTTGCCTTTCTACATTGTACGCAAGCTTTGCACTTAATTAGCAGAAGTGGTAATACTGCACTGAGCTCGCGACCAAAGGCAGAATAATGTAACATTCTCAGCCTTCGTTTATTCAATAGTTAAAACTGGAAGCTCAAGACAAGGAGACAAGATTTCCCGTGCGAATCAATGAGAAAGCATGAGATGAAAAGCCGAGCCTGATGTCTGCTGCAGCATCACTCTCATATTTTCATGGCAACATTGGCAAAAAGGAATGTGAAAATCTGTTTGGAGCAAACGGGAGAGATGGAAGTTACTTGGTGCGGCAGAGTGAAACCATCCCTGATGCTTTGTGCCTCAGCGTCTTGTAAGTACCGGCCAGCGGTTTCATTTCTACGCCGAATGTGAATGTCCAAGTTCTAAAATGTCTTTCATGAGCTGTGCCTTGTGGCTTCAAAGTCGGACAACCTCTTGTGGTGCAATCGCATTGAAGTGCTGCTTACATGACTAGCCGCCACAGTTCTAGATGTTTGGCAGAGCTTGGGGGGGGGGGAGTTCGGGAAATTCACGAGGAGAGCTTGCTTAGTTATGAGAAAAAATGGGTAAATTGTAGTTTTTACTCTGGAATAAAGAGATTTAACTGAGCGCATACAGTTCTGACAGGAATTATTTTCCATAGCAATGGAGTCAATAAATATGCAGTATAGACTTATGGTTATTGATAGAAGGATTAGGGAGCTGAGGAAAGCTGTGCATGCCCGGGGAACTGACCCCATTGCCAGTACGATGCATGCCCTGGGACCTGACGCCCGCTGCCATTATGGGTAACAGAACAAAGAGCCTCAACCTTTGTTGGCCGTTGTGGGCAAGTTGGGCCGGAGGGCCTGTTTCCACACTGTATCACTCTATGACTCTATAATTCTAACATATTTACGTCACACCTGGATGAGCCCTGGATCAAACATATAGATCTAGATTCTTAAAATAGAATTAGTGTCAGTCACTTTTTTTTTGGCTGACTCGGAATAGATATGAAGAATAAAAATACCTCCTCCGTGCATTTCTTTGATAATGATCAGGAATGGGAAAGTTGAATCCATTAATCTTTCCTAATTGGGAACACAATGGTGACACCCATTCTAACATCCCGGCTAAGGTCAACTAATTCCATACAGTAATGGATATTAAATCTGGGACAATTTTATTCTCGGCCCCTGTCACTGCCCCTTTTCACATACGTGTAACTTAGTGACATGACAATTCAATGAATTCGAATGATTTAATAATACATGGGCTACCGTTGTGACTTTTTGTTTCCACTGGAATTTATTTTGCTTGATGATAAATTTACTAAATGTATCCCAGAACGTTTGTTGGATTCAAAGGCAAATGGTCAGGACTGCTTGAAAAATAGTCAATAAATCTTACTCCTATCCTATTGTAAATGACGTAATTTAACATCAGTGGTGAATGATATACGCAGGTGCTATTTGCCAGGGAACACGATGAGACAGCGCACCAGTGCCTCTAAATTATTTAGATATTTAATGATATGTTTAATTATTAACGCATTGATTTTACGCTTTTTAGTCCATTAAATTTGGACGTTGATTTGTCACAGAATCAAAGCAGGAGAGATATTTTGATGGATATTTTGATTTATCAACATAATTGTTGATAAATGTAGCTTCATTTTTAATTGAATGCATACTGGCATGTTATTGTCTGCAAAAAGGCCATGGATATATACACACATATATACTGTATATATATATATCCACTATATACCTGAACATTACAGAAACATTCAGGCAGCATCTGCGGGAAGAGAAACGGACTTCACATAGAAAGACGGTAAGTGCTGGCGTAACTCAATAGATCAAGCAGCATCTCTAGGTGACATATCAGGTCATCACCCTCCGTAGAAAGACTAGGAGGTCCATGTGGCTGCAAATAATATACGTCATTCTTTTTCAGGCACGTGAATGAATTAAGACATTATCTACCTGATGAGAATTTTCAATGGATTTAAACGATGACCAAATTGTTGGGATGAATTGGTTACAATAAAGTGACAGAGCTCAGTAGCCTAAATGGGTCAGTTGGGATCTTCACTGATACCAAAGCAAAGACTTGACATCTTTCATTCCAATTCTTTCTTCAATCAGCATAAAAACATAGAAACATAGAAAAATAGGTGCAGGAGTAGGCCATTCGGCCCTTCGAGCCTGCACCGCCATTCAATGTGATCATGGCTGATCAACCAACTCAGTATCCCGTACCTGCCTTCTCTCCATACCCCCTGATCCCTTTAGCCACAAGTGCCACATCTAACGCCCTCTTAAATATAGCCAATGAACTGGCCTTAACTACCTTCTGTGGCAGAGAATTCCAGAGACTCACCACTCTCTGTGTAAAGAATGTTTTCCTCATCTCGGTCCTAAAGGAATTCCCCCTTATCCTTAGACTGTGACCCCTTGTTCTGGACTCCCCCAACATCGGGAACAACCTTCCTGCATCTAGCTTGTCCAACCCCTTAAGAATTTTGTAAGTTTCTATAAGATCCCCCCTCAATCTTCTAAATTCCAGCGAGTACAAGCCGAGTCTATCCAATCTTTCCTCATATGAAAGTCCTGACATCCCAGCAGGGGGGGGGGGGGGGCATTTCTCTGGACCGACACAAGGTTGGCATGCAGGTGACAAATGAGCCTGTTGAGCTATTTAGGATATGCTGAACAATTCACCCAAACCAATTCTGAAGGAGAGTATTTGTCTCCTTTTCATCCCTAGACTTTATCACTCACCTGACAATCACCCCACCCCCCCCCCCTCACCTGTATCCATCTGTAACTTACCAGGCTTTGTCCTGCCACCACCTCTTTTCTATCTTTCTGCCCTTAGTCTGAAGAAGGGTCCCGACCCAAAACATCGCCTGTCCATTCCCATCCCGCCCGACTCACCGAGTTCCTCCAGCACTTTGTGTTTTGTTGATGTAGCGTATGTTTTACTGCGATTCATCTATGTAAAGCAGTGAAGATTACATACAATGTTCTCTTTTTTTTATAGCTTTAAAAATATTGTATATACATACAGAATTTTCAGTGATCATCGTGGACAATTTATGGTGCAGGTAACAAAAATTAAAGTTATTTCATTTCCCACGGTTATTAGACCATCGATTTAGGTCAGATGGAAGCTTCGGTAGAGTGGTGGCTGATGGAGCTTAGTATGGCCACGCGTGAGGTGATGCATTTGAGCTGTCAAATGCAAGAGGTGAATGGCAGGACCCTGGGGAAAGGATCTAAGGGCACAAGTCCATAGCTCCGTGAAAGTGGCAACAGAAGTGGATGGAGTTATGTGATAGTGACTATCTATCTCTTTGATGTCCCTCAAGTCAAGTCAAGTTTATTTGTCACATACACATACAAGATATGCAGTGAAATGAAAGAGGCAATGCCTGCGGATTGTGCAATAAACCATGGAACCGAATAGAACACAATCTATATTTACATATTAGAAAAAAAACAGCAATGAAAAAAAGGCACAACAGTAAGTTAGTCCCTGATGAGATAAGAGTTTACAGTCCTGATGGCCTGTGGAAGAAACTCCGTCTCATCCTCTCTGTTTTCACAGCGTGACAGCGGAGGCGTTTGCCTGACCGTTGCAGCAGGAACAGTCCGTTGCTGGGGTGGTAGGGGTCCCCCATAATGTTGCTGGCTCTGGATCTGCACCTCCTGGTGTACAGGTCCTGCAGGGGGGGGGCGAGTGTAATTCCCATCGTTCAAGGACTATCCTTGAGCAGACTTTGCTAGCTTTATCGTGCACTAAACGTTATTCTCTTATCATTTATCTAGACACTGTCAATGGATTGATTGTAATCATGTATTGTCCTTCTGCTGACTGGTTAGCACGCAACAAAAAGCTTCCCACCTCCGTACATGTGACAATAAACTGAACTGAACTGAGTGATAAACAAGGCATGCAGCATGCTTGCCTTCATCGGTTAGGGCATTGAGTATAAAAGTTTGGAGGTCATGATGCAGCTGTATAAAATGTTGGTTCAGGCACATTTGGAGCATTGTGTTGAGTTCTGGTCACCACATTCCGGGAAGGATGTGGAGGCTTTGGAGAGGATGCAGAAGAGACTCAGAAGATAACATTATCAGGATGGTGCATGGATTAAAGGGCATTCCCTATAAGGAGAGGTAGGACAAACTTGGATTGGTTTCTCTGGCTTGCGAGAGACCTGATAGAAGTGGATACAATTATGAGAAGCATAGATAATCTGAGCATTTTCCCATGGTGGAAGTGTCAAAGACTAGAGGATGTAGCTTTAATGTGAGATTGGGACCGTTTAAAGGAGATAGGCGAGGCAAGTTTCTTTTTAATGGAAAGATCAATGGGTGCCTGGAACATCTGCCAGGGGGACTGGGCGGAGATGGGGGGGGGGGGGGGGGGGGGTGGGTGGTTAGGTGGTGTTAAAGTGGTTGTGGAGGGAGTGCCTACAACTGCAGTTTGCTTCCTTTATCCATATGATGACATTTTGTGGGAACCTGTTGCTTTTTTAATGAAAAATCTGAAGCAGTTTCATCATCACTTTGTAAGACTTGGGTCAGAGGCACATTTCTTGAGTTTTAAAGTAGAAGGTACTAAATAAATTGAAAAATTTGCATCAAAATGTTATTAAGCAGTAAATAAAAATTATTGGATTACAGATCTTTTAAAATGGTGCAACATCTTAAAATTGGATATAAAAACAGAAAATACTGAAAATGCTCAGCAAAAGTATCTTCAATTTCTCAATACTATTCAGAACCTTCTTCTCTAGTCATGGGGCAGTGAATCCCGGGGTATTGCCGGTCTTTTAGGAGGTTTGAGCACATGATTGACTCATTCCCTGTCTGCCTGATCAATTTTCCTGTAGGATATCTGTTTTTGCAGACGGGATAGGACAGTATATGTGAATGGGTAGGTCAGTGCATACAGTAATAGACTGGTGGGATACGGTATTGCCCTTTCTGCAAGAATGTGATGGAAGTTCAATCAGAGTGGTGAATTGATATCCTATTACGTGGATAGATAAATAGAGTCACAGTCATAACATCATCATGCAAAGCATGTACAGACAGAAGAGTCCGCTTCAACATCATTAAGAAGAGATTTAAATCTGTTTATAGAAACCAGCTCCTTAAGTTTCAGTTCATTCTGCAGCTGGTTCCATGCAAAGGGAATCAACTGTTAAGAGAGGTGGATACCACAGTTCTGCAGAATGAGTAAACATAAATATATTAAGTTCTCCGAGATTGAATATACAGTGAAAATGAATCATTGCAGTTTTTTTAAATGTTTGCATTTCCACTTTCTTTGTACAGGCGAGACACGGAGTGAAAGTTAAGTTCTTCAAATGCCTGCCAGATTTAATTGATCACTTTAAGAAACCTGACAACGGTCTGGTGACACATTTACGTTTTCCTCTAGAAAGGAGCAAAGCTAAGAACGAAGACGAAGATAACACTTATCAAAGTATGATTCAATATTCTGTTTTATTTCTTACAATCCCAATATCATCAATATGATGGGAAAAATGTAATCATTTCTTACAGACCGTGAGAAAATTCTTCAAATGTTGGATGCGATTCAATTCTGTTCTATGCTTTTATCTTATGTCAAAGTGTAAGAAGGAACTGCAGATGCTCGTTTAAACTGAAGATAGACACAAAATGCTGGAGTAACTCAGCGGAACAGACAGCATCTCTGGAGAGAAGGAATGGGTGACATTTCGGGTCGAGGCACAAGTCTGAAGAAGAGTCTCGCCTCGAAACGTCACCCATTCCTTCTCTCCAGAGATGCTGTCTGTCCCCCTGAGTTACTCCTGCATTTTGAGTACATCTTTGGTTTAAACCAGAACAATGTAGGAACAGAAAACATGTGGTCAGATGTTGTAAACAAGGGGTGGGCAACCATGTTCTGCATAGGGGTCAGGACGCACGCCTGTGAGCGGATTGCGGGCCACATCTATCATGTGTAAATTGGGTCCCGCCCCCATCCTGCCCCGGATGGCAGGCATCAAATCACGTGTCACGCTGGACAAAGATGCTGGAGAAACTCAGTTTAGACCAGGAGTGGGCAATCTACGGCCCCCGGCACATAACCCGGAATCATCCGGCCCACCGAGCGCAGCCGAGCTCTGGCTGTACCGCATCCTGCGCAAAGTCGCTGGCATGGCCACGAACCTTCTGTGAACACGTTTAAGAAAGAACTGCAGATGCTGGAAAAATCGAAGGTAGACAAAAATGCTGGAGAAACGCAGCGGGTGAGGCAGCCTCATGCAATCCTTGCATGTCTCATTTTCACACTACAAACAGCTTACAATGGCCTGTTTCCTTTATCATCGATACTTTTTTGCATATCTTTCATTCATTGTTCTTTATCTCTCCACATCACCATCTATATCTCTCGTTTCCCTGATCCCTAAGCAGTCTGAAGAAGGGTCTCGACCTGAAACGTCGCCTATCTCCTTCGCTCCTTAGATGCTGCTGCACCCGCTGAGTTTCTCCAGCCTTTTGTGTACCCTCGATTCTCCAGCATCTGCAGTTCCTTCTTTAACTAATTTTCAAATCTGTTCGTTTTTCATTTGTTTTTCTTTTATCTTGCAGATGTTGGTGACGCAGATTATGTAGAAGTCATTCCTTCATGAAAATAACTCGATTGTTGTGCAGAAGAACAGCTTATTATTTTCATCACTGAAAATTTCCCACATATTTAGTTTATTTATCAGCATCATTTGTGTCTTGTCCATCAGTATTTCCCCTTGGCCCTGACCTTCTCCCTCCTTCTCTCAGACACCTTCCTCCAACCCTTTGCGTCTCACTCCCTCTCACTTGCTTCCCTGCATTAGACGCCTGCTCTCCACCACCCTCTCTCTACCAGCCTCATCCATCCCCCTAAATACTCCTCACATCCTCCCTTGCTCTTCAGCCTTGAGAAGCACCACACCAGCTCCCAAACAACTCCTCATAACTCGCCTCACCCTAACATTGTGCCAGTCCAGGCCAGGCCAGGCCAGTCAGGAACCCGCTTATGATCTGTGTGTCATCCTGATGATAAAATATGTGGGGCAGAGTATTGTCATAACCAACAGTGTTCCGTCAGGCAGACAAGCACGAGAGCTCACGGCAATGTCCTAAACCCAGCCACTGGCACTTTTTTAACTTCTAGACAACATAACTGGTTTGATGGGAGTTATCAGGAAGTAATTAACACAAACACAAGAGGTATATGGATGGGACGTTCAAGCTTAAAAAGGAGCCCAGCAAGCTCAAGAAGACTCTCAGACTAGAGAAAAGATGGCAAGCCCAAAGAGTGCACGGGGTCCAACACCTCATTGACATTCAATGACCTGCATGGATCCTGCAGCATTGTCAAGATCATTCATGGACCAAATCCCCCAAAACCCTGTCCATTGAATGTCAAGAATGAAGGTTAACCCATCGAGGACAGGGAGGCAGCCATTGCCTGCTGAAAGGAGCCCCTCAAACAACTTGAGGAACTCAGCGGGACAGGCAGCATCTCTGGAGAGAAGGAATGGGTGACGTTTTGGGTCGACTTGGGTCTTCAGACTCGACCCGAAATGTCACCCATTACTTCTCTCCAGAGATGCTGCCTGTCCCGCTGAGTTACTGCTGCATTTCGTGTCTGCCTATGATTTAAACCAGCAGTTCTCTCCTGCACCTCAAACAACTTCTCAGTCGTGACTCTGTGCAAGGCATGCGCATCCTTGACTGAACGGACAAGCTCTCCAGCACAGCCTTGCTTCCACAAGGGACTATCACAAAGGTCAAAATGGCCATAGGTAAATGGAAAAAACAATAGGGCCTTGGGTACAGACAACATCCCAACTGAAGTTTTAAAAACCTGGCATATCAGAAGTTCCGTGACAATTTCACAACCTCATCTTTCATGTCTGGAATCTAAAATATCATAGTCATGATCACCTTCAACACTGTAGTAAATGCATGAGGATCTCCTGCCTGACGAAGGGTCCCAGCAAGAAATGTCAACTATCGATGATCTCCAGAGATGCTGCCTCACCCACTGAGTTACTCCAGCACTTTGTGTCCTCTCGGGTCTCCCGTCTGCCACAGAAAAAGGTAGTGTCTGCTTCTCCTCCACCGCTTCCTCCCAACTTGCAGTGCGCGTTCCGGCCATGTCGAGGCACAAGGCACATGATCATCTCCACACATCAAGTCTCTGGGAAACACTGGGAGCTGCATCAACGCAGCCTTTTCTTGACCTTACAAAACTGTTTGACTCCATAAATGGCGGCACGGTGGCGCAGCAGTCGAGTTGCTGCCTTACAGCGCCAGAGCCCCCGGGTTCAATCCTTAGTACAGGAGCTCTCTGTACGGAGTTTGTACGTTCTCCCCGTGATCTGCGTGGGTTTTCTCCGGGATCTCCGGTTTCATCCCACACTCCAAAGACGTACAGGTTTGTGGGTAAATTGGTTTGGTATCAATGCAAATTGTCCCAGTGTGTGTTGGATGGTGTTAATGTGCGGGGATCACTGGTCAGCGCGGACTCGGTGGGACAAAGGTCCTGTTTCCGCGCCGCATCTCTGAACTAAACTAAAACTGAAATGAAAAGGGACTGTAGTTAAACCTTTCAAAATGTAGCTGTCCACTGAAAGTGCAGTTTACCAAGGATTACAAATACCTTGGAGTTTACCTGGACAGTAAACTGGACTGGTCCATTGACGCTGAGGCCCTGTACAAGAAGGGACAGAGCCGGCTGCACCTTTTGAGAAGACTCCGCTCCTTCAACGTCTGCAGTAAGATGCTGCAGATGTTCTACCAATGGGTGGTAGCCAGGGCCATCTTCTTCGCTGCCGTGTGCTGGGCAGCAGGACGAAGGCCGCGGATGCCAACAGCATCAACAAACTCATCAGGATTCACTGGAGGGTCTTAGAGGGGAGGATGCTCCTCAAACTGTGGGGCATCTTGGACAATCCAGCTCACCCCCTCCATGACACACTGGTCAACCTGAGGGGCACCTCCAGCAACAGACTGGTTCCACCAAGATGCAGTAGAGAACGCTACAGAAGATCCTTCTTCCCTGTGGCTATCAAACTGTACAACTCCGCTCCCTTCTGTCGTAGGGTAGACTGACTCCCCTCCCGATCTATGCACATCCCCCAATCCTTTCCACTTGTCACTTTAAGTTCATGTTTCATGTATTTTGTGTTTTGTTGGCAGATCAATGTCCCTCCTGGGATAAATAAGCTTCTATATCGTATTGTAAACGGAGCTCCATCTTATTCATTGTTCTTTATCTCTCCACATCACCGTCTATATCTCTCGTTTCCCTGATCCCTGACCAGTCTGAAGAAGGGTCTTGACCCGAAACGTCGCTCCTTAGATGCTGCTGCACCCGCTGAGTTTCTCCAGCTTTTTGTGTAACCGTCCATCTTATATCTCAGCCAACGTTTCCAGAACAAACCCAAACTCAGTGCGGATTGTACACTATAGATGACATACTGAGGCTATTTGAGCACCACTGATACGGTCCCCGCAAAATCCCTGATATCCACTGGTGTAAATGTAGGATATGCCTGATATCCACTGGTGTAAATGTAGGATATGCCTGATATCCACTGGTGTAAATGTAGGGTATCCCAGATATTCTCTGGTGTAAATGTAGAATATCCCAGATATCCACTGGTGTAGGATGTGTACCAAGTGTAAGTGCACGGATGTTCTTCCCCAGATCAACATGGCCAGAAGAGAAGCTCCATTCTTGTTCACTGGCTCCGATGGGCATACCAGGCCAGGTTGCTTACATCTCAACACCAAACTCCGGATACGTGCCTCTACTCTGATCCCCATCACAGAAACAGGTGGACAGATGAAACGATTCAAGGATGATTTCAAAGCTTCCTTGGAAATGAGTAACAATCCTCCACCAGCTGACCAGAATCTCCAGGCCCTGAACGCTGAGAATGGAGGAGCAGCATCCTGGATGGCACTGAGAACCTCCAGTCCACTTGTTTGTAGCGCACAGCTGGGCAGTGCTAAGACAGAAGGGGTGATACACCATCCATACTACGCATTTACCTCCATGTCAAACCCTTGTTGCCTCAAATACAGGATAATATATGGCACCTCAGCAAGCCACCAGAGGACGCACAGAACTGGAGTGTTAACCCTGATTTTGAGGAGATTGTATCTGTGGTGCCCAAAGTGCCTCGGTATGTCATCTATCAGAGTACAATCCGCACTGAGTTTGGGTTTGTTCTGGAAACGTTGGCTGGGATACAAGATGGAGGTCTGTTTACATGGGACTGTCCGAGAAGAAGAAATCCTTCTGCACATTTTCACACGATGTGCAAACAAATGTGTAGGAAGGAACTGCAGACGTTGGTTTAAACCAAAGGTAGACATAAAAAGCTGGAGTAACTCAGCGGTGCAGACAGCATCTCTGGAGAAAAGGAATGGGTGGCGTTTCGGGTCGAGACCCTTCTTCAGACTGATGTGGGGGTGGTGGGGACAGGAAGAAGAAAGGAAGAGGCGGAGACAGTGGGCTGTGGGAGAGCTGGGAAGGGGAGGGGAAAGAGGGAGAAAGCAAGGACTACCTGAAATTGGAGGTCAATGTTCATACCGCAGGGGTGTAAACTACGCAAGCAAAATATGAGGTGTTGTTATCCAATTTATGGTGGTCATCACACTGGCCATGGAGGAGGCTCAGGACAGAAAGGTTGGATTCGGTATGGGAGGGGGGGTTGAAGTGCTGAGCCACCGGGAGATCAGGTTGGTTATTGCAACAAGTGTAGCAATTCCTGCGGTTGCAAGGGAAAGTACCAGGGGAGGGGGTGGTTTGGGTGGGAAGGGACGAATTGACCAGGGAGTTACGGAGGGAGCGGTCTCTGCGGAAATACAGAGGGAGCGGTCTCTCTTCTGAGTTCCACTACCTCTCATTAGATGTCTTCTCAGGCCCTAACCAATCTTTCCCCTGTCCAATCATCCTCATCTTCATCCTTCTACCTTAACGCATTCTCAATGACCTCATGGTCCTCCCCCCACACCCCCAACTTAGAACCCTGATTATATATATATATATTTTTTAAATATATATTTTTAAGAATAATGATAAAGAGAGAAACTAATAGAGAAAAAAGAAGGATATGCAAAAGGAAACTACCAATAACAAGATTATGGAGATAGGTCCAGGAAATGTTGCGTATAACTACTCATCCGATCCCAAACTCAGGTTTCAATGCTGATTCTGTGCTAAACCAATTCACTTTTTCAAAAATTCAATGAATGGAGACCATATTCTAACAAATAATTCTTGTTTGTCAATTAAGACAAGTCGTATTTTTTCCAAAATGCAAGGTCTCAGTCATTTCCGTAAGCCACATTTTAATTGTGGGGGCTGCTGGTTTTTTGCAAAATTTTAGTATTACTTTTTTCGCAGTTATAATCAATAAATTGTCTCTGACATCGTAAAGTTTGTACTATGTTCTGATAGTCCTAATATTATTAATTTTGGCTCTGGGTCCAGTTGGATATTAATAACTTCAGAAATAGTTTTAAACATGATCACCCAGAAATGTTGAATTTTTATACAAGTTACAAAGCTTCTTGAAATTGACATCTATCCCCCACAATTAAAATGTGGACTATGGAAATGTCGGAGACCCTACATTTGGAAAGATTGAGATTTGTCTTAATGGACAAACAAGAACTATTTACTAGAATATGGTCCCCATTTATTGAATACTTGAAGGGGGCAAACTGGTACGGCACGAGAACCTGATTGAAACCTGAATTAGGAATAGATGAAGAATTACATTTTATAATCCGCGGACATATCTCCAATGATGCATAATCCGTTGAATACTCCATTCTTCTTTTGTTTTTTTTTTCTTTTTTCTTTTATTTCTTCCCCCCTCTCTATTACGTTCTATCTTTATAAAAATTAAAAAATATATATAGAAGTACAATTACTATACAATTGTTAATATAAATAATATTAATAATGTATAACATAACAAACAACATGTTTATTATTATGTATTTACTTTTAATAAAAAAATTATTTAAAAAAAAAGAAATTGACATCTATCACAGAGAGGGGAAATATTTGGAAAAATCCTATTTAATTTTGCCTTTGAATAATGTAGTCTGCATAATATTTTGAATTGTGTCAAGGAGTGTCTAGCATTTAACGAACAGTGATTTATATATTGTCAGCTTTCATCCCATGTGTCTTTTGTTATGGGTTGAGCCAACTCGTCTTCCCATGCTCGTCTGTATGATTCTGAAGACGGAACCTCAGTATCTAAAAGGATATTATAAATATAAGATATTAATTTATTTGTATTGGGATGTCTATTCAAACAATCATCAAGGATTTCTGGACCCCTAAAACTATAATCTAGCGTGTGTAGTTTTACATAGTCTCTGAGTTGCAAATATCTAAAAACAGTATTAGCGTATAACTCGTATTTCTGCTGTAGTTCCTGAAATGAGAGAAAATTGCCTTTTTGATAAAGGACTCCCATCGTTTTAATTCCATGTGTTTTCCATTGGACAAATCCTCTATCTAAAACAGACGGTTTAAAAGAAGGGTTATTTGCAATTGGGAGAAAAAGCGATAAATTACCCTTTTTAAAAAAATAATATTTTTATTAGCATATGCATATCATAATACAAACATTTCTTATATATCAATCCTACGGTGCTAATAGGTGGGAATCCAGCTATCAAAATAATAGTCCTCCTCCTTTATCAGTTGTATATTAACTGCTACTTAGTTGTTTTTTATAGATAGAAAGTAAGAAATAAAAAAATTAAAAAGGCATGATCAAGAGGAATGGAGTAATTTATCAATAATACAACTTTGGAGATAGGTCCGTAAGTTATAAAACATAACTATTCATCTAATCCTGAGCTTGAGTTTCAGTCACATTCCCCTGCTGAACCAATTTACCCTTTCAAATAATCAATAGATGGAGACCATATTCTATCAAATAATTCTTGTTTGTCAAATAAGACAAGTCTAGTTCTTTCCAAGTGTAAGGTCTCCGACATTTCCATAGTCCACATTTTAATTGTGGGGGTTATAGGACCTTTCCAAAATTTTAATATTAATTTTTATACCAGTTATTATGCTATAATCAAGAAAGTTTATTTGGTTTGTTGTAAGTCTTAGGCTTAGTTCTGATATTCCTAATATTATTAGTTTTGAGTCGGGATCCAATTGGGTGTTGACAACTTCAGAAATTATTCTGAAAATATCCTTCCAGAAATTTTTGATTTTTATACAATTTACAAAAGTATGAGTTAAGTTAGCCTCTAAATGCTGACACTTATCACAAATAGGAGAGATATGTGGGAAGATAATGCCATGGGTTTTCCATTGGACAAATCCTCCATCTAAAATGGACGGTTTAAAAGAAGGGTTATTTGCAATTGGGAGAAAAAGCGATAAATGACCCAATTTTAAAGTGGGTTTTAATTGTTTCCACGTACGTATAGCACTATGTATAATCGGATTTCCTCCGTATGTTTTTTTATTCAAATTAATCGGAGTTAAAAGAATCAAGCCTATTTCAATAGGTAAACAGTCCTCCTCCATCTTTAGCCAGTCTGGTTGTTGATCAATGTCATCCAGCCAGAAGGTTATATTTTTAATATTAACTACACAATAATATAACAGAAAGTTTGGTAAAGCTAATCCTTCTTTGGACTTGCATAAATGTTTTTAAAATGTTTTTTAACTTTGGGCTTGCATAAATGTTTTTTATTTATTCTGTGATTCTTATAGAACCCTGATTAGGGAAAGGACAGTCTAGGCTTGGAGAATTGTGGAGGGGGATTGCCAGAGGCGGCAAGATCGGTGATGGTTTTGGAGATGGTGGTCTGGTGTTTGTCCGTTTTGGAAGAGGAATAGAAATGTCCGGGGGGGGAGGGGAGGGGTTGAGGAACAATAAGGTTGGAGATTTAGTAAAGAGATAGAAATCTGAAGAAGGGATCTAACCCGAAATGTTGCATGTCCACTCCCTCCATAGATGCTGACTGACCCACCAAGTTCTTCCAGCACTGTTTTTTTAATCTACTGGTACCTATTTTTAGGCCAGCAGTACCACGCCACCCCCCACCCTGTGCAAGAACTGTCCTCCAGCTCCAATGTTCCCCTGACTGCCATTACATGCCCTGCCTTCCCATTTCCATAATCTTATTCCCCTCATTCTGTTCCCATCTCTCTTTCTATGGGTTGCATAATGGAAGATAGTGGAAGAAAGGCCTATGTGTCTACATGGGACATGTAAGGTTGGTTCTACTGTGTGTAATCTATTGTATATAATATTTTGATCATCATATGTCAGAGTTACACGCTGTATCGCAGTTTCAGTCAATATTGTTGCAG
The DNA here is from genome assembly GCA_963514005.1 of Raja brachyura. Next base: position 61,846,253 of record OY740792.1, on the reverse strand, counting down.
GGCCCTGAATGCAGTGACTTTTCAAAGCAGGTGAAGCAATCCTGACCAAAAACATCGCCTCCACAGATGCTGCCTGACCTTCCTGAGTTACTCCAGCACTTTGCAACAGGAGAGGGAAAATAGATCCACCATGATCAAATGACAGACTCAATGGGCCGAATGGCCGAATTCTGCTCCTATGTCTTTTGACTTTATTATCTTTGTTTTGATGCAGAATTTGGTCTCTTAATTTGCATAGAATATAAATGAACGTCAATCATATGACTACCTCCAGCTTCTCACTTTCTCCAGCAAATAACCTGGATTTGTTGTAAATACCTTTAATGTTCTTAACAATTATTGTTTTATTTTTTTCTAAATTAATGCACATTATTTGAATAAAACAATCTAACCTCTGGCTCTAGTTTCACATCAATTCGTCTGCCGTGCTTGCCGGTGATACTGAAGGATGACATGCATTATGTTCCCTGCTCCCTTTTGTTTCCCGATGAAAATTAAAAATTTACAAATAAAAATTGAATTCATTAAAGGGCCTGTCCCACTTGACATTTTTTTCGGGGACTGCCGGCATCATTGACTGACATATCGGGGTCGGCGAAAGATTTCGAACATTTTAAAATCCAGTGGCGACAAAAAAATGTTGCGACACGTGAGGAGACACCACGCGTCAATACGTCGTCACGCCGCGACTTTTTCGATGACCGGATGCGCCAGTCAATGATGCCGACAGTCGCCGAAAATATCGCCAAATGGGACAGGCACTTAAGCCACCATGTTCCATAATCATGGTAACTGTAGCTATTTTGTAACATCCCACTTAATTATACATCTCTTTTAAACACACTGTTTACAAAATTATGATTTTAACCAAATTGGGGAAAAGATGTGTCCCAATCCAAAATGTCCCTTGTCCATTCCCTCCGTTGCTGACTGGCCACCAAACTCCTCTGTACAACATCCTCATATTGTAAACGGAACATTCCAACATTATTTAGGATACGACATTCATTACATTGACAAAATTCAAACTTTGAAAAAGCTCAAACTTTGCTCTATCTGGGAGGAGAGGACGAAAGCAGAGATGCAAGAATTGTAGAATGCATGGCAGGGTTGAAACAATGGGCTGATGCTGCAATTCTCCCACTTTCAGGTAAACCCTGACCTCTCCTCTCATCCACCCTTGTTATTGAGTCATACAGCACAGAACCAGGACCTTTGGTCCAGCTTGCCCATTCTGCACATCCGCTACCCCATTAACATCAGTCCCACCTACCCACGATTTGGCCCATATCCCTCTAAACCTTTCCTATCCATGTACCTGTTCCTGCTCCGGCACTGTTCCTTCCCATTCTTCCTTACACTCATCTCCGACCCATTCGCCATTTTCCTTTCATCCTCCCTGCCTCCCCTGTCCCCGTCATCCATATCCCACCCTCTTGCTTTGCATTTCACTCCTCCACCTCTCCCCTTACCCGAGACCCCTTTGTCTCCTTTTCCTCTCTAGTATTTGTCATTTATTCCATCCGTGCTAATCGCAAGCACCCCCTCCCCCCACCCCCCACCCGTATTCCAGGATTCTCATCTGCGAGGTCCTGATCCTAAATATCATCTGTTTATTTCCCTGCACAAATGTTGTCTGGCCCATCGAGTTCCTCCAGTACGTAGAGCTTTTCTTCCGTCGCCTCCACCTCCGTGCCTTTCTCTATGGGAAGGAGCCTTCCCCACCTAGTGATGTCCCCTTTGCCCGTCTCCACCGTTCCCCCTGCTCTTGGACACCCAAGAACGGCCTTCTACCCTCTCTAGACCGCTTTATTTCTAACTGCCGGCGCGACATCAACCGTCTCAACTATTCCACTCCCCTTACCTACTCTAACCTTACCCCTTCTGAACGTAAAGCCCTACACTTACTCTGCAGCAACCCTGACAATATAATCAAACCCGCCGACAAGGGAGGTGCCATGGTAGTCTGGCCCGCTGACCTCTACCAGGCTGAGGCCAGGCGACAGCTCTCAGACACCTCCTCCTCCTCATCCATGGATCCATGATCCCACAGATGAGCACCAGGCCTCACTCACAAACACTATTACTGCTCTCATCACTTCTGGCTGTCTGACTTTCCCAGCCTCCACCATTATCATTTCCCAACCCATTTTTACTTGCTCCCCAAAATCCACAAACACAGCTACCCTGGCAGACCCATTATTTTTGCCTGCTCCTGTCCCATGGGAATGATTTCCACGTACCTCGACTCCATCCTATCCTCCCGGTCCAATCTCTCCCGATCTATGTCCAAGATACCTCATATGCCCTTCGTCTCTTTAATGACTCTCACTTTCAGAGCCCCCACTCCCTCATCTTTACTATGGACGTTCAGTCACTCTACATCACCCACCAGGAAGGCTTTAAAGCCCCCCGTTTAATCCTCGACTGCAGAACCATCCAATCTCCCTCTACTAACACTCTACTCCGCTTAGTGGAGCTGGCCCCCACCCTCAACAACTTCTCCTTTGACTCCTCCCACTTCCTCCAAGTCCAAAGCATAGGTATGGGCACCCGCATGGGCCCCAGCTATGCCTGCCTCCTTGTAGGGTACGTTGAACGATCCCTGTTCCAGGCGTACACTGGCCCTATCCCAGAACTCTATCTCCGTTACATTGATGGCTGCATCAGTGCTACCTCCTGCACCCATGCAGAACTGATGGACTTCACCAAATTCACCACCAATTTTCATCCTGCATTCAAATTCACTTGGACCATCTCCGACACCTCCCTCCCCGTTCTTGATCTCCGTCTCCATCACAAGAAATAGACTATTGACCGATTGTCTATTACAAACCCACTGACTCCCACAACTAACTTGACTACACTTCTTCCCACCCTGCTTCCCGCAATGACTCTATCCCCTCCTCCCAATTGATCCGCTACATCGCATCGGTGCCCAATATAAGATGTTCCATACTAGAACATCCGAGATGTCCTCTTTCTTTAGGGAACGGGGATTCCCCTCTCCCATCATAGATGAGGCCCTCACTCGTGTCTCCTCAGTACCCCACAGTTCCGCCCTTGCTCCCTCTCCCCCGACTCACAACAGAGACAGAGTCCCCCTAGTCCTTACCTTTCATCCCATCAGCCATCGCATACAACACATAATCCTCCAAAATTTCTGCCACCTCCAACGGGATCCCACCACTAGCCACATTTTCCCATCTCCACCCCTTTCCACCTTCTGCAGAGACTGTTTCTTCCACAACTCCCTGGTTAACTCATCCCTTCCCACCCAAACCACCCCCTCCCCAGGTACCTTCCCCCGCAACCGCAGAAGATGCTATACTTTGCTATGAGATGCCATGTCGCTGTATGTCCTCCCTCGACTCTGTCCAGGGACCCTGACAGTCCATTCAGGTTAGGCAGAGGTTCATTTGCACCTCCTCCAACCTCATCTATTGTATCCATTGTTCAAGATGTGGCCTCTCATACAGTGGCGAGACCAAACTCAGACTGGGCGATCGTTTCGCGGAACACCTTTGCTCAGCCCGCCTGAACCTACCTGCAGCTCCAGTGAATCATGACCGCCAGCACTCCGTGGATGGTCTTTGCATGTTCTCACTGTGACTGCAGTAAGTTTGTCTGGGTGCTCCGAATCCTCACCCCTCCCAAAATCCCACTTTCTCGTCCATTCCCTACACAGCAGCAGAGGGCCAATCAACCTGCAAACCTGCACATCTTTGTGAAGTGGGAGGAAACCGGAGCACCTGCAGGAAACCCATACCCATACAAAGGCAGCACCTGAGGTTAGGATCAAGCCCACGTCTCTTTCGCTGTGAGGCTGCAGGTCTACCAGTTGCGCCATTGTGCCGATCCTCTGCGAAGGGATCAACAGTTCTGGAGTCTGATAATAAGACCACAAAATGCAGTAAAATCCGAAACACTTCAAGCATCGACAAGGAAAAAGTCGGGTCCCCGTACAAGGAAGAGATTAAAAAGTTTCCCCCATCCCGCCCCCCCACATATACACTGCTAAAAATAATATAAAAACTAAAACCAAGACATCCACCTAAGAGGACAAAAATTTAAAAAAGACACATGGACTGCAGAGGCCACTACCGCGAGTCGCCGCCACCTTGGATCTCAGCTTTGTTGGTGCTACGAACCTATTTCCTCTCAGCATACACCTTCCAACTGTGCATAGTCCATCTCTGATAGCTGCATATGTCCTGTGAGGGCATTCCACCCAATCACCTCTTTGGATCTGCTCTCTAACATCTTGTAGTTCTGGATCCTAGTCCAACACGATCTCCCTTGTCAACCTCCTCAGTGCCTCTGCTACAGTAGCTAGGTTTGGAATAAATCATGCACAAAAATTCACCAAACCACAAAAACACCTTTGTTCAGTTGCATCTCTCGGTTCTCGAACTTCTTCCACAGCTTTAATCTTGCCCGCAACTGGATTGACGCCGTAAGTGGTCACCTTGTGGCCCAAAAAAGTTATTTTCTAAAATGCCAAGCAAACATTTGTCCACTTTCACTGTCAATCCAGCAGCCTTCAACCGAACTAATATCTACCCGAGTCTCTTATCATGTTCCTCATATGTAGTGTCATGAATAAAGGTATCATCTGAGATGTTTGCAGTTCCAGGAATTCGAATTACCTTTTGAATTTCATATTGGTAAATCTCCGGTTCAGCAATGTCTACAAACACCATCCTCTTATATCGATATAGTCCGTAATGGGTGACTGAAGTAGTTACTGTCCTTGACGCTGGATCCAACTCCAACTGTTGATAACCCCACTTTAGGTCTAGCTTTGAAAATACTTTGCTTGTAGATAGCTCATATAGTCATAGTGATCAGGTGATATGGGGTGAAGGCAGGAACGGGGTACTGATTGGGGATGATCAGCCATGATCACATTGAATTGATCAAAGGGCTGAATGGCCTACTCCTACACCTATTGTCCATTGACCTCATTGACAGTAGGTATGGGGTGTCTCTCCTATATTATTGCCTCATTTACTTGTCTCATGTCCACTCAGAGCGTTATCGCTGCATGTGGTTTTGGTGCTGGTACAACAGGACTGACCCATGGTGTTGATTCTTCAACAGGTTCAATGATACCCTGTTCAATGAGCTCTTGGATCTTAGCCTCAACCTTTTCTCTGAATCCAAATGGAGTTCTTCTCATAGGTTGTGCTACAGGCTTAATATTTGTGTCTATCTTCAGTTTGACTTGCTGACCATGCAATTTTACAATGCCTTCAAATACTTGCTTGAACTTCACTAAAGTCTGCATATGACTTCAGTGAGTTCACATTTATCCCAATGGAATGGATGAAATACTTTATTGTTACATGTGACAAGGCACAGTGAAATTCCTTGCTTGCAAGGAATGCAAGGTATGCAAATAGCGGCCACCATCGGTACTGACAAGTACGTCGGCTCCTCCTTTGTTCTTACCCCCCTCCCCCCTCCCTTACGGCGGTCCCCCCACGCCGGGTTCTCCATTGTTCTTCCCCTCCCCCCCCCCTCAAGGAGGTTCTCCCGTTCTTTCATCGACCACCACCGTGGGTCGACGTGCGAGGCTTCACCACTGCTCTGGGCTCACTGCCGTGAGACTCTATCGTCGCCGCCGAGGAATCACCTCTGCCGAGACCCCATGGCCACCGAGGCTCACCACTGCCATCGAGGCTCACCACTGCCATCGAGGGTCCATTCGGTCCAGGCAGCCTTTGCCGCCCGGCTTTTCCGCAGCCTCCTGGGAGGCCTGTGTGCAGCACACGTCATGCTTGCTCCATCTCTCTACATATGAGTGGCTCTTCTTTCTCTTCAATGACCACAAATTCAGCCATAGTGTGCTTATCACCAGCTTGGACCTCTCCCTCAAACATCCAAGCATCTGGAGTGGTTTCAATGATGTATAAGGATAAAGGTTCTCCTCACACTTTCTTGAAGTGCATTTTATCTTATTCTGTTGTATGTCTTCAGTGTTCTATCAATAACATTGTTGTCACTTGCCTGCTTATTGTTGATAGCAAAAGCATACCCTGCATCCATCCATTTTTCATCATATTTACATTCACTCGAACTTAGCGTAAATTCTAATAGTATCCACCTCTCTGCCCTCTTCTTCCTCCAAATGTATTTGTTTTTCCATCATGTCTCTTTGGTTTGCCTGGATTTCGACAACTTCTTTGCAAAATGGTATTTTTTCCCCACACTTTCTGCACGTTTGACCCCTGGCAGGCAACATGAATCCTTTGGCAAAATGTCCCAAATGTCCAAAATTCCCATATCTAAAACACGCGCAGCTTAATAATGATCCTTACCATGTCCATGTACCTTACGAGTGCCAGTAGATGTCATCTTTTTAACGTGGCTTCCTTCATCCAATCTCATGGTCTGATACTGGATTTCTACCGTATCAAATGAACAGGCAGTTGTCAGTGTTTCCACTAATGTTAGCGCGTCACATTTCTCCAACAACTTGCGACTCAAGTTAATTTCTCCAACAACTTGCGACTTAATTTAATTTGCAACTTTGTTCAACCTGATCCATGATTTGATTCTACAATTCAGCTCCATAGTTGCAGCCCTCAGAAACTTAACGTAATCTTGTGACAAACTGATCAATGCTTTACCCCTTTCTGTCAATTGCCGGAATACATGTCATTGAAATGTAGCATTTGTTTGCAACACATAATGCTTCTTCAGAGCATCAACAGTCATCACGTAATCTGCTTTCCCTCCCGTCTCTGGAAGTGCTTTCAAAGTCTCCTGAACTGAAGCTCCAGCACTGTACAATAACAATGCTCTCCATAGTGTGTGCTGCATCAGCGTTGCTCCTTCAACAAACAGACCTAAGCTATCTGCGTAGGAGTCAACTTCCTCTAACCATGCCTCAACACTCGCCTCCCCATTCGGGTAGAATGAATACAAAATTCTAATTCCTGCTGCTTCGTTGATGCCATATCTGCTTCAAAAGTTTAACTACTAGTTCATCCTCGTCGCCAATGTCAGATCCTCGCCTGTATCCGAATGTAATAAACACGCTTCAAGGACACTGAACATAAATGCTTTGGTTTATTCGTCCACCATACCTTTACATCCTGGAAAGATGCGTCCTCTGACCTTTCTGACAGAGTAACCCGTGATACATTTAAATATGCCATTAGTTACCATGACAGAGAGGAACAGATATATAGATCTTTCTTCAAAAATGGGCACTGTAAACTCGTCAGTTAATTAGTCCCTGTAAACTGAAGAAGGGAAGAAGTCCAACCCGAAATGTCAGCCGTTCCTTCTCTCCAGAGATGTTGCCTGACCCGCCGAGTTACTCCAGCATTTTGTGTTTATCTTCGGTGTAAACCAGCATCTGCAGTTCCTTCCGACACCTGTAAACTGTGCGATGTGTGGAGTGTGTAGCTGGTGGGACAGCCTGAGGGAGTGGATGGGATTGTGAAACGGGATGTATGATGGTGACCGTTAACGCGGCGTGCCTGCTGCAACGCGAAGGGATCCCAGAATAATGGTGCAAAGACTCAGCAGGTCGAGCAGCCTCCATGGAGAGGAAACCCGGGGCAACGACGGCCGGCATTGTGAGCTCAGGGCGCCGGCACTGCGCATGTGCACTACCGGCACACTCTGCCGGGTCCACGTTTGTGCGCGTGCGTGTCGCCGGCATGTTCAGCCAGTCGCCGCGGCTACGCATGCGCGTAACCGGCACAGGCTGTCGGCTCCACAATTACGCATGCGCGTTGCCGGCCCGCTCCCCGCCGCTACTGCGCATGCGTCCAGCCGGGATTTTGAAGATGGTAGCGGGCGTTACGTGAGAGGGAGCGAAGGGTCGCGGCTGTGAGGGGATCGCTGGCCGCGGGCTGCAGGTACCGGGCCGGGGAGAGGGAGGGAGCCCGAGCCGTTCCCGTGTGGAGGCCGGGCCGGGCCGGGAGGGCGGGGTGAGTGGGTGGGTGAGTGAGCCGTTGGGTGAGCTCACTCGGTGCCGGGGTGGCCGCTGACACCCGCCGCCTCCTCCACCCTCACTCCCCGCCCGTTGCGGGCCAGTGTGGCGGGGTGGGGGTGGGGGTGGGTGTGGAGGGGGCACCGTGGGGGAGGCCGGTGTGGAGGCCCGGGGAGTGAGCACTGAGCCGGCCCCTGCCTGCCCGCCCGCCCCCCCCCCCCCTGCCCGCCGCGGGTGGAAGCGGCGCCCGTTCAAATCTCCGCGCGAAACACCAGCGGCTGCGTGAGTGACCCGGACACACGGCGGGAATAACAGAGAAACACACACAATAGGTGCAGGAGTAGGCCACTCGGCCCCTCGAGCCTGCACCGCCATTCAATGTGATCATGGCTGATCATCCAACTCAGTATCCCGTACCTGCCTTCTCTCCATACCCCCTGATCCCTTTAGCCACAAGGGCCACATCTAACGCCCTCTTAAATATAGCCAATGAACTGGCCTCAAATACCTTCTGTGGCAGAGAATTCCACAGATTCACCACTCTCTGTGTGAAAAATGTTTTCCTCATCTCGGTCCTAAAAGTCTTCCCCCTTTTCCTTAAACTGTGACCCCTTGTCCTGGACTTCCCCAACATCGGGAACAATCTTCCAGCATCTAGCCTGTCCAACCCCTTAAGAATTTTGTAAGTTTCTATAAGATCGCCCCTCAATCTTCTAAATTCTAGAGAGTACAAGCCGAGTCTATCCAGTCTTTCTTTCTTATGAAAGTCCTGACATCCCAGGAATCAGTCTGGTGAACCTCTGTACTCCCTCTATGGCAATAATGTCTTTCCTCAGATTAGGGGACCAAAACTGTATGCAATACTCCAGGTGTGGTCTCACCAATGCCCTGTACAACTGCAGTAGAATCTCCCTGCTCCTGTACTCAAATCCTTTTGCTATGAATGCTAACATGCCATTTGCTTTCTGCCTGCTGCACCTGCATGCCTACTTAAAATGACTGGTGTACCATGACACCCAGGTCTTGTTGCATCTCCGCTTTTCCTAATCGGCCACCATTCAGATAATAGTCTACTTTCCTATTCTTGCCACCAAAGTGGATAACCTCACATTTATCCACACAATCCACATAATCTAATCTAATTCAAGTCACCTTGCAGCCTCCTGGCATCCTCCTCACAGCTAACACTGCCCCCCAGTTTTGTGTCATCCGCAAACTTGGAGATGTTGCATTCAATTCCCTCGTCCAAATCATTAATATATATTGTAAATAGCTGGGGTCCCAACACTGAGCCTTGCGGTACCCCACTAGTCACTGCCTGCCATTCTGAAAAGGACCCGTTTACTCCTACTCTTTGCTTCCTGTCTGCCAGCCAGTTCTCTATCCACATCAATACTGAACCCCCAATACCATGTGCTTTAAGTTTGCATACTAATCTCTTATGCGGGACCTTGTCGAAAGCCTTCTGAAAGTCCAGATATAACACATCCACTGGTTGTCCCTTATCCACTCTACTAGTTACATCCTCGAAAAATTCTATAAGATTCGTCAGACATGATTTACCTTTTGTAAATCCATGTTGACTTTGTCCAATGATTTCACCGCTTTCCAAATGTGCTGCTATCCCATCTTTAATAACTGACTCTAGCATTTTCCCCACTACCAATGTTAGACTAACTGGTCTGTAATTCCCATTTTTCTCTCTCCCTCCCTTGGGTTACATTAGCTACCCTCCAATCCTCAGGAACTACTCCAGAATCTAAAGAATTTAAAAAAATTATCACTGATGCATCCATTATTTCTGGGGCTATTTCCTTAAGCACTCTGGGATGCAGCCTATCTGGCCCTGGGGATTTATCGGCCTTTAATCCATTCAATTTACCTAACACCACTTAACCATATAACAATTACAGCGCGGAAACAGGCTTTCTCGGCCCTTCCAGTCCGTGCCGACCATTTTTTTTACCCTAGTCCCATGTACTTGCACTCAGACCATACCCCTCCATTCCCTTCCCATCCATATACCTATCCACTTTACTTTTAAATGTTAAAATCAATCCTGCCTCCACCACTTCTGCTGGAAGATCATTCCACACAGCCACCACTCTCTGACTAAAGAAGTTCCCCCTCATGTTACCCCTAAACCTCTGTCCCTTAATTCTCATGTCATGCCCTCTTGTTTGAATCTTCCCTACCCTCAATGGGAAAAGCTTATCCACGTCAACTCTGTCTATCCCTTTCATCATTTTAAAGACCTCAATCAAGTCCCCCCTTAACCTTCTGCGCTCCAAAGAATAAAGACCTAACTTGTTCAACCTTTCTCTGTAACTTAGTTGCTGGAACCCAGGCACCATTCTAGTAAATCTCCTCTGTACTCTCTCTATTTTGTTGACATCCTTCCTATAATTAGGCGACCAAAATTGTACACCATACTCCAGAATTGGTCTCACCAATGCCTTGTACAATTTTAACATTACGTCCCTGCTCCTATATTCAATGCTCTGATTTATAAAGGCCAGCACACCAAAAGCTTTCTTTACCACTCTATCTACATGCGATTCCACCTTCAGGGAACTATGCACAGTTATTCCTAGATCCCTCTGTTCCACAGCATTCCTCAATTCCCTACCATTTACCATGTACATCCTATTATGATTTGTCCTGCCGAAATGTAGCACCTCACACTTATCAGCATTAAACTCCATCTGCCATCTTTCAGCCCACTCTTCCAAATGGCCCAAATCTCTCTGTAGACTTTGAAAATCTACTTCATTATCCACAGCACCACCTATCTTAGTATCATCTGCATACTTACTTATCCAATTTTCCACCCCATCATCTAGATCATTGATGTACATGACAAACAACAGTGGACCCAACACAGATCCCTGAGGCACCCCACTGGTCACCGGCTTCCAACCTGACAAACAGCCATCCACCATTACTCTGGCATCTCCCATTCAGCCACTGTTGAATCCATCTTGCTAGTCTGCCATTAACACCCAAAGATTGAATCTTCTTAACCAACCTTCCATGGGGAACCTTGTCAAAGGCCTTAATGAAATCCATATAGACAACATCCACTGCTTTACCCTCATCAATTTCCCTAGTAACCTCTTCAAAAAATTCAAGAAGGTTTGTCAAACATGATCTTCCAGGCACAAATCCATGTTGACTGTTCTTGATCAGACCCTGTTTATCCAGATGCTTATATATATATTATCTCTAAGTATCCTTTCCATTAATTTGCCCACCACTGACGTCAAACTAACAGGTCTATAATTGCTAGGTTTATTCTTTGAACCCTTTTTAAACAATGGAACAACATGCGCAGTACGCCAATCCTCCGGCACTATTCCCGTTTCTAATGACATTTGAAATATTTCTGTCATAGCCTCTGCTATTTCTACACTAACTTCCCTCAATGTCCTAGGGAATATCTTGTCAGGACCTGGAGACTTATCCACTTCCCGACTAACCTGGATTTCACTCAGTTCCTCCATCTCGTTTGACCCCCCGGTCCCCTGCTATTTCCGGCAGATTATTTATGTCTTCCTTAGTGAATACAGAACCAAAGTAGTTATTCAATTGGTTTGCCATGTCCTTGTTCCCCATGATAAATTCACCTGTTTCTGACTGCAAGGGACCTACATTTGTTTTAACTAATCTTTTTCTCTTCACATATCTATAAAAGCTTTTGCAGTAGATTTTATGTTCCCTACCAGTTTTCTTTCATAATCTATTTTCCCGTTCCTAATTAAGCCCTTTGTCCTCTGCTGGACTCTGAATTTATCCCAGTCCTCTGGTAGGCTGCTTTTTCTGGCTAATTTGTATGCTTCATCTTTTGTTTTGATACTATCCCTGATTTCCCTTGTTATCCACGTACCTTCCCTGATTTATTATTTTGCCAGACTGGGATGAACAATTGTTGTAGTTCATCCATGCGGCCTTTAAATGCCTCCCATTGCATATCCACCGTCAACCCTTTAAGAATCAATTGCCAGTCATCTTGGCCAATTCATGTCTCATACCCTCAAAGTTACTTTTCTTTAAGTTCAGAACCCTTGTTTCTGAATTAACGATGTCACTCTCCATCCTAATGAAGAACTCAACCATATTATGGTCACTCTTGCCCAAGGGGCCACGCACAACAAGACTGCTAACAAACCCTTCCTCATTACTCAATACCCAGTCTAGAATAGCCTGCTCTCTCGTTGGTTCCTCTACATGTTGGTTTAGAAAACTATTCCGCATACATTTCAAGAAATCCGCTTCCTCAGCGCCCCTGCCAATTTGATTCACCCAATCTATATGTAGATTGAAGTCACTCATTATAACTGTTTTACCTTTGTTGCGCGCATTTCTAATTTCCTGTTTGAGCCCATCCCCACATCCACTCCTACTGTTAGGTGGCCTGTACACAACTCCCACTAGCGTTTTCTGCCCCTTAGTGTTTCGCAGCTCTACCCATATCGATTTCACATCCTCCAAGCTAATGTCCTTCCTTTCTATTGCGTTAATCTCCTCTCTAACCAGCAACGCTACCCCACCTCCTTTTCCTTTCTGTCTATCCCCCCTGAATATTGAATATCCCTGGATGTTGAGCTCCCAGCCTTGGTCACCCTGGAGCCATGTCTCCGTGATCCCAACTATATCATATTCATTAATAACTATCTGCACATTCAACTCATCCACCTTATTACGAATGCTCCTTGCATTGAGACACAAAGCCTTCAGCCGATAGCGGGAATAACCCAGACAGACAGCGGGAATAACTGTTCTGCTAGTGCCGGTCGTTAAGGACAAAGCTGGTAAAGTCGGCAGCCTAAATAATTACAGGCCCATAGTGTTAGCCAGCATATTGTCAAAAGATTTAGAAAGAGTTTTGCTCGATAGAATAAATGAGTTTGTTAACTCCACAGATAACCAGTTTGGTTTTAAAGCTAAACATGACACTGACTTGCCCTAAAGGAGATTGTAAACAAATATAGCGGCAAAAACTCTTCAATTCTTCTGTGCTTTATTGATGCTTCCAAAGCCTTTGATTGTGTTCATCACTGAAAGCTGTTTGTTAAAATTAGTCAAAGAGGGGTGCCTAAATACATTGTGAGAATTCTGGCTTACCGGTATGCCCACAAGACTATGCAAATAAAATGGGGCAATAGGGTCTCAGCCTCATTTGGGGTTAGCAATGGTGTTAGACAAGGGGGAATTTTGTCCCCAGTCCTTTTTAATCTTTATATTGATGATCTGTCCAAACAATTGAAAACCTGTAATACAGGGTGCATGATTGGTAATATTTTAGTGAACCATATTATGTATGCAGATGATCTTGTGGTCTTTAGTCCATCTAGCGCTGGTCTCCAACAGCTCATTACTATATGTTCTGTGTATGGTGTGGAACATGATATTAAATACAATGCTGGTAAGAGTGCTGTTATGATCTGTAGAATCAAAGAGGACAAATGTCTAAAATGTCCTGATTTTAAATTGTCTCACAATAATCTTAGTGTCTGCAATAAGGTAAAATATCTTGGGCATTTTATTACAGAACAAATGACAGACGATGAGGATATTTATAGGCAACGACGTATGCTGTATGTACAGGCAAATATTCTTTGCGTATGTTTGGTGCGTGTACAGATGTGGTGAAGATGTCGCATTTTAGAGCATATTGCACACCACTCTATACTGCGCACCTGTGGTCGAACTACGGAAAGACGTGTGTAGACACTAAAGGTGGCCTATAATGATGCAATGAGAACACTGATGAGGAAACCTAGATGGTGTAGTGCTAGTAACATGTTTGTGGCTGCAGGAGTCAGTACATTAGAAGCTATCCTAAGAAATAATATGTATAAATTCATTTGCAGGATAAATTACTCTAAACATGTAAATATCGTGGCCTTGTCAAACAAGGTTTAGCGCCACACACTACCGATCCCAGTTCTGGAGACACTGGTATCGTTGTCTCGTTGTAGGACACTGATTTTTCTTTTTTATTCTAGATTTTAAATCATGTATTGTGTTTTTTTCCTTAATATATAAATTATGATGCTTTTATAAGTGATATACCTAAGATTTTTATATATATTTTATGATGTTTTTATATGCAATATATTTTTATGTAATTTTGTCCCTAGTCTGGACCTTGAGTCCGAAATAAAGTTCATTATTATTATTATTATATTAAACCCAGACAGTGGAGAGTGACAGTCAGACAGCGGGAGTAACCGTCAGACAGCGGAGATAAAGTTCATTATTATTATTATATTAAACCCAGACAGCGGGAGTAACCCAGACAGCGGAGAGTGACAGTCAGACAGTGAGAGTGACCCAGACAGCGGGAGTGACCGTCAGACAGCGGGAGTGACCGTCAGACAGCGGGAGTGACCGTCAGACAGCGGGAGTAACCCAGACAGCGGAGAATGACTGTCAGACAGTGGGAATAGCCCAGACAGCGAGAGTGACCGTCAGACAGCGGGAGTAACCCAAACAGCGGGAGTAACCCAGACAGCGGAGAATGACTGTCAGACAGTGGGAATAGCCCAGACAGCGAGAGTGACCGTCAGACAGCGGGAGTAACCCAAACAGCAGAGAGTGTCTGTCAGACAGCAAGAATAGCCCAGACAGTGGGAATAACCCAGACGGGGAGTAACCTAGACTGCGAGAGTAACCCAGACAGTGGAGAGTCACCGTCAGACAGCGGGAATAACCCAGACAGCGGATAGTGACTGTCAGACAGCGGGGATAGCCCTCTGGGAGCTGGAATAACCGTCTGGTACTGGGGAGTGACCGTCAGACAGCAGGGATAACCGTCAGACAGCGGGAATAACCATTGATGAGCAAAGAGCGGCGGACAACTCTTGGCTAACGGGGAAGTGGGAATAGCCAGCAGTGAGTGGGGAGCGGGTACTAGCCGGTGACCCGGTGTAACCACTCACCGGTGAGTTTCACTCCCATGGCAACCACTCGCCTTTAATGCTGCAGAAAGGACCTAACGTTAGCGTGTAGGTGGACGTGCTCCTGGTCTATCGATCATCGGTCATCATCAGAAGGACAGACACACAATGCTGGAGTAACTCAGCGGGACAGGTAGCAATGTTACAAAATTTTGAGATTTTAAAAATCAAGTCTGTAATTTATCCCACCCGATAAAGCATAAAAAGAAGTTTAATTTGACACCTAATTCACTTTCATATCTTCAGTATTAAGAAAGTTATGGCCATTTTCATACTCGGAAATTAGCATCTTGTTCCCTATTGCCTTTCAATTGACTTAACTCAAAAGCTGTGATCTGGAATAGTTAAAAACCCATAACTTTCTTAAAATTTAAGAGAACTCAATGAAATTTTCAGTTATTATAGATTGAAGCATTCTGAAACAAATATGAAACAATCTTACTTGCATTACCTGAAATTAAAGCATATAATCAGTTAGTTATCTAATTGTAGCTAATTACAAAATTCAATGAGTAGATCTAAACATCTATCCATTTCCTAAGAAAAGATAAACTTTTTTAAAATTGCCTAAGTGTCCAAATAACATTCACACAATAATCCACAATATAACATATTTTAAAAATCTCATATACATGAATTTCTGGGCCAAATGGAAGGAATTTAGTGTTTGATTCCTGGAAATTAATGGCCATTTAAATCAACTAGCGAGTGGGTTTTAGTGGAATGCGGTGGATTGGAACGTTGCGGTTAGCCGTGAAGTCGGGAGGAAAAATACTGTTTGTGCATACATTTTTTTGGACCCCATTTCGCAACATGAAAATGTTATTAAAGCCTCCCGAAAAACCAACTTTTAATATAAAAATAAACTATTTACCTTTTTTTCTCCCCTGCGTAAAATCCTTCCGGTTGTCGGCGCTCACGGCTTTTGAAGGTGATTTTTAAATTACTTTAGTTAATAAATAATTTAGAGTAATTTAAAAAAACCTTCATTCATGAAATGTCGGAGCGATTTTTCTTCCGCAACGAAATCGCCCGACATGGATCGATTTTCCCTGCCTGTGGAAAAACGGCACTTTAAGCCCGTCCCCCTCTGAAAGGCGCCAAAGTCGCGCACACGGGGAGCGGCAGAACTGCAGCGCAGCTCAAGGTAAGTTTTGTAACATACCTAGGACAGGCAGCATCTCTGGAGAGAAGGAATAGGCGATGTTTCAGAGGATATTGAAGGAGCACAGCTGTAACTTGACAGACAAGGGTTCCGGGAAGAATGGAGATTGCAAAGATTTGAAACCAGGAGGGAGCATTTCATAGTAAAACATGCAGAGCTAGAGGAAGTCAACATGTCAGGCAGCATCTGTGGAGGGAATGGAGAGACAGTGTTTTGTGTCCAGACCCTTCTTCAAACTGATGAATTTCCTCTCCAATCGTATATAGTGTGGTAACATAACTGTATACTGTATTCCAGTTCTGGTGTAATTAGTGCTTTGTAAAATGTCCTGAGATATAGAGAGAGATCTCTGCTTTCCATGATCTCCCAGTGGATCCAGATTACCCACTGTTGGACTGGTGGCTGTGGTGGCAGGTGCCAATTGACTGGGGAACTTTGTCTTCCAGATGTTCAGTCTAAAGAAGGGTCCCAACCTGAAAGGTCATCTGCCACCCTGGAGACCTTGGTTTTTAACCTTCTGCCTAATTACTATATTTACAATCCAGGACCTCATCGCAGTCCTGTCTATCTGCCTCCTGTCAGCGAGACCAAGCGCACGCTCGGCGGTTGTTTTGTTGAACACGCGCATTCCGCTCAGTCCGCCTTAACCTACCTGATCTCCCGGTTGCTCAGCACTTTAACTCCCCCTCCCATTCCAATCTGACCCTTCTCCATTGTCAGTGAGGCCTGGAGAGAGCAAATTGGAGGAACAGCACCTCATATTTACTTGGGTAGCTTACACCCTAGCAGTATGAACATTGACTTCTCTAACTTCAAATAGCCCTTGCTTTCCCTCTCTCTCTCCATCCCCTCCCCCTTCCCAGTTCTCTAACCAGTCTTACTGTCTCTGACTACATTCTATCTCTGTCCCGTCTACTCACCTGATATCAGTCTGAAGAAGGGTCTCGACCCGAAACGTCACCCATTCCTTCTCTCCAGAGATGCTGCCTGTCCCGCTGAGTTACGCCAGCATTTTGTGTCTACCTTCGATTAAAACCAGCATCTGCAGTTCTTGCCTACTCATCTCATCCTGTCTATATTGTTGGTGCCAATTTGTACTATAACTTCAGGCTATTCAATGTGGCCTTTCAGAACGACCTGTACCTGCTCAGAGAAATTCTTGTCCGGAGAGGCAGCACACCATCTTGCAGCCAAATAAATTCTGTCTCTGTCCCTCACATGTATTATCCCCATCACTGCAGTTCACCTACACTTTGACCTTTGCTGCTGTACAGCAGCCAGTCATGGTACCATTATACTATTGGTTTCCCCAGACAAGCCGCTTGCACTGTAGCATCTAAATTGGCATACTTGTTAGGGAGAGGAACAGCCAAAGGGGAATCACGATTTTCTCTCCAGTCAATCCACCACATGAACCCATGGTGTGACCACCTATCTGAAACCGCTATTGTTACTATTTCCTGCCTCCAGCACGCTCCTGAATGGTTGATGTGGTCTGAGACAAAGATCCTATAGTGAGCAAGATAGATCACTCGATGAAAAAGACGTAGTACGGTCATAGGCAGATTCATGGGTAATTTTCGGCCCCATTTCTGTAACCGGCTTCCGTCTCCGCACCAAAGATCCCATAGCAGAGCAAAGACAATAGTGCAGAGACGGAAGCCGGTTACAGAAACATCCTCGTAAAAAAAAAAATTATTTGGTAAAAATCTCCTCATTTTCAGAATTTAAATTTATTAACATAAACTGTTCCCCCACAATGCTGATTACACTGTGGGTCGGGTTACGGAAATGGATGAAAAAGAAGGCCCACATTCCGTTCCGTTCCGTACTACACGTCAGCCCATTGCATTTAGCAGGAGTGATCCGCTATAGGATCACCCACATTTCATAGACGTTGCAAAGCACTCTTTTGACTACCATTTCAAACTCTGAAGTTAGTATTGGGATTAAAAGGAAGAAAAAGGAAAGACCGTACCTTTACTTGCTGGACTTTGTCACTGCTCAGCCTCCTTACTGAAGCCATAGACTAAAATCTCTGCACCGAGACCTCAAAGATCGCACCTCAACCACAAAACGGCTGCTTCCCAAATAGCCACTCAGCTATAGCGTAGAGCCTTTTTAAATTGCTTCTTTCCCTTCTGCAAATGTTATCCACCTGTAATTTGTCAGAGATAGACACAAAATGCTGGAGTAACTCAGCGGGACAGGCAGCATCTCTGGGCATAAGGAATGGGTGACACCCTTTGCATCGAGGCTCTTCTTCAGACTAGAATCAGGGGAAAGGGAAACAAGATATAGACAGTCTTCTTCTTGTGTATGGCGTGCACAGCCTAAAATAGACAACTTGTTCTATTTGATGTTATCTGATTGTGCACGCCGGGTTGATTGCACTCGTGGAAACAGGGCGGACCACGTGAAGGTTGCAATCTCCCACCCATATAGACAGTGATGTATAGATATATAGAACAAATGAATTAAAGATATGCGAAACAGTTGCGATGAGAATGTAGCAATGTTACAAAATTTTGAGATTTTAAAAATCAAGTCTGCAATTTATCCCATCAGAAGGCTCCAATCCCATCAGCATAAAAGGAAGTTTAATTTGACACCTAATTCAGTTTCATATCTTCAGTATTAAAAAAGTTATGGCCATTTTCATACTCGGAAATTAGCATCTTGTTCCCTATTGCTTTTCCATGGACTTAACACAAAAGCTGTGATCGAGGACAGTCAAAACCCCATAACTTTATTAAAAATTAAGAGAACTGAAAGAAATTTTCGGCTATTATAGATTGAAGTATTCTGAAACAAATATGAAACAATCTTACTTGGATGACCTGAAATTAAAGCATATAATTAGTTAGTTACCCAATTGTAGCTAATTACTAGATCTAAACATCTATCAATTTCTTAAGAAAAGATGAACATTTTTAAATAGCCTAGGTGTCTAAATAACATTCACACAAGAATTCACAATATAACATGATTTTTAAATCTCATTGTGATTAATTTATAGGCCAAATGGAAGGAATTTTATGTTTAATTCCCATAAATTAATGGCCATTTAAATCATCTTGCGAGTGAGATTTTCTGGAACGCGACCGATTGGAACGTTGCGGTTGTGATGAATTTAAACCCCATATCGGCAGGAAAAATACTGCCGGTTCGTATCGGGAATAAATCACCTTCTCGCAATGTGAAATTTTGATTAAAGGTATCCTAAGAAGCACTTTTTAATGAAAAAATAAACTGTGTACCTTGCCTTGTCCCCTACGCGAGGTTCGTTCCGTTGTCGGCGTTCATGGCTTTAGAAAATTATTTAAAATTTACTACAGCAATTAAATTAGCAAGCACAGTTTAAAAATAACTTCAGAGAATGGCAGTCGAAGCAATTTTTCTTCATCAACTAAATAGCCTGTTCAAGATCGATTTGAATTGGCTTCCGAAATACTGCATTTTAAACCCACCCCCCTCTCAAAGGCGCCAAAGTCGCGCACACGGGCAGTGACCGAACTGCAGCGCCGCTAAGGGTAAGTATTGTAAAATATCTAGATAAAGGAAACAGGCCATTGCTAACTGTTTGCTAGATGAGAACGAGAAGCTGGTGCGACTTGGGTGGGGGAGGGATGGAGAGTGAGGTAATGCAGAGGTTATTTGAAGTTAGATAAATTAATATTCATACCACTGGGTTGTAAGAGGTCCAAGCGAAATATGAGATGCTGTTCCTCCAATTTGCATTTAGCCCACTGACAATGGAGGAGACCTAGGACGGAGGTCAGGGTGGGGAGGGGGAATAAAGTGTTTGGCAACCGGGAGATCTGGTGGGCCCAGGCGGACTGAGTGAAGGTTTAATGTTATAGTATGGACCGACGAGTCCACACCGACCATCCTAGTTCTATTTATCCCACTTTCTCATCCACTCCCTGCACACCAGGGGCAATTTGCAGAGGTCAATCAACCTACAATCCTGCGCGTCTTTGGGATGTGGGAGGAAACCCATGCAGTCAGAGAGAACTGTGCAAACTCCACAGCACCCAAGGTCAGGATCGAACTGGGGTCCCTGGTGCAGTGAGGCAGCAGCTCAACTGCCCCACTATACTGTACTTCTTGCAGAGTTCACAGCTTTTTAATACTGTCTGGTAGTAAAAAGAGACCTTGCCACGAAAACGAATATGGCTGGAGTGATGAACTTAGAGTCTCAATTGGTACATAGAACTACAAAAAAGAAAGAAAGACGAATACCTGGCCTTTAGTTGCAATGCCGTTAGTGTGTATTTATGGCCGTTGTGGCACAATAGTGCCCGAGCATCTTAAAGAATATGCAGACCTTAAATTGTGCTGCAAAAGGTTTTTTTAATTAATGCTTCTTTATCACCAATGCATTAAACTGAGAATTCTATTAATCTGCTTTAATTTCTCTTTTTTGCCTAGAAATGGATCTAACTTCTTCCATGAAATCCCTGTTGCTGGCTATCACACAATATAAAAATGCCAAATCTGACAACAATGCATTACAAATACAAAGGCAATTGGATGTAAGTACAGCACATACCGTATGAAAGGAATGTTACCGGTTTGATATTTTGCTTTCCTGCGTGGTTATTTCTCTCCCTCTCCCACTCCCCTCCTGCCTGCTGCTCGCCCTTGCTGCATCCCTTGAGCCCATGAGCTCTGTCCCCTCGCGGCTGACAAGACCATCGTAGAACTAAACTCCATGTTGAACGTAGCTGCACCTTGAATTCCCACAAAGTTGTTATTAGTCTGGTTCAGCTGAATTTCATGCTGCCTTTTTCAGTATCCCAGGGATTAACCATTGTGCCAAGGCTGGAATCCTTTACACGGTCATGATGATTCCAGATGCATGCCATTAGCAGCCTCCCGGCACTAAGCCAAGCCATCCGTTCTTCTAAGGCTGAATTTCCTTTGCTCTTTGGGATGAAAATAACAAATATTCTTTCTACTCTAGCTTTGAATCTAAATCAATTTTACACAAACAAGGTCTCAAATGCATTGCAAGAAACTTTTGGGCCATCAAGAATTTGAGAAGCACACAACCACTCATGACTGATATTATTTCTGTGAAGGATTTTCAGTGGAATTTTTTTTTTTTAAACTCCCATTTGCACTCACTTTTGTCTCCAGTGGCCATAGTTCCAATGGGAACTATATCTTTTAACTGTCCAACCAGCACTGGTGTATCTTAAGATCTGTGTTGTTTAAAAATTGATGATGGACAAAGCTAAGCTATATGGGTAAAGAGAGAATTTATATAAACTAAATACAACTGATTCCTAACTTTCCGACAGAGGACATTGAAGTCGCAGAATGTTGATCAAATACTGGATCATTATTACAAGTTCCAGAATACCAGTTGACAACATATGCAAATTTGATTTGTTCAGCTACTATTTGTGCTCCTGACATATTTTAAGTGGCTTCGTAAATCCATGCTGACTTGGACCAATCCTGTACTGCTATCCAAATGCTCCGCTATTGCATCTTTGATAATCGACCCCAGCATTTTCCCCAATACTGATGTCAGGCTAACTGGTCTATAATTCCCAGATTTCTCTCTCACTCCTTTCTTGAAAAGTGGAATAACATTAGCTGCCCTCCAATCCACAGGAACTGATCCAGAACCTATAGAACATTGGAAAATGACCACCAATGTGTCCACGATTTCTAGAGCCACCTCCTTGAGTACCCTGGGCTGCAGACCATCAGGCCCTGGGGATTTCTCAGTCTTCAGTCCCATCAGTCTACCCAACACTATTTCCTGACTAATGTGAATTTCCTTCAGTTCCTTCGTCACCCTAGGTCCTCTGTCCTCTAGTACATCTGGGAGATTGTGCCTTCCTTAGTGAAGACTCGCCTGTTCAACTCGCCTGCCATTGCCTTGTTCCCCATAATAAATTCACCTGTTTCTGTCTTCAAAGGACCCACATTTGTCTTAACTAATTTTTTTTCCTTCACATACCTAAAGAAGATTTTAATGTCCTCCTTTTTATTCTTGGCTAGATTACCTTCATACTTCATCTTTTTTCCCTGTATTGCCTTTTTAGTTAACTGCTGTTGGTCTTTAAAAGTTTCCCAATCCTCTGGCTTCCCGCTCATCTTTGCTATGATATAGGTCTTTTTATACTGTCCTTGACTTCATTGTCAGCCACGGCCACCACTTACTCCTTCATAAGTAGTCCCTTACAATGAGAGACAGATGGATTTATAATGGAAAACAAGGAAATGGCAGAATAGTTAAATTAGCACTTTGGTTCTGTCTTTATTAAGAAAGACACAAGCAATCACCCAGAAATACTAGGGGACCAATGATCTAGTGGGAGGGAGGAACTGAAGGGAATCCGCATTAAGCAGGAAATTATGATAGGTAAATTGTTGAGACTGTAGGCTGATAAATCGCCAGGGCCTGATGGTCTGCATCCCAGAGTACTCAAGGAGGTGGCCCTAGAAATCGTCGATGCATTGGTGATCATTTTCCAATGTTCTCTCGACTCTGGATCAGTTCCTATGGACAGGAGGGTAGCTAATGTAACTCCACTTTTTAAGAAAGGAGGGGGAGAGAAAACGGGGAATTATAGACCAGTTAGCCTTACATCAGTAGTGGGGAAAATGCTTGAGTCGATTATTAAAGATGTAATTGCAGCGCATTTGGAAAGCAGTGACAGGATCGGTCAGAGTCAGCATGGTTTTATGAAAGGGAAATCATGCTTGACTAATCTGGCATTTTTTGAGGATGTAACAAGTAGAATGGATAAGGGAGAGCCAGTGGATGTGGTGTAACTACTTTCAAATTAAGGTAGTTTCAAAAAGCCTTTGACAAGGTCCCACACAAGAGATCAGTGTGCAAAATTAGAGCGCATTGTATTGGGGGTAGGGTATTGACATCAAGTCAAGAGAGGTTATTGTCATGTGTCCCAGATAGGTCAATGAAATTCTTGCTTGCTGCAACACAACAGAATATTGTAGGCATAAATACAGATCAGATCAGTGTGTCTATATACCATCGACCATATATATACACATAAATAAACAGATAAAGTGCAATAGGCTGTTATAGCTCAGAGTTTGGAGTTGTGTTTAATAGTCTGATGGCTGTGGGGAAGTAGCTGTTTGTGAACCTGGATGTTGCAGATTTCAGGCTCCTGTACCTTCTACCTGAAGGCAGCGGAGAGATGAGTGTGAGGCCAGAATGGTGTGGGTCCTTGATGCTGTTGGCAGCCTTTTTGAGGCAGCGAAAACTGGTTGGATATAGAACTGGTTGGCAGACAGGTAGCAAAGAGTAGGAATTAACTGGTCATTATCAGAATGGCAGGCAGTGACTAGTGGGGTGCCGCAAGGTAAGCAAGTAATGACAGAAATCGATGTTGTTTGAGCCTGCAGTTTGCTTCCATTAGTCCGGCCAGAGTCTTTGGTGGTGTTTTTTTTGTTGGTTATACTTGTTGGACTGAAGCTGGAACTGAAGGCTACAACCAGGAAAAACATGAATGGAGGGATTTAGATTTGGGCCTAGGTAACCCCTTTGAGAGGGATACAAATTGCATTACAATGACAATTTGTATTCAACTTCCCTAGTTGAATACAATTGTTAATGAGTTGTCCTCCATTTGTCGATTTTTTGGAATCATATGGTGCAACAAAACCGTAGAAGCTAATTGTTTCAGGATTGGGTGAGGGATGGTCAAGAATATAGATGACGATCTCCTTAATCTCGTACTTTCTACTTTTTTTTTCTTTTCCCTTTTTCAGTCTCAACTTTCTTTTTTCACACTTTTTTCTTTCTCACACATGTTTATCACATGCTTCTCTATCTTTTATTATCTACTCTCTCCTTTTCTTTCTCATTATAAATAAATAAGAAGCCATACATAAAATGTAATATGTCAATATACATTAGGCACCTTGGTGCCATATTCCTGTACTTGCTTCTAATAAAATAAAGACAATTTAAACTAAAAAAAAGTAAAAAAAAACGTTGTAGTTTAAAGTACTATTAATTTGCATTATTGTTTGTAAATCAGTGATGTCTTAAAATTAATGTTGAGAAACGGGTTGGATCCAAAACTCAGCCTACACACTATTGTTGAGTCTCCATGTCTGCTATGAATTAGAAAAATCACTTCAAGTGAATAATGCAGTAAATACAGAACAAACACTATGTAATTGTGAGTGCATTTTAATTAAGGAGACTATTATTGTTACTTGGCAACTACTTGACAGAATAAAAAAAAGCTAGAAGTGTTCAGGTAAACAAATCTAAATTTTTTTTCTTCATAGGTAATTTCTGGAATGAAAGCAGTACGTGTATTGGCAACAAATCAAAGTTTGCCAAGTGAATGCCTGAACAGTCTTGTGGAGCTTGTTGGTGATCCTAACATAAAAGTGACAATGACTCTGAAAATTATAGGATTACTCACCCAATTAGGTATTATATTATTTTGCTCAGTTAAGTTCTTGTTCAATATAACCTGTTTATTTTTCATGACTTATTTTCACAGAAATGGAATTTGATACTTTTTTTAGACTGTTAATTTGAGATTTATTTTTACAAATCTTCTAAGTATAATTGCAGTTGTGTACTTATACTGACATGTGAAATGCAAAAAGCAAATCTGGGTATAGTTAATATTTTCAACATTTTCCACAAAACAATTTTCAAACACAAATGTGATAAAAGTATTTATTAAGAAAGACTGCACTCCCTGCTGTAATTCACCTCTGAGTAATTTGAATTGGGAATGCTGAAAAATGTAGAGAAGTGCAGCCAGACACAAAAATACACGGGAGACTCTGTTTGTGTATGTGTGTTGCACATTGAATTCTAAGATTAAAAATGCAACACTTCCAAACTTTCTTGAATACTTTTTAAAGTTTGAAAATGAAAAACATCTGTGCGATTTTCAGTTAAACACACTTCACAGTGCAGACTTACTTTCCAAATTGTTTAATTGTACAATGTTCTTTTAGACATATTGCTCCTCGATTTGAGTCTTAATGTTATTTTCTAAAGAAATAAATGTATTTACTATTTTAATATTAATTTTATCTCGCTGCACACTCTTGCTTCCTATCCTTTTCAGATAAAGGAATAACCAATGCTAAATTGTTATGGCTTGAGAGGTGTGTGAAGGTGAGCCATGAATGCAATGTCTGATAGAAATTGCATCTTGTAAAGTATTTGTTTAGTTCAATGTCTAGATTATCATTTTTCTTGTGCCTATAATTACAAAAATGGTTCTTTTGAATGTTGCCTATATTATATTTTAAGTGAGGATCCATTTGTCATTATTGTCCTTTCTCTGTTACAGCGTCGGACAGTGAGACGAGGGAAATATTGCATACGTACAATCTCGTCACTGCGCTTGCAGCTGTGGTTCATCATAACAGTACAACTCCCAAAGAGCAGGTGGTATTGCAAGTAAGTATAGCCTATTGGCAATCTACTGTTCCCATTTTTTTTTTTTTATAAGGATTCCTAGATCTGGTCGTTACTGCAAGGGCACCATTTATTTTCTGCTCTTGAGGTGGTCATCAGATCTTGCCTTTCATTGCAGCAATTCAGGCAGCAGGTGCCCTCACAGTGCTGCTGGGTCTTCAGCTGCTTTGTTAACGTTCTCTTTGTGATAAGGGAAAGAGTGAAAATGTTTGATAGCCCACTGTCTTCCATTTGCAATTGATTGAACAACCAGCCATTTTGTCTGGCATTGATGGGGTTGTTATTCTAGCAACGTTGATGTTAGCATTCACTTCCATGCAATCAGGTTTTATAACACTCATGGTGAATTAAACAAAATCTAATTCCAATATATTTAACTATTGAAATCCTACTTAAATTTGTGTTTATATACAAATATTTTCGGTGAGAATATGTGGCTGCTTAGCGTAGATGGCACAAAATTGGCAGTGTTGTAGATAATGAGAAGTTGTCAAATAATAAAGCGGTATATAAATCATTTGAGTATAAGAGTGGGGAAATGCATGATGGATTTTAACCCTGACAGGTATAAGGTGTTGCACTTTGGGAGGTGAGTACAAGAAGAAAGCATACAGTCAGTAGCAGGACACTGAGCTCCAAGAGTTCATAGATGACAGATAACATTTGTTCTCATCGATTGCCAGTAAATATGATTTCTAACAAAAATAACAACTACATATCTTTGACAATCGCTACCATTGCCGTCATCATTGATCTAAAAACATAACCAGGCTTGCAGGCTTTGGCTGGAGTTGCAGATCACAAGCTCGATTTTACTATTTGGTGTGTAATCACTTCTTGACTTCCCAAAGCCCCAGTACTGTCTGAAAGTCAGTGAATGTCTTAAGTATAATAACTATTCCAGCAAGGTTCCGTGGCTAGGCATACCTCAAAAATAATGATGTTAAATTTGCAGCCCAAAATATTTTTATGTCATTACTTTAAAAGTTTATGTGTATTGCACAGATTTGGTCATTAAATAATGAATCCATGTCTCATTTTCAACAGAGCCTGCAGCTTCTGCAGAAAACAACTTACAACACCAGAGTTTTTCATTGTGGTACAAATATTGATGAACTGATTGCGTTTCTAGTGAAACATATGTAAGTTTGTAACAATTTTATGAACCTGAAATCTCATAAATTAAGAAGCTTCGATTTTTCTATTCTATATTATCTATACTACGGAAATACTTTCCCTCTGTTAAGATGAAGTGTATGTTTTTCCATAGGATAAATACCATTGGTGCGTTATGAGTACACTTATATCTTATATGTATTAATTTATTAATATCCCATTTCTAATTTCTTATTACTGCCTCCTTGATGCTGAATGTCTTTCAATAACCAAATTGCTGAATATCTAACTGTTTTGTGGTTAGTGCTCTGCTGGTCCAATCAACTTTTCTGTCCGATCCACATTATTGTTATAGGTTCTTCAAACTGTTATTTCATCTTCCAAAAATGCCATGATCATGTCATGAGCATTTTGGCTAAGTCACAAAGGCACACAGAGCGGAAACAGGCCCAACCATGCCAACCCAAGTGCCCATCTAAGTTAATCTCATTTGCCCACAGTAGGCCCTTATCCCTCTACACCTTTCCTGTCCATGCACCTATTCAAGAGTATTTTAAATGTTGTTGTTGTACCTGTCTCAATTACTTCCTCTGGCAGCTTGTTCCATATACTCACCACTGTGTGAAAAGATGCCCCTCAGGTTCCCATTAAATCTTTCCCCTCTCACCTTAAACCTATGTCCTCTGGTCCTTGGTTTCCCCTTCCTTGGGTAAAAGACTCTGTGCATTCACCCTGTCTATTTCCCTCAGGAATTTATACACCTCTAAGATTATTTCTCAGCTGTTGTGTATTCTTGCAGTACAACATTGGCCACATCAAGAGAACTCAAAGTGCCCAGGTGATTGTAATACTCTTGAAGATGTCTTCGGATTTGTGAAATGAATATATAAATGCAAACTCGCGTTTATTTGTTATCTCTATACTCCTTGATACAGTCAGCTAAATGCCACTTTAATTAATATCTTCATAATATTCCTTTTTTGCGGGTTATTAAATATAAATTTATTTTAATGCAGTCAAGTCCCAGAAGATGAGCTTACGTTACCATGTCTAGGATTGATGGCAAACCTTTGTCGTCACAACCTTTCTGTCCAGGCTTATATAAAATCATTGGTAAGACATTTCTATTTTTCTGTTTAAACAGGCAGGTGCCGATTAACAAAATAAAACACAAAGTGAAGGAGTAACTCAGCGGGTCAGGCAGCACCTCTGACGAATGTGGGTAGGAAGATGGGTCCCGACACAAAATGCCCCCTATCCACGTTCTTCAGAAATGCTGTCTGACCCACTGAGTTACTCAAGCACTTTGTGTCTTTTTTACCACAAAGTGTCTGTGGAGGGATTCGTGAACATAAAACAAAGACACATATCAGATAGGTGCAGTGGAGAATTGAGATGGTTTTATTTCAAAATATTGGAGCATAAAAGTAGTTAATTGCTACTACAACTGCACAGGACACTGGTGTGACTGTGTGGATCACTGAGAGTAGATCTGGCCTCTATATTTAAAGAAAGATATGTTATTAGAATCAGTTCAGAAGTTCACTAAGATGATCCTCGATGTGGAGGGAACGTGTTATGAAGCGATTCATTATTGATTGGCACAGCAGGGATCAAACGGCATGCTTCCAATTCTATTTCTTATCATCCTGGCCAATAAACCAATTACTGATCAATGTTGAGCATTTAAGCAAGCATAATACTTCCAGATAACCACTAGCCTCTATGTGAAGAATTATTTTATGGTTTAATTTCAATGATGGGGATCTCATGTTTGGTGATTTCTACACTGGTTGTCATGCATTTTCGTAGCAAAATAAAAGCATTTGTCTGTTTTTTAGACTCCTCAGATGATAAGTGAGTTAGATATATAGCCTGGAATAAACACAGCAAATGCTGATAAAGCTCAGCAGGTCCGGTCAATATATGTGGAAAGGGAAACAGTCCATGTTACGCGTCTGAGACAATCAGAATTGCGAAAGGGAGAACTATGTTATTTTTTAGTGGGAGAGATGGTCGGGGAGGGATGTGTGGACCAAAATGAATGTCTTTGATAACTGAATATGGACAGTTACCAGCACATTGTTCTTGACCTGTGCAATGGGTTTGTTGTTAATGGTGGCGCTTCTGGACTTACATTCTCCCGCGTTAGGCAATTTGCTCTTCCTGATTTTTGTTTTACGTGCTATCCTTTTTCCGCCCAGTCTAGTCTAAACTGCTGGGCAAGTCCAAGTAGGCCAGAACCACATTAGCAACGCGTAACACAGCTTTGTACCTTAATCTGATCTTAAGTTGTCATATGATTTCATTCTATTAGCGAAATTCCTACGGTCCAACAATTTTCATCCTCCAACTTTGCAGCTACCTAAATTAACTTAAATTAATTAAATTAAATTAACCAAATTAACTCTTCTTGTGATGTAGAGTTCCTAACCTGAAACATTAACTGTGTTGTGTCTCTTTCCACATATATGCCTGACCTAGTGAGTTTTCCAGCATTTTCCATTTTTATGCCTTTGTTTTTATTATTCTACTTATATACCCGGCCCTGCTGGACATGTCTCATGATCTTTACAGTGTTTATTTCAGATTTTAAACATCTGCAGCTTTTTTGATTTAACAAAAAATGTAGCTTTTAGATAGAAACAAATGTAAATATCATTGTCCTGCTACATGATATTCAGAGCAAGCATTCTACTCTTGGATGTTTGCATAACTCACTGGCATCCACTGGCTAGATCGCAGCATCCTGTTTGACAATAGAAAGATTAAACCAACATGTTCTGATATTGGGACATCGTTAACTCTCGTGTTATTTGCTCCTCAACGGCTGAATCAATTGTTCAAGCCATTTTGTTATTTCTGCTGCGAGGAACGCAAAGGCATAAAACTCTGGTGGGAGATTGGAACTCTTGTGGCAATGCTTTCGTTCACCCCCATCCACTCTCCTACCTGTGATTTTCCCATTGTTCATGACCTGATTAAATCCCCTTGTATCTGCAAGTGTTAATTTTTACAGTGTATCTCCTCGTGCTTTAATCCAGAATTCACTGAGCAATAACCAGTGTAACCTTAAAGTCTTTGGCTCAAAATTCTAATATTATTAACTTTTTCAGGAAAGATGAGATTAGAAAATAGGTGCAGAAGTAGGCCATTCAGCCCTTTGAGCCAGCACCGCATGATCATGGCTGACCATCCAAAATCAGTACCCCGTTCCGGCTCTTTCCCCGTATCCCTTGATTCCCTTATCCTTAAGAGTTAAAACTAACTCTCTTGAAAGCTGTTAACATTTTGATTGTTACACATAGAAAGATTAGTTTGAATGATCTCTCTGAATTATCTTGCCCAACTACCTCATGGAATGTGGCAACATGTTTTGATGAAAATTCTGCTGTTAATTAGCAGTGTTTTATGGTTTATCCCTGTGAGTTTACAACTAAATTGTTAAATTTGTGTGTTCTTTAATGTATTTTATCTTTTATTTGGTGAGAATGCCAATGTTTTTCTACTGGATGCTTAATGTGTGCATGAACCTATCTCCACAAATGATACATTTTGCATAATACTCAACGTCGTGGGTTTCTCTGGGATTTTTTAAATTCTTTTGAAACATTTTGAATCAATATTGACATTTTTTGTGAGATTTTGACATTAAAATAACATAAAATTGAAAATAGAATTACGGTGAGTGTTGCTTGATTAGCAGCAGAATAAATAACTATTTGAACTTTTTTATTTCTTTCTTCATTTCCACAGAATCATTTAAAAGGGTTTTATCGGTCTCTTATTAAATTCTTAGCTCACAGCAGTTTAACCGTGGTGGTTTTTGCACTTTCTA
The DNA here is from genome assembly GCA_963514005.1 of Raja brachyura. The sequence goes on along the minus strand of OY740792.1, from coordinate 61,815,770 downwards.
TACTATCAAGTCTAACTCTCAATGAAGAGGTGGGAGAAAAGGTAAGACTTGAAATAATCTGTTGCTCAATATTTTGAGATTCAGTTGCATTTCAGTTTTGAATCGTCATGAACCAGGATTTCCTGAAAGTCATAGATTATACATCCCTCTTCTGGGTTGACCCTTCCAGAAAAGGGTGCACATATTACCATTATTCTCTGAGCTATCAGTCTTCTGCCTGCTGTGTTACTCAGTGCTGAATCATCCGAGCTTCCGGACTGAAGACACGAGGCTTTATGAATAGAAGAATAAAAAATGCATTGGGGCAATGATTCGATGTATTGTTGCAACAAAGGTGAGCATCGGATGGTGCAAGTTTGGATGAGAGTTGCCTTATGGAGGGTGGAAGAGTGCATACCCGAAAAGAGAAGATTTAAATAAGCAAGTTAGATGGAGGGTTTTAATGTCAGAGAGAGCAATATTATAAGAGGTGGAAGGGGGCCCATCCAAAAGCTCAACTGAAGGTCTGCTAAAGCACTGAGATGGAAATAGTTAGAGAAAGTGTAGAAAGGTTGAAGACCAAACTTTATGGTGGTGGAAGGCATGGGGCAATGGCTTTGCTTTTCCCAGTGCTTAATGGGAAAGAGTTTTGCATTGTTATGATTTGGATATTAGACAATCAGCCGGATTGACATCGCATAGTTGAGAGCTGTAAAAGGTGGTGACGAGCTGGATGCCCGTTGGGGCCCATGTACTATTGACTGTGGGGTACTATGTACGTTTGACAGAACTGTGGTCTGATTGTGTTGAAAGTGGCTGGGCCAGATACGTTAATGTAGCAATGTTACAAAATGTTGAGATTTAAAAAATCAAGTCTGCAATTTATCCCATCAGATAAAGCATAAAAAGAAGTTTAATTTGACATCTAATTCATTTTCATATCTTCAGTGTTTAAAAAAGTTATGGCCATTTTCATACTCGGAAATTAACATCTTGTTCCATATTGCTTTTCCATTGACTTAACACAAAAGCTGTGATCGAGGACAGTCAAAAGCCCATAACTTTCTTAAAAATGAAGAGAACTGAAATAAATTTTCAGTTATTATTGATTGTTTCATATTTGTTTCAGAATGCTTCAATCTTACTTGGATGACCTGAAATTAAAGAATATAAGCATCTAATTGTAGCTAATTACAAAATTAAATTACTAGATCTAAACATCTATCCATTTCTTAAGAAAAGATGAACATTTTTAAATAGCCTAAGTGTCCAAATAACATTTACACAATAATTTACAATATAACATGATTTTTATGGGAGAGTGTAAGAGGGGGGAGAGGTGAGGGGGGTATGGATGTGAGGAGCGAAGGGGTGAGGGGGTGAGGGGGGGAGGAGAGGGGAGGTTTTAACAAACTGAACTCACTGTGGAATGAATCCATTAACGGAGCCACTCTGCTGCTGGATTCTAAGTTGTCCCTGCCTTCCCTCTGGAAGCCTCCTCGTCCCCATCAGATGCCGAGTTCCCAGAGCTCTGGTTAAATGTGGGGGCTGCTCACGGTTAAGTCTGTAAAATCGGCCCCATCAGAGACTGTGAGGCCTCGCATCCTCGGCGCTTCAGACCCCGAGTGCAGGGGGGGGTGGAGCGGGCGGGCGCGATCCCGAGTGTGCCTGCGGGCCGCCAGCGAGGCCGGCGAAAAGCATCGGTGGGTTCATAGCAGGCCCTTCTGGGGGGGGGGGGGGGTAGAGAGTTAGGGCAGAAAGAGAAGGGGCAGAGACAGAGAGAGAGGGAGAGGGGGGTGGAGCGGAGGAGAGGGAGGGGGAGAGGTGGGGGGAAGGGAGGGGGAGAGGTGGGGGGATGGGAGGGGGAGAGGTGGGGGGAAGGGAGGGGGTGAGAGGGGGGGAGGGGTGAGGAGGGTATGGATGGGAGAAGCGATGGGGAGAGGGGGGTGAGGAGAGGGGGGGTTGTTACCGAACTGAACTCACTGTGGAATGCGGAGAGGGAGGGTGGGTAGGCAGGGGGAGAGGTGGGCGGAAGGGAGGGGAAGAGGTGGGGGGAAGGGAGGGTGAGAGGTGGGGGGGAAAGGGACGGGGTGAGAGGGGGAGGGGTTGAGAGGGGGGAGGGGTTGAGAGGGGGGTATGGATGGGACGAGCGAAGGGGAGAAGGGGGGGGTGGAGAATCTGGGGGGGGGAGGAGAGGGGGGGTTGTTACCGAACTGAACTCACTGTGGAATGAAACCATTAACGGCGAAAAGCAGCGGGGGGGGGGGGGGGCAGCCGTGACAGGGTCCTGGGGGGGGGGGGGGGGAGGGGGAGAGGAGATTGGAGGAGTGCCGGGCGGCAGCAGCCATTGTGGTCGCGCGGGACACGCGATGAGAAGGTGGCAAGCGTGAGGCGAAAAAATGAGTGGGGTGGGGGGGGGGGAGGATTTTATTTAAAAATTGTGTGCAGAAAAATTACTAAAGCCAATGAGTGGATGAGCGAATGCAAAAGTAGAATCGCTAGCGAAATGGTAAAAATCTCGGCGTTTTTGCGTCTGGTTTTTGCGGAGTGACAAAGGCAAAGTAAATGGAAATAATAAGATTTGTCTTAATGGACAAACAAGAACTATTTAAAATAATATGGTCCCCATTTATTGAATATTTGAAGGGGCAAACTGGTTCGGAATGAGAACCCGACTGAAACCAGAATCAAAGAATAGATGAAGTAGTACATTTCATAAAACGCGGATATATCTCCAACGATGCAAAATCTGTAGAATATTCCATTCTTTCTCAACTTTTTATATATATTTTTTGTTTAATCTTTCTCTACTATTTTCTATCTTTATAAAAAATGGAAAAAATAATATAGAAGCACAATTATTATGCAATCATTAATATAAATAATACTGATTATGTATATCTACAAAAAACAAAATGATTTTTATTATGTCAACAATGAACACACACCTTTTTAGTATGTAATTGCTTCTAATTAATAAAAAGATTAACAAAAAAAAATGAGATACACACACACAGAGTTTTAAAAGTATACTGTTCCCCCAATGTGCGGTTGCGGGGGGGGGGGGCAGCATGTGGCGTCACACACACTAACTACCACCTCGCACACACGCTAACTACCCCCCACATGGGGAGAGAGTGGGGAGGGAGAGATGAGTGGGGAGTGGAGATGGGGCGAGAGTGGGGAGGGGAGGGGGTGGGAGAGAGAGGGGGATGAGAATGGGGGGAGGGGAGGAGAGCGGGGATGGTAAAGGAGGAGACGGAAGGGGGAAGGGGGAAGGGGGAGAGGGAAGGGGGTGGGGGAGAGGGAAGGGGGGTGGGGGAGAGGGAAGGGGGGTGGGGGAGAGGGAAGAGGGGTGGGGGAGAGAGGGGTGGGGGTGGGAGGAGGAGGGAGAGGGGTGGGGAAGGGGGGAGGGGGAGGGAGGTGTGGGGGAGGGGGTAGGGGAGGGAGGGGGTAAAATGTGGAGAGAGGGGTGGGGGGAGAGTGGGGAGGTAGAGTGGGATCTATTCCCCACTCCCTATCACCCCCAATCCTCTTTCTCTATTCCCACCCACGGGGTCACGCGCTTCGACACAGGCTGCGGGGGTGGGGGGGGCTGGGGGAAAGGCATATGTAAATGAGATCCATTCCGATTGGACACCTGTGAGCATTGGGCATGGTGATATCACACAATGGTACGTTCACCAACATTCTATGGGTGAGAGCAGTTTGAATTTTTTAACATTTTGAAATATTGGGGGGTGGGGGGGGGGGGAAAGGATTTTATTAAAAATGTGTACGTAAAAATGTCTAAATGTAATGAGTGCATTAGTGAATGTAAAAGTGTAATGTCTAACAAAATGGAAAAAATTGCGGCGTTTGAGCTTCTGGTTTTGGTGGACCATGGAATCAAAGGGCAAAAATGTTATCTGAAAAAAAAAATGACATATACCCACAAAGCCGACACACACACACATAGATAGATAGATAGATAGATAGATTGTCATCAGTTTATAGGCCAAATGGAAGGAAATTAATGGCCATTTAAATAATCTTGCGAGTGGGATTTTGTGGAACGCGATCGATTTTAACGTTGCGGTTGCGGTGAATTTGAACCCCTTTTCGACAGGAAAAACACTGCCGGTTCGTATGGGGCCTAAATGACCTTTTTGCAACGTTAAATTTGGCTTAAGATAATCCTAAGAAGCACGTTTATATGTAAAATAAACGGCTTACCTTTAGCTGTCCCGCACGTGAAATCCATCCCGTTATCGGCGTTGACAAAATTAGAAGCGGATTTTTATTTTACTCCAGCCCTGAAATTGTCCAGCGATTTAAAAAAAAAAAAAAAAAATTTTTTTTAAAAATTCACAGAACGGCAGTCGGAATGAATTCTTCAGCATTAGCTAGCACCCAGGAGAAAATATATCTCATAGAAAATATATCTCCCAGAAAAACTGCATTTAAACCCCGTCCCCCCCTCAAAGGCGCCAAAGTCGCGCACACGGCCAGTGGCAGAACTGCAGCGCCGCTGAAGGTAAATTTTGTAGCATACCTAGGTAATGAGTGGCTAAACTGACTGTGTCACGGATATTCCCATTTGGATCTGGGGAATGCTCGGGATGACAGAGGATAGAAATTTGTACTGGGCCTGAAGCCAGGAAAAGTGTACATGAGAAATAGCTGATTGAGAAATTGATAGCGTTGGATTATTGCAGAGAATGGATGGCCAAAAGTCTGATACAAGTGATGTAGGATGGGGGGTTGAATAGTAGCAGGATGTGAGGTTACAAATAATTAATAGGTGGTTTTTGTCAGAATGGAAATAAAGAGACACGGTGAGGTGGAAGTGGTGAGTGGAATTAGCACGAATAAGGCAAAGAGAGTTGTTATGTTTTCCTTGAGGTTACGGGGTGGGGTGGGTTTGCTGCAATTTGTGATGGTTAAACTCAAGCCAGCCTGTTCACATTAGCATCACTTGGGCTTGGTTTTGCTAGTCTGTGCTTCAGCTGTGAACTTGGAAAGTAGAAATTGTGCTTTGAAGGTGAATGTGTGCTTCGTATGGGTAACAACATTTCCACAGCAAATTTTATGGGACCTGTTTGGAGCTATACCACCTTCTGGATTCCTTCAAGATAAATATTACAAGTTACATGCAGTGTGACCAGTCAACATTTTTGTTGGTATGATATTTGTGATAATGGAATGAAAAATCTTGATGATATTTCTTGCTCATAGTTTTATTTTGTTTTAAATGCAGCTGTTTCATGCCAAGAACATCCACCAGACCTTCCAGCTTATATTTAATATACTGGTGAATGGAGATGGAACACTGACCAGGAAATATGCTGTAGATCTTCTGATGGATCTCCTTAAGAATCCCAAGATTGCAGATTTCCTCCAAAGGTAGAGTATTCTTTGGTAGCGTTGTATGAAAACTATAAAAGTAAATTTTGGTTAGGAAAGAAATTATATCACATTCTCTTGGCTGCAGCTCCAAAATATTGGTACTGGGTCTACTTATACAGAACTAGCCACCAGAATTATAAACCATTAAAACACAAACAGAATAAAATAGGAGCAGGAGTAGGCCAACTGGGCCCTCAAGCTTACCCCACCATTCAAAATGATTGCGGCTGGTTGGTATGACCATGGCTCTTCTATGCTGGGTTCAACTACTTTTCTCTGCCAGTTCCCCATAGCCCTCAATTCTCAGGTCTAGCTCTACCCTACTATTGATTTCCGCTTCTGATGACTGCAGGTCCACAATTTCAAAACAGGCAGGAACAATCTTGGCAGATTAGTTCATATTAAAACTGGTAACCTAATCTCTTAAAATGATAGCAGTTTTATTTCTGTAAACCAATATCTGTAGTTCCTTGTTTCTACTTTTTTTTTCAACCTTGGTATTACTCATTTAAGACTGAAGACGAATCATAATTCATCCACAACAGCTAAATTATTGGTTGTGTGTGAAGTGATGTCCAATTTTTACCCTCTTCAGGTTTTGCTCAACTTCTCGGTTTGTGCTGATGAAATCCTCCAGTGCGCTGAATAAATCACAATTGATCTGTAATGGTGATGGAAATTATATGTTTATTCTGCACTAGTAAGATGTAAAGCATTCTAGTGTGAAGAAGCATGAATTTTCAGAGTACAATGGAAACTTGGATTATTCCATGAAGCTTTTAATAGAGATTTAATTCTGGCTCAAGGTGAAATAAATGAGGCCAAGAAAAAACTGAGCCTTGTTTTCTTTTTAATTTTTTTTCCTCTATTGGGTTTTCTAAAATTCGATCAATGTCTTCTATATTCTTTCATTCCAACCTCCTTTAATTCTTGCAAAGCTAGTAGAGTTCTAATCATTATAGTTGGCGACGGCTAAGCTTCTTCCCAGCACTCAATAGCTTTCTCTTGCAGTTGGCGTATAATCAGACATGGACCCAGCACATCGCCATCTTTGTTTGCTGGAATGCCTTGGCATCCTGCATATGAGAAAGCTGCCTTCTCCCTTTCCGGCTTTCATATACCAGTGGAGTGAAGTATAATGCTATGGAAGTCACTTTCCTAATGCAGAGGTGCCAAAAAAACTGGTGACTGCAATTTAGGACCTGAGAATATTTATTAAAAACTTATGGATCAAGTTATTTTCTTTCAACTTTTAGGTACGAACATTTCAAATCGTGCCTATGTCAAGTGTTGTGTCTTCTTCGTGGTAAGGATTCAGATTCAGCAGCCAAGGTATGCGATATTTAATTTATAGATGCTTCACAAATATGAACATTTATAGTAAATTTGGAGACCTTGTTTAAGTAGAAGCCAAGGTGTCAAATAAGTACAATAATTAAACTGTTGTGAATTTTGATTCGGATCTGATGAATAGTGGCTCCAAGACAGTCGTATCAGTGCATAGTGCATGGACATGCTTATATTTAGTACCTTCCTCTCACCTTGCTCCTTTGTATCAAAAATATTGTAACTCTGGGGCAAGACCTGAGGTGGCATTTTGAGCCTGGTCTGTGTTTCGAATCCATTACTTGTTGCCTGCTTCAAAACGTATTTTGTCCAGCAAAAACATATATTTTTAAATGCCCCGGTATGTGTAAACTTCCTGCAGCTTTGAAGTTCCTTCCTCATTCTGCACAATCCTAGTGCACTGGCAAACCTGTTCATCATTATCCCGACATTTAAATCCAAGTCATTTAAAAACACTTCAAAAAACCAGGAGACTGCTATTAATCTTCAGAAGATGATGATAAACAGCCCATGTAGCTAAACTTTCCATTCACCTTTGCTTTCTCCCACTGAGGCACTTCTTAATTTAAATTATCACTTTCGCATGGATGCCATGGATGTTTTGTTAAGCTTGCCATGTAGTACTTCATAAAAATGGCTTATTAAAATCCATGTTTGATAAATTGCTTTAAATATTCAACCTTCATTGATACTTGATGGCTCCCCAACTAAATTGCACGGCAAAGCAGATTAAATGTTCCTGTAACAAATCCTTAAACTGAATTTCCAAATAGTGATTTGCATTGTCCCTTGTAATCTTTTGCAAATATTTCCCCACTGCCCACCATAGGCTCACTGTAGATCCTTTGTTTGTACCTTTGTCCCATTTTAAAATCAATACATGTGCAGCAAATGAGCTTTGCAAATGATCAATTTTGCTGTTTCTTCTTTTGCTTCTTTAGACAATTTGAGGAATGCTTTTTCCAGGCCTGGTGATTTATCCATTTTACAAGACTCCTTAATTCTGTGTTTGAACTTTATTTATTTTTTATTTTTTAATTTTCTTTATTAGAAGTACTGTACATTACAATGATATAAGCCAAAAATAACATAATACATTTCCTGTACCACTTCTTATTTTAAACTTGAAGAAGAAGAAGAATAGAGACAGTTGGATAAGATAGTCAGTGCGTGAGCGAGTGATCAGGAAGAACCCGTAGAAGCGTAAGACACAAGAAAGAAAAAAAAGAAAACCAAAGGGAAAGAAAGGAAAAAATAGAAAATATAAGAAAGTAAAGTAAGCTAAGATAAAAGGGATGTACCTACTTCGTATCTTTACACACCCCTCACCAGGTCCTGATACCATTTATTTTCAGAGTTGTGTTGCACCTTATGCTTGTAATAAGTCGATAAATGGAGACCAAATCTTTTGGAATTGGTCTGATTTGCCTGCTAGGAGGAATCTCATATCTTCGAGGTGTAACATTTCGGACATATTTGAAATCCACATTTTTATCGTTGGTGTGGGAGCGTTTTTCCAGAATTTTTGCATACATTTTTTTTGCCATTATTAAGCCATAATTAAGGAAGCTCTTTTGGAATGAAGTCAGCTCAAGGCTGGCTTCCATTGTTCCAAAAATAATAAATTCTGCATTCGGTTTCAGTTTTATTTTGAATAATTTTGTGTTCTAATAGTACTATGAATAATTGGATTTTTACTATATATTGTATTATTCATTTTTGTTGGTGAGAGAAGGATCGCTCCTATATTAAAAGGGGCGCAATCCGCTCTCTCCATTACTATCCAATCCACCCGCTGGGTAGAGTTGTCCAACAGGTGAATCACATTTATGACGTTTGCCGCCCAATAATAATACAAAAAATTAGGGAGTGTTAATCCACCAAATTCTTTAGGTTTGCACAAATGTCTTCTTTGAATTCTATGAGATTTATAGTCCCATATAAAATTTGTAATATCAGAATCCAGTTTTAAAAAAAAACTTTTTAGGTAAGTATATTGGTATTGATTGGAATAGATATAACATTTGTGGTAAAAATATCATTTGTATAGCATTTATTCGTCCTATTAAAGACATCGGAAGAGTTTTCCAAAATTTAATCAGGGCGTTTAATTTGTTAAGTAGGGGCATATAATTTGCATTAAATAAAGATTTATATTTTCTGGTAATTTCGATTCACAAATATTTACATTTTTCTGTAGCAATTTTAAAAGGGAATTTTTAGCAGATATGTTGAGTTGAGGTTTTATCATCATAATTTCACTTTTATTCCAATTTATTCTATATCCTGAAAAGGATCCAAATTCCTCTATTAGATTTAATATATTTGGTATGCTGATTTGTGATTTTGTGATGTACAGTAGTACATCATCTGCGTATAATGATATTTTGTTATTTGAACATTTTGTATTATAACTATGGATGTTCGGATGTGTTCTAATGCTTTCAGCCAGAGGTTCTATTACAAGAGCAAATAACAGAGATGATAGTGAGCATCCCTGTCTATTGCCCCTTGATAATTGACATTTCGGATGTTATTAGTTAATATTCTAGCAGTGGGCCTGTCATATAATAGTTTTACCCACGAGATAAAATTCTCTCCCATTTGAAATGTTTGCAATACTTTAACCAGGTAGTCCCATTCCACTTGATCGAAAGCTTTTTCTGCATCCAATGAAATAATTGATAAGTCTTGGTCTTCAGTTTTATATGAATGCATTATATTAAACAGACGTCTCAGATTATTGCATGAGTATCTCTTGGGTATAAACCCCGTTTGATCTGCATTTATTAATTTACTAACATATTTACTTAATCTTCTAGCTAATGTTTTCGCTAATATTTTTTGATCTGTATTTAACAGTGCAATGGCTCTGTATGATCCAGGGTCTTCTAAATCGTTATATTTTTTAGGTATAAGTGTAATAGTTGATTCCACTGATGTTTCTGGTAATATTTGTTCTTTGAAAGCGTATGTATACATTTTATGTAAACATGGAGAAATTATCTCATCTTTTATAACATTCTTTACTGGTCCTGGTGTTTTTCCATTCTTCAATGAGTTTATTGTTTCTTCTATTTCCTTAATTGAGATCTGTGCTCCTAATTCCTCGTGTTCAATCAGGTTGAGTTTTGGGAGATTCCAGTTAGCCAAGAACTCTATAACTTTAGTACTATCTGCTGCCGTTTTAGATGTGTATAAATTTTGATAAAATTGAGCAAATCTTTTATTAATATCATTAGGAAGTGTTCACAATTCACCTTTATCTGATTTAATCTTTAAAATCGTATGATCTTTTTCCCGCTTTTTCAGTTGACGTACCAAAAGTTTATGTGGTTTATCACCAAATTCAAAATTTTCCTGTTTTGTAATTTGAAATAATCTTATAACTTTTGCTGATAATATTTAATTTAATTTAAATTTCAGTATTGTTATTTTATTATGTTTATCTATAGTTGGCTCTTTAGCATATCTAGATCCAATTGTCTAATTTGTTCTTCTAACTGTATTTGTTCATTCTTATTATTTTTATTTTGAAAAGCTTGATATGAAATTATAAATCCTCTGATAAATGCTTTAAAAGATTCCCATAGTAAAACGGGTGAAATATCTTGGGTGTCATTGGTCTCGAAAAAATGTTCCATCTGTTGCTTTAAATATATACCACCTTGTGGGTCATTTATTATTTGAGGATTAAACCTCCAAAATGATTTTCTATTAGGCATTCCTTCCCGTTTTAAAAAAAAGTTAACGGGGAATGGTCAGAAATGATGCTGTTATGATATTTTGGGTTAATTGTGTAGGGAATTAATTTTGTGTCCAGTAGAAAATAGTCAATACGTGAATAAGTCTTGTGTACCGCTGAATAGAACGAGTATTCCCTTCATGCTGGGTTAGCGATCCTCCAAACATTTGTTATATGTGCATTTTTTATGTATGTATTTAGGAGTTCACTAGTTTTAGATTTTGTATTACCCCTCTTTTGTTGTGTGGATTTATCCAGGTATGGATCTAAAACGCAATTTAAAATCTCCCCCAATTATCACATTTTGATAATTAAACTCCGAAATTATATTCAGAATTTTATTTAATAATTGGGGTTATCAAAATTAGGCGAGTAAATATTTACCATGGTAATTGGGGTAGCATGAATCTCTCCGGTAACTATAAGATATCTCCCTTCCATGTCTGTATGATATTCTTTGATTTAAATGGTATACCTTAACGAATTATAATTGTCGTGCCTCTAGATTTAGAGATATATGAAGACTGATATGTTTGACCTATCCAGTTTGCCTTCGATCTAGTCTGAGCTTGCATTTTCTGATGTGTTTCTTCCAAGGAAATTATATCTGAATTGCGTGCTTTCAATTGTGGGAAAATCTTACCCTTTTAATTGGTTCGTTAGCACCCCTGATATTCCAACTGCAAAATGTGATTCCTCCTAGTTTCTTTTGTTTATCGTCTTGCATTTTAAATTACTTTGATACCTTTGAGTCAAACGGTGCAACAAATACTTCAGGTCTCTGGGTGTTGGAGGAGCATTTGCCACTATTAAATTCTGTTTGTACATCCCTTTTTAAATTGTCCTTAAGCGAAAAGACAAAAAAGTGAAAATTATTGTGACATTTAAAAAAAAAAGTGATATTACAGTGTCTAAAAATAACGACACTGTAACAAATTAGCCACCTAATGGTCCCCCCCCTTCCCCTCCCCGTGCGGGGGGGGGGGGTAGTCAATCGTTATAATACATTATCACATTCTACCATTTTAACAGTTCCATTAGATTCAATTACTATTACTGTTAGTTCATTACTTTCTGTGTTAGTGTAGAGTTAAATTTTTAAAATTCAAAAGGTTTGTTTTCAAGTCATTTTGTATTAAGTTCGCCATTCAGCCGCACCCTTGTTCCGTATTTCATTCGGGATGAAACAAAGAATGTCCTTGAGTTCACATTCCAAAGAAGATAAGATGTTTAAACACCAGCACATGGAGGAGCTGCGCCATCTTAGTCTTTTAAAAAGTCATATTTCTCAGCTTCCCCTCCGCTGATATCTATGGAATAAAAAGCCTTGTCCTGGCAGTAGTTGTGATTTACTTATCAGCTATCTCTTTTACGATGAGCATCTTGAGCATGTTTGTATGCTTCCTCTGGGTCAGTAAACGCACATTCGGTACCGTTATAGGTAATTCTCATTTTAGCCGGATATATTATCCCATATCTTACATTTTGATTGCCTTTCAGGATCTGTCGTGTTTTTGAAAACAGTTCTCGTTTTTTGATGATTTCTTGAGGATAATCTCTGAATAGCTTGACGATCTCGTTCCCAAACATCATATTCTATCCGTATTGAATTTTTTTCATAATATCTTCCATCTCTGAAATGTCACAAAATTTCACTATGATCTGCCGTGGCGGAGCTCCTGGCCTTGATTGTGCTCTTCGCACCCGATGTGCCACTTCTATTTTCGGTTCGGCGGGCAGGTTGAGTATTTGTTTAAGTAAGATGGCAGCGAACTCACGAGGATCACTCCCTTCCTTTCCCTCTGTCACTCCAACTATTCTTAAATTCTGCCGTCTTGAACGTGCTTCCAAATCAAGGCATTTACCAGACGTTTTAGCCAATTGCCCCACGACACTCCTGATCTTTCTTCATATCTTCAGACATTTGTAGCATAGATGCTTCCATATTTTTCATAGCAGTCTTATATGATGTAATAGTTTGGTGAACAAATTCAAACTTCTCCATACACTCTTCCTCCACCCGGTCAATTTTCACAGTTAATCCAGATTCCACATCATCAATTCGTTTATTTAACTTGCTCATTGAATCAATAATTTTCTGATTCCCAATGTCCATGTGTTCCATCATATTTTTCATGTTCTCCATCATACCTTTATTCCCAGAAGCAATCTCACAACTTAAATCTCTTACCGACTGCTTTATTTCTTCCAGCTCTTTATCCTTGGTAGCCATTTCAGTCTATGCCCTTGTAGCCATTTCAGAGGCTAATTCAGAGTTTAAGTCTTCGGATATTTGTTGATTTTTCAAAAGATGTTTTGTAACAGCTCTTGTAGGGCTTTGGACAAGAATCAGTTTTTTCATTTAAAAGTACCTTAAAACATCGCTATTTTCGCGGCGATTTCTGATTACGTCATCAGCGTGACGTCAAACAGCTCCAGTAAGTATTTTTTAATCGCTCCCGTTCTCCAAACCAGCTTTTTACGCAAAATATCGCAAATTTCGGGAGCGGAGCTAAATGCAGCGCCTGTTCAGTGCATCATGGCGCCACCGGAAGTCGTGTTTGAACTTTCTTTGGGCCAGTCAACAAAATTAAAAATGCAAAACATGATTTATATGCAGCCAATAAACCATTTACTATTAATTGAAGGAAAATGTAAAGGAAATGAGAAGGAATTTATTTAGTCAGAGGTTGGTGAATCTGTGGAATTCATTGCCACGGACGGCTGTGGAGGCCAAGTCAGTAGATATTTTTAAGGTGGTGATTGACAGATTTTTGAATAGTAAGGGTGTCAGGGATTATGGGGCAAAGGCAGGAGAATGGGGTTGAGAGGGAAGGATAGATCGGCCATGATTGAATGGCAGAGTAGACTTGATGGTCTGAATGGCCTTATTCTAGAACCTATGGAAAAAATTGCACATGCTGGAAATCTGAAAGACCAGAAGACCAAAGGCCAATTGTCAGTCATCTGAACCGAGCTCTGATGAAGATCATTGATATTAAATATTGATTGTGCCACGGGACAGGTAGTATCTATGGAGAGAAAGCATAATCAATATTTAATGTCAATGACTCTTCACCAGAACTCGGTTCAGATGACCGACAATTGGCCGGAAATGTTGACTCTGCTTCCCTCTCCAGTACCTGCTGATTGTCTCAGCCTTTTTATGGCTTCTTGGCAAGGTGAGATATAGCTAACAGGTGCAGAAAAGGTAGTTCAATCTGATTGGCATTATATTTCTTCAATATGATTTAAGCCCATTTTAAGATATGTATATTCTAAGCAACTTTTCTCTTCCACAGATCCTTGAATTGCTAGTTGCATTTTGCTCAGTGAACAGTCTCAGGAGAATATTATGCCACACAATATTCGCAACGTCTGAAGAACGAACCACCACAACTAAGCTCAAATCACAAATTAAACCTTCAGAGCCAATTATTACTCTTATCCACTGGTCGAATCAACCACTTGAGAACCTTGAGAGGTGTTCGGTACTTGCTCTGGTTCTTCTCAAGGAGTTATTTGAGGTAAACGAATGATTAAGGATGGAATAACAAATTAAAAGCTATTTGTATTTAGGATGGCTCATGGTTCACATTTTATCATACCCATAACTTTACTGGGATTTCAGTGCATGAAGGCTAACATGAAAACACTGTCTGGAAGTTGTAGACTAGAATTAAGCAACCACATTTAATAACGCTTCATTTCAAGATGGAGGGGTTAGATTAGACTGAGATATTTTGTCATAATTTTTCCTCTTAACGTTTCTCTGTGTGTGGAGAGAGGAGCATGAATAAAATGAAGCAGTACTTTGATGGCAGGACTTCATTAGCCTGCAAATAGCTTTGGGTTGAACAAGTGAACTGTATTTGTCTCCAGGAAAGCAAATGACCAGTGTTTATAACAGGCTATTGCCATTGTCTGACAATGTAAGTAAACTCATCATTCCGGAAGTTATCTAAGTTTATCATTTAGAATAAGTAAACTCATATTTGCCAGACAGTAGTATTTATTGCCTTCCTGTTATAATATGCCTGCGCTCTTTATTATTTAGAGGAGAATAATAGTTTGCCATTCTTGACTATTTGCTTTATTGCCGTAGAATATAATGTTTGGAATATCCCTATATAGACAATAGACCAGAGGTGCAGGAGTAGGCCATTCGGCCCTTCGAACCATCACCGCCATTCAATGTGACCATGGCTGATCATCCCCAATCAGTACCCGTTCCTGCCTTCTCCCCATATCCCCTGACTCCGCTATTTTTAAATAGACAATAGACAGTAGGTGCAGGAGTAGGCCCTTATTATTTATTTGTTTATTTATTATTTTTATGTTTATTATATTATGAATGGGCAGCATGAACACTGGATGACATACGCTTTTTATCTTTACTAATTAAAAGTCTGCATTGCCAATGAAAACACAGAAGCAAATGCCCACAGGCACGTTGTTTACATTTTCAGCATCCTGCTTGTGCGCTGCAAGGGTGAACGTTAGTGCCAAGATTAAATAGTATTTAAAAAGCAATCTTTTAACTGGTAAACTCATCACTTTAATTTGGTTATAATTTCAACATGGTAATTTGCATATCACTACCTTAATGGGTACACGTGACAATACAAGACCTTTGAATGTTTCATTGATGCTCTTCATTGCATGATGAAGAAGTGATGCAATCAATTAGTGTTGGGGTCATGGGAAAATGCTGCGAGTTTCTTCACCATGCTGGTGGAGATGAAGGTTAAGAACAATAGTTGAGGAATTTCACAGGACTCATGGCAGTGCAGAAAATAAATGAGATTATACAAATAGATTTCAGAATGTCCTGTGATGAAATTATATCTCGGCCTTAATGTTCTGTTCCTGAACATTGTTTATTGTATTAACTAGGAAATAATCGACAGCACCCTTTGGACCACAGTTGAGCCATTTATGGAGCTGCTTTTTCCTGTTATCTTGGAGCAGTTACAGATTCAAGACCATACTCTAGAAGATGCTCTATTAAAAAAGAAATATGATCGGATTGCAAAGGCTCTTGATATTCTTCTGGATATCCTTTTTGGCCGGTAATCAGGAGCACCTTGTAAAGCAGCCGAATGTAATGCAAAAGTCAATACATTTTACAAGAAATACTTTGTGTTATCATTTAAACTTGAGGCATTTTAATTTCTTGGGGTTATAAAGTATCTTGGTTTGTAATTTAATCAGTACCAGGGAATGGCGATAATCTTTTGGTTCATTGTATTTCTACCTGACTGAAGGTGATCGAATCAAAGGAGAGCTAATCAGGCTATTTAATGATGTAAATTGTAGTCCGT
This sequence comes from Raja brachyura, assembly GCA_963514005.1. Next base: position 61,799,987 of record OY740792.1, on the reverse strand, counting down.
GATGGAGGAAGCAAACAGAGCTTTGTGCTTTCTCTTAACTATATTTACTGCTTTGTGGCGATGATACAGTAAAACTGCAGATTGCGAAGGTTCTCACTGCCAGAAATTGTGTATCAATTCTGGAGTATCAGTTTGCATACAATCGGATCGAAGTCGGTTACCGGACCAATGTCGCAGATATGGAGCTATGGTAAGCGATTAGATTGCCTTTTACAAGTAAACAAACACTTAAAATGTGAAGTGGTTCTCTTGTGGAAGCTTTTTAAGTAATTATGCTATAAGCTCATGATAGAATGTTTGTTCATCACTTCAAAAATATCTTGGACACTTCATACGATGCATGGTTGCTATAGGTTCACACTTTCTTTTGATCACACCATTAACTGGTAGGAAATATTGTAGATATTGTAGTTAAGTACACAGAATTGAAAGTCGTTTTGGGATTTAAGATTTTAGGAAGGATTTACATGTTAACCTGACCCTGATGCCTATTATGCCTCCTGGCATGCAGGGCAGCAACGAAGGTCCTCCACTCCTTGTTGATTCCTTCAGTTGCTGTTTCTGTAACATATGTGTTTTACGAGACAGGGTTGTTAGCCCTGTGCTCAACCTCCAACCTGGAGGACCAGTGGATCGTTCTTCATCTCGCCTCTACCCTTCGACCTGTCCAGCATGGGAGACCCAAACGGGACGGATCTCCCGCCGGCATAGCTCTAGGGGTCACTGAGACACACGAGCTCCCCGACCACGACAAGGTTGCAATCCTACGGGGAGGATTTACATGTTAGTTCTTTATAAATGTTTACAACCCCTAATTGGGGTGACAGAGTAAAAAAAAAATGGGAAAAATGTTTCCCGTGACACCTCGGTTATCAGAATTCTGAGTTCACATGATTGACATTTGAACCAGAGGTGACTGAACATACTCATTTGTTTTTAAAAACAATGGGTTTAATGTACTGTGGAAAAAATGGTTGAAGCAGATTCAGTAGTAGCTTTCCAAAATAAAAGGATAAGTATGTTGGGATATTAAAAACCAGGGAAATAGATAAATTAATAATTTAGCCTTACTGCTGGGGAGAGGGGCCCTTGCGTCAGTTCATGATTCTCTGCCATAAACTATATAGCTGTATGGTTTCAAAGTAAAGAGCGAGACGCTATTGTATCATTTTTGTTATGTTGGGAAAATGCGGCTTGTACATTTATTTTAAATCAGATTTGTTTGCATGGTAGAGAAATTTAATTTGTGCGATTCCGTTTTCTAAATTGCTTCCGTGTAGTACTGATTTCTTTATGCACATCATCATTTATAGCCAAATTAAGAGAGGTACTTGAACCTGAAATTAGCTTAAAGCATCTTTATAATTTTGTATTTATTTTCTCATACTCCTGCACGTTAACAGTCAAATAGGTACAGATGTTGTCTTAAAGACTCTTACTGTAATGAGCAGAGTCAAACAGTTGGTGCCGAACATGGAAGCAAGCTTTTATAAGGTTTTGCAGGTAAAAATTACGAGTGAATTTAAACTTGTACTTTGAAATGTCTCGTTAACTGTTTAATAACCAACTTAAATGTAAAGTTTGCATTTAACATGATAATTCTTGAACTACTTTGACAATGATTGTGATTTTCAGCAACCAATGTAGCAGATAACAATATTGGCTCAGATGTTGTGACCATTGGTGAATTGATACAATATAATACCGTTTATTGTCATTTGAACCTCATTGAGGTTCAAACGAAATTTAGTTTCTGCAGTCATACAAACAAGAAAAGAACCAAGACACAACACAATTTACACAAACATCCATCACAGTGAATCTCCTCCTCACTGTGATGGAAGGCAAAGTCTTATCTCTCCCCTGCACTCCCCATTCTCCTCCCGATGTCAGAGTTAAAGCCCCCGGCGGGCGAAGGTAAATAAGTCCCGCGGCCATTCAGGCCGTGCCGGGCGATGCAAGGCCACATTCCGGGTGTTGAAGTTGGAGCCCCTGGCAGGCGCTAGCAAGTCCCGCGGCCATTAAAGCCCCGCCGGTCGATGTAAGGCCCCGCTCCAGGTCATTTTCGACCCCGCAACTCGGGCGGGAGAAGTTGCCGCCGTGGGAGCTCCGAAAAGCGGTCTCAAACCAGTGACCTGCGAGCTCCCGGTGTTACCGTCCACCGGCCTGCAGCTGGAGCCTCCGAATCTCCTTGATGCTGCTTATTGCTTATGCTATGGCAGCTAAGAGTCATCAGCAATCCAATGCAGCATGGTGTCCTGTTAAGCTGGGGGGGAGGGGGAGACACAACAGAGCATCAAATTGAGTGTTTCTATGAAGATTCATCAGACTAAGTGAAGAAATGCAAGTTAGAATATTTTATTCAAAATATGTGCAAACAATCAAACTAACAACACAATGTCAATTATTATTATTAACTTAGCCTTCTGCAGTCCACATTGCAGAGAGAGATGGATACTGGCCCGTTATGGGGTAACCAGAACATGCGTCACAACATGTGGTAGCCCGAATGCCCCAGTGGAGAATGATATGGTCTAAGCTGGTGTGCTTCCACACACTGTACCTACAATGGAATAAATCTTGCAGGTCCCAGCGCACAATTAAGGGCGGCTGCAAATAAAACTATAATTGTATAAGCAGATGGATCATCCAAGGAACAGTTGAAGGTCAACTATTGTAGCTAAAAGGCTCTCCCTGGCTGTGCATCTTTAATGTAGCAGAAATTCATTCAGGGATGAAACTTTGCATTCATGTATTTTTTTTATAAAGTATCTTGATATTCAAAAATGTTTTCTTTTTTGTATAGAATAGAAACATAGAAAATAGGTGCAGGAGGAGGCCCTTCGAGCCAGCACCGCCATTCATTCTGATCATGGCTGATCGTCCCCAATCAATAACCCGTGCCTGCCTTCTCTCCATATCCCTTGACTGCACTAGCCCTTAGAGCTCTATCTAACTCTCTCTTAAATACATCCAGTGACCTGGCCTCCACTGCCCTCTGTGGCAGGGAATTCCATAAATTCGCAACTCTCTGGGTGAAAACGTTTTTTCTCACCTGAGTCTTAAATGACCTCCCCTTTATTCTAAGAACTTATTCTTATAATGTCAGCGGTCTCTTAAACAGTTAATCTAATGCCCTTTCTTTCCCCAGGGGTTTTTTGTTCATTATCAAAGGTCACAGCCATCGATATGTTCTGATATTAGTATCTATTGTTTTCATTTTTCTCTGCTCCTAATGTAGCTATTGTAGATGGTGATCATTTTAATAAGGAGGTACTTTTAAATTGTCAGTTACATTTTGCTATGATTATTGTGAATTCCTGCCTACTTTGCACTTATTTGGAAGAAATGAAGAAAATTCTGAATTGTTGATCAAAAATGGTACGAAGCTTTGGCGTGACTGCTTTTTATAGTTTTTCAAATGTTTTGCCCAGGACCAGCGGCTTACCTCAGCTTTGTCGTTTGCATTGTCATCCGAGCACAGAGAGTATGTCCAGTTTGCGTTAAGGATTCTGTTTGAGGCGGCACCTTTACCTGATTTTCCAGCAATGATGTAAGTGCTGCGATACCTCGTTTTATTGTTGGTTGCTAATGGTTACTATTTGATACAAATACAGAGTATCAATATTGCAAGTACGGTGGATCAATAAACATATTGCTTCAGTTGAGGTAATTTTGTGAGATAATGCCTGTATATGGGAGTATTGTGCATGCAAGCAAACCATTTCCAGTAGTGAAAATCTGATTGTACTTTGGGAATCTAAATTTATTTTTTTAACTGTCTAGAGAATAACAGGAAGCTAAGCATTTGCAATTGCTACTTAAAGTACACAATATAAATGTGATTCCTCTTTGAAAGCAAAGATTACAAATAGTGCATGGTTTGTAGTTACATACAGACCCCACAGAAATGAACCACAATACCTTAAAAAAAATCATAATTTCAAAATACAGTCAACCCTCGTTTTAACTGACCCCTTTATAACAGATTGTGGTTATAGCGGACAGACCTGCCCATGCCAACCCCGGCTCACACCACCTCTGCAGCCGCTTACAACCCCAGCTTTCGACCCCAGGCCTGGCTCGCAAGGTGCACCAGTGAGCCCCTCTTCACCCACCGCATGGTGCGTCTGGTTGCCACAGCGGTTGTTGCGGCTCACGTTGTAGCCCATGGCGTCAGTGCTTTCTGCAGACTGCAGGTTGCTGCCAGCGACAGGGTGCGCTCAGTCACTGCAGCTCCCTCTCTTCAAACCAGCTGCTGCTTCTTCCTGTCATCCGCCGCTTTGTCCGCTCTCCATTCCACCGCTGCCGCCACATCCTCCTCCTCCCATCGCTCTCTTTGCCCCCGAGTTGCCGACATACTCCACCTTGGATGTTTGGAGAGATATACATGGCGAGAAGGTTCTTGATTTGTGGCTTGGGGGCATCAGTAATTGAAAAGAATGATCGGCCTGAGGAGACACGTAGGTCATATTGATGAAGAGAATTTTTATTAAATAGAATACAAAAATACAATAAAAAATTGAATTAAATCAATTTTCTGCCGTATATTACTTTCAACATTCACTTTCAATGTTTTTACTTCATTTTAACATGGTAAATTTTGGATGTTATAGCCATTATGTTTGGTCAATTTTAAACATTATGTTTGGTCAATTTTTAAAGTATTCTCATTGTGATTGGCTATATACACCCTCAGTAAAGAGCTGAGAGGATGGGTTTCACATTGACGCTGTTGTGATTGTTTTAGGCTTGGAGAGCGCATTGCTGCCAATAACGCATGTAAGCAACAGAATGGTGATCACATAATGAAGAAAATTCCCGTGCAGCAGCATTCAGCAAACTTTGTAACACCAAAATGTTCAAGCACCGCCGATGCTAACAGATCAAATATTCATGAATTGATTAATAAGTTGCAATTAGGAACAGAGGTCTGTATACACATTGACTGGGTTTACACAATATACAATTATGATTACAATCAATGACGTGTATTTGATGGTACTAATTGCTGATTGATATTGGCATGTTTACTGGGTTCATCTCTCAGTATGCCAGAGAGCAAGAAGTGTGTGTCCAATGGTTTCAACCATATCTTCTTCACAATGTTGTGAACATTTGTAATAAGACTTTGTCACTTTTATTCCCAAATCACTTGTGATAAAAGCTAGCCTAGTTCAGCAACCTACCACGTGGAATCTTATTGAAATCATTTATTGAAGCTGCACATCCATTACTTCCGTATCCATACTGGCACTATCATCAAAAAACGACTTTAATTAAATTGTCAAACTTGATTTCCTTTATGCAAGAACATATTGACCATATAAGAACAAGGCAGATTATTATCTGAATGGTGTCAGATTAGGAAAAGGGGAGGTGCGACGAGACTTGGGTGTCCTTGTACATCAGTCACTGAAAGTAAGCATGTAGCTAAAGCAGGCAATGAAGAAAGCTAATGGCATGTTGGCCTTCATAGCGAGAGGATTTGAGTATCGGAGCAAGGAGGTCCTACTGCAGTTGTATAGGGCCCTGGTGAGGCTACACATGGAGTATTAGAAACATAGAAATTAGGTGCAGGAGTAGGCCATTCGGCCCTTCGAGCCTGCACCGCCATTCAATATGACCATGGCTGATCATCCAACTCAGTATCTCGTACCTGCTTTCTCGCCATACCCTCTGATCCCCTTAGCCACAAGGGCCACATCTAACTCCCTCTTAAATATAGCCAATGAACTGGCCTCAACTACCCTCTGTGGCAGAGAGTTCCATAGACCCACCACTCTGTGTGTGAAAAACGTCCTTCTCATCTCAGTCCTAAAGGATTTCCCCCTTATCCTTAAGCCATGACCCCTTGTCCTGGACCTCCCCAACATCGGGAACAATCTTCCTGCATCTAGCCTGTCCAACCCCTTAAGAATTTTGTACGTATTGTGTGCAGTTTTGGTCTTCTAATTTGAGGACGGACATTCTTGATATTGAGGGGGTGTAGCGTAGGTTCACCAGGTTAGTTCCCGGGATGGCGGGACGGACACATGATGAAATAATGGATCAACTGGGCTTATATTCACTGGAATTTAGAGAGGGGATCTTATAGAAACATATACAATTCTTAGGGGATTGGACAGGCTAGATGCAGGAAAAATGTTTCTGACGTTGGGAGAGTCCAGAAACCAGGAATCACAGTTTAAGAATAAGGGGTAGGCCATTTAGGACAGAGATGAAGAAAAGCCTTTTCACCCAGAAAGTTGTGAAACTGGAACTCTCTGCGACATAAGGTAGTGGAGGCCAATTCACTGGATGTTTTTAAAAAAGAGTTGGATATAGCTCTTAGGGCTAACGGAATCAAGGGATATGGGGAAAAAGCAGGAATGGGGTACTAATTTTGGATGATCAGCCATGATCATATTGAATGGCGGTGCTGGCTAAAGGGCCGAATAGCCTACTCATGCACTTATTTTCTATGATTCTACAGGGCCTGTCCCACTTACGTGATTTTTTTCTGCGACTTACCGGCACCCTTCATAGTCGCAGCAGTCGCTGGGTGACGCCTGTATGGTCGCCCAGAGAGTCGTACCTTTTTCTAGTCGCCGCTGGATTTTCAACATGTAGAACATTTTCGTCCACCTGCTGCGACTATAACGGGTGCCGGCAGTTGCCGAAAAAATTGCGTAAGTGGGACAAGCCCTTGAGTCCTCCCTCTGTTTATTTGTTATGTTATTTGAACATGTGAATCCTGATCACCTGCAACTTTTCCCCTTTATTTTCAACAATCTTGCTATAATTGGATCGTTTTTGTAAAGCTGCTTAAAATGACATGTGGCAACATAAATGCATCTTTTTCACAGCTGAAGGAACAAGTCAAGGATGTTAGGCTTTCAGATGTGATGGATGTCTATGAACAGAAGCTTTCTTCCCTTGCAGTAAGTGCCATTGAAATGACACATAAGCTTAAAACTGGTAAAGCCAATGTGCCACAAAATGATTAAAGACATTATCATATACTGTGGTATTAATTAAATGTTAAAACAAATTTGAAGCAGAAAAATCATGGGAATTTTTTAATTGCAGTTACCATCATTTGGGGAGATTATTCCACTGGTTTTGAGTAAAACAGACTCCAGATTTCATTTACACGTAGTTCCAATTTTAAGAGAGTGGAGTTTATCTATATAATTTTAATCATTTTAATGTTTAAAAAAGAACTACAGATGCTAGTAAAATCGAAGGTAGACACAAAATGCCGGAGAAACTCAGCGGGTGAGGCAGCATCTATGGAGAGATGTCTACCTACATTTTGTGTCTACCTAATCATTTTAATTACTGTCCTCATGTATTTCTGATGTATTTCTGCAACCACCAATTTGTCTCTATCCCTGATGACCGTTGCAATATGAGAGTCATAAAGGCGATATGCAAAGTAGAAAGGGCAGTTTCTCCTTTGATGCAGGAAATGAACGTCAGTCTTTGATGCTTCCAGATGAATATTTTATTCAGTCTGCTCATTTAAATGAACATGGATTACAGCATTAATTTTTAGTTTGCTATTGACATTATTAATGGACATAGTAATGTGAAAACTGCCAGTGAGTTTGGCACTTCTGCCCTTGTGCAGAAGGCTTAGTGGAATTTCCCCTCAAAATTCATCTCCTAAAACAGAAACATAGTCTTTTCTGTTTATTTATTTCCACACCTTTCCTCGCTGAAGACACCTTTACCTCACAATAATGATGGGCCTGTCCCACTTAAGCTATTTTTTTGGGCGACTACAGGCGATTGGCGCACGATTTTCAACATTTCGGCGACAGTGGCGACAATATTTGCGGTCGTAGGTGTTGTCGTAGGTGAATTCCATCAACACTAGTCCCTGGCAGTCGCCGAAGAGGGTCAGCATTTTTGGAGTTTGCAGTGAATCTTGTTGTGAAACATGCTTCAATGTTGACAATATTTAATACGCCTCTTTGTTCAGTCCAAAGAAAATCGTTTACAAGATTTGTTGGAAGCTAAAGCACTGGCCCTAGCACAGGCTGACCGTTTGATTGCCCAGTATCGTTATCAAAGAGCCCATGCAGAGGCAGAGGTATGTTGATACGTAACTTTACCAGATACAACCGTACATTAGTTTAAGTTATCGTTTGCAATTCAAGCGATAAATTTAGCAGAAAAATTAACTTTGAACTGTCGGATTATAACTGCTGTACGTTTCAACCACAAATGGATTTTAAAAGCGATGCAGAGAAAGGTAATGTTTTTTTTATTATTTGTGGAGATCAAATCCATGGAACGTGAAATATATGGTTTTCTAAAGCAATATATTGAGGAACAACTGAAGTAACGGGCTGTTTTAGATTTGGTATTGTCGCATGAGAAAGGGTTTATTAATGATCTGGAAACTAAGATGCGGTAAAAACTGGAGGTGATTTAGTTAATTCTGAGATCGTAGAATAGCCAGTGACATCTAGTGGCGAGTTAGCACGTTTTTTTAAAGTGCCATGTCTAGCATATAATGTACAAGGATCTGTCCTATACATTTATTCTGAATTGTTGGAATTTATAAATGATGTTGTATTTGTTTTTGAGCTGTAGGCACGACAATTGGCCTCACTTCTGATGGAAGCAGAGAGAAAAAATGAAGAACTTGATGGAGTGCTGAAGACTCAGCTGCTGGAATCTGACCGTGCCAAGGCTGATATTGAACAGCTGTATCATCACAATTGTAAACTACAGACTGTAGCTGACGAGCACGAATCCTTAAAGATTACTTCAAAAAATCTTTCTCAAAAGTAGGTTTCGCTTATTTTTGCTTTATAGATGGTATATCCAGCTGCCTTGAAAATGTTCCCAGGTTTGGCATCGGAGTACATATGGAATAGTTGAGGGTTTTCTGCATGGCATAGTTACATGGGTTTGATTCCTTCATGTGGAAAGCAAACAGTTGCTTGGACGAAAATGGAATTGAGAGGGATTTCTCCCAGGCCACTCTTGCCCATCTCCTTGCGTCCTTTTTCAAAATAGCATTAATAAATACATTGGGCACCAAGCAACAAAAAGGCACAACAAAACAACAGCGAAGGAACATGAGGGGTAAAGTTACCTGTGGGAATATATTTAATACACCTACTGTGAGGAAAGTTAGGCATTCCTGAGAACAATTGTATCAGTGTAACTATTCATAGTCTGCATATTTTTGATCAGTTCATCATTAATCCATAAATATTTTCCTTGCAGTCTTGATAATGTTGAAAGGCAATTTAAAGAACTTCAGATTGAATGTAAATCATTGGGCAAGCAATGTGAAATGTTCAAAAAGCAAGTTGATTCACTTAAGCAACAGAATGACAGGTAAGCCCATCTTAGGGTGTGTGTTTAGACATGGTATTCATACATCCTGATGTCATGTTTGTCAGATGGGGGAAATACAGCAACATGTCTTGTCTTTTCTGTTTTGGATCACAGGTGCCATGCTCAATTTGCGGAATTGGAAGCACAGAAAAATGAGATGTGCATCCAGTTACAGGAAAAGGACAATAAATTATTGGGTTTGATATACATTTCATTTTATATCTTTTTTTATAAAGGTTTATTTGGGGGAAAACTGTTGACAATTAGCATGAGAGCTACATTTAATGTTTTTTCTAATTTTAGATTTAGAAAATAGATGCCATAGAATATGAGGCATGGCACTGGATGTTTAGAGTTTTATTTGATTTGCAGAAATATGCCGTACATCTTTTCTTCCACCTTTCTTATCCTTCACCTCATGTGACTCTTTCACGTTTGAGAAGTTGTTCCTATTATGGGATGGTGTGGAGGTTTGTAACCATATAGCAAGTGGATTGTTAGAATAACAATCGAAATTGGGTAAAAAAAACAATTTGATCTACGAATTATAAATAGTATTCTCCTTTGCATACAAAAACCTGGAACAAACAGCATGTTCTCAAGAATCTCTCAGTTCAATTCATTATACAGATAAAAAGTACCTAGATGCATAACGCACAGGTACACTCATGCATGTGGTTCAATGAAATTTGCAGATTAATTATAGTTCAGGTACCCCCAGATCTTATACCATCTCAATATTAATATATTTTTATAAAACAAATATTAGATCAAGAAGAAATTCTTCTGAGGAAGATTTCTCTGTGAAACATGAGTGACAAAGGCAGCTTTTAATTTTTTTTTCAGTTGCTTCTGTAAGTTGTTTGAATTCTTGTGCGGGAGCAGGTTTTGTCATGGACACGTTCCATCTGCCCCGTATTCTTTAAGGTTCTTGACAGCAGGAATGACTGGAACACACTGTTCTACATTTGTATCCTGGGTTTTTACGGTGTTATGATGGTAATTGGAATGATTGAAGGAAATGACTGAGGGGCAAAAATGAATTTAAAAAGCCTGGGTCTGGGTCTTTTAACTTAAGGGGAAGATGTACAGAAAATTATGATTTTTAAAAAAAACACACATGCAAAATTGCAGATGTCATTGCCATGTCAGAAATGGGAGATTGATATTTCATCAATCTGGAGTTCTGTCAAAAACCATCCTGACGAACTGGAAGGTTTAAGGATTGGCAATTTTCTGACTTGGTGAAAGTGAAAATATTGCTGAAATGTAACGCAGTATGCAGTGGACAAGATATCCAATGCAAAAGAATATGCTTGGTTATAACGTGATCATTATTCTCTCTGGGCGCCGGTCTTAAACTGTCTATTAATGACTTGCAGATTTACAACAAAGGTCCCAGGCACAACACGAAAAAATAAAAACAATGGAAAAGGAGAAAGAGGACATGGAAGAAGCTATTAGTGCTCTCCAAAGGGAGCTTAGCAAGATCGAGTTAGCACGGAAAGAACTCAGCATTAAGGTACACAATCTGCTGCCTATTTGAACAGTATTGTTAATCAGTCTTCTCAGGATACTCAGTGTGTGAAGACTGTGATATGCAATATTGCTGCTGAATATTCTGTTAAATAGCTGCAGAGAGCAAACTGATTATGAGAGTTGTAATTCCGCTTACAAGAGAGCAGTGAGCACTCCAGCTTGGGAGAATATCTCGGGCATTTTTAATGCTTGGAATAGAAATCATAACTTCATAAACAGTTCAAAAATTGCCTGATCCTTTAGACAATAGGTTCAGGAGTAGGCCATTTGGTCCTTCAAGCCAGCACCGCCATTCACTGTGATCATGGCTGATCTTCCACAATCAGTACCCCATTCCTGCCTTCTCCCCATATCCCTTGACTCCGCTACCTTTAAGAGCTCTATCTAACTCTCTCTTGAAAGCGTCCAGAGAATTGGCCTCCACTGCCTTCTGAGGCAGAGAATTCCACAGATTCACAACTCTCTGGGTAAAAAGTTTTTCATCATCTCCGTTCTAAATGGCCTACCCCTTATTCTTAAACTGTGGCCCCTGGTTCTGGACTCACCCAACATCGGGAACATGTTTCCTGCCTCTAGCGTGTCCAATCCCTTAATAATCTTATACGTTTCAATAAGAACCCCTCTCATCCTTCTAAACTCCAGTGTATACAAGCTCAGTCACTCCATTCTTTCATCAAATGACAGTTTGGGATTTGTCAGAAGATAAAGAAAATGTCCTATACACAGCTTGGTATTCCATGTACACAGTTATGACACTGCCCTTTTCTGTTCTATCAGATAGGAGGGTAATTTTTAAGTTGGAGCATGCATATTGGTGAAGGTTGCCTATAATTTTGCATGTTAGAAGCGTGCGGAATTGGTGGAATTCAATTCTGTTGTGCATTGAGTTTGTCAGTAATTATTTATTAAAAATTGTTTAAATTTATTGACATTCTTGAGAATTTTAAAGTCCACTTTCCATATTTTGCTTGTACTTAAAGTTCTCAAGTATTTATAATTCATAGGTAGACAGAAGTGCTGGAGAAACTCAGTGGGTGCAGCAGCATCTATGGAATGAAGGAAATGGGCAACGTTTCGGGCCGAAACCCTGCTTCACCTGAAACGTTGCCCATTTCCTTCATTCCATAGATGCTGCTGCACCCACTGAGCTTCTCCAGCACTTTTGTCTATCTTCGAGTTTCCAACATCTGCCGTTCCTTCTTAAACTATTTATAATTCATATTTGTTGATATATATATATATATGTATTTAGTTGTGACATTCGGGAATGTACAACAAATTTGGCTTCGAAAATATAACCATATAACAATTACAGCACGGAAACAGGCCTTCTCGGCCCTTCCAGTCCGTGCCGACCATTTATTTTCCCCTAGTCCCATCTACCTGCACTCAGACCATACCCCTCCATTCCCTTCCCATCCATATACCTTTCCACTTTACTTTTAAATGTTAAAATGGATCCTGCCTCCACCACTTCTAATGGAAGATCATTCCACATAGCCACCACTCTCTGAGTAAAGAAGTTCCCCCTCATGTTACCCCTAAACTTCTGTCCCTTAATTCTCAAGTCATGCCCTCTTGTTTGAATCTTCCCCACCCTCAATGGGAAAAGCTTATCCACGTCAACTCTGTCTATCCCTTTCATCATTTTAAAGACCTCAATCAAGTCCCCCCTTAACCTTCTGCGCTCCAAAGAATAAAGACCTAACTTGTTCAACCTTTCTCTGTAACTTAGTTGCTGGAACCCAGGCAACATTCTAGTAAATCTCCTCTGTACTCTCTCTATTTTGTTGACATCCTTCCTATAATCGGGCGACCAAAATTGTACACCATACTCCAGAACTGGTCTCACCAATGCCTTGTACAATTTTAACATTACTTCCCTACTCCTATATTCAATGCTCTGATTTATAAAGGCCAGCACACCAAAAACTTTCTTTACCACCCTATCTACATGCGATTCCACCTTCAGGGAACTATGCACAGTTATTCCTAGATCCCTCTGTTCCACAGCATTCCTCAATTCCCTACCATTTACCCTGTACGTCCTATTTTGATTTGTCCTGCCAAGATGTAGCACCTCACACTTATCAGCATTAAACTCCATCTGCCATCTTTCAGCCCACTCTTCCAAATGGCCCAAATCTCTCTGTAGACTTTGAAAATCTACTTCATTATCTGCAGCACCACCTATCTTAGTATCATCTGCATACTTACTTATCCAATTTTCCACCCCATCATCTAGATCATTGATGTACATGACAAACAACAGTGGCCCCAACACAGATCCCTGAGGCACCCCACTAGTCACCGGCTTCCAACCTGACAAACAGCCATCCACCATTACTCTCTGGCATCTCCCATTCAGCCAGTTGAATCCATCTTGCTACTCCGCCATTAACACCCAAAGATTGAACCTTCTTAACCAACCTTGTCAAAGGCCTTACTGAAATCCATATAGACAACATCCACTGCTTTACCCTCATCAATTTCCCTAGTAACCTCTTCAAAAAATTCAAGAAGGTTTGTCAAACATGACCTTCCAGGCACAAATCCATGTTGACTGTTCTTGATCAGACCCTGTTTATCCAGATGCTTATATATATTATCTCTAAGTATCCTTTCCATTAATTTGCCCGCCACTGACGTCAAACTAACAGGTCTATAATTGCTAGGTTTATTCTTTGAACCCTTTTTAAACAATGGAACAACATGCGCAGTACGCCAATCCTCCGGCACTATTCCCGTTTCTAATGACTTTTGAAATATTTCTGTCATAGCCCCTGCTATTTCTACACTAACTTCCCTCAATGTCCTAGGGAATATCCTGTCAGGACCTGGAGACTTATCCACTTTTATATTTTTCAAAAGTGTCAGTGCTTCCTCCTCTTTGAATCTCATAGTTTCCATAACTACTCTACTTTTTTCCCTTGCCTCACAGAGTTCAATATCCTTCTCCTTGGTGAATACTGAAGAAAATAAATTGTTCAATATCTCCCCCATCTCTTTTGGCTCTGCAGATAGCTGTCCATTCCGGCCTTCTAATGGTCCAATGTTATCCCTCGTTATCCTTTTGCTATTAATATAGCTGTAGAAACCCTTTGGATTTACTTTCACCTTTCTTGCCAAAGCAACCTCATATCTTCTTTTAGCTTTTCTTATTTCTTTCTTAAGATTCTTTTTACATTCTTTATACTCATCTAGCACCTCATTTACTCCATGCCTCCTATAAATATTGTAGATATCTCTCTTTTTTCGAACCAAGTGTCCAATTTCCCTTGAAAACCATGGCTCTTTCCAATTTTTACTATTTCCTTTCAACCGAACAGGAACATAAAGATTCTGTACTCTTACAATTTCCCCTTTAAATGTCCTCCATTTCTCTTCTACATCCTTCCCATAAAACAAAGTGTCCCAATTCACTCCTTTTAAATCATTACGCATTCCCTCAAAGTTAGCCTTTCTCCAATCAAAAATCTCAACCCTAGGTCCAGTTCTGACTCTCTCCATAATATGCCTAATAAAATTGGTATAGTGGCATTTTCAATACAGATCACCCAAAATTAACAAAGTGCCCAAAGTCCACAAAATTTCAAGTGGAAATTGTGGTCAGTATGAATAGAATTACTATGAACTTTTACATAAACCTCCCGATATGTAGACAGCACTGGACCCAAGTTAATCTGCTTACTTCTTGTAGATGTCGAGGAAGCACTTAATTTTTTTGCCAATAGGTTTCAAATGTTCTTTTAAATATTCAGTCATAAAAATGCAATAATAAAAACTGATTTACATCCATAATGGAATTAGTTAAATACTTCTTTAAAATTTTCTATCACTTTTTACTTAAAATCAAATTATGGGTGAATACTGAAATATTTTGTTATGATTAAAAATCATTTTTGAACTGGTATTAATTAAACTGCTCTAGGTTAGTTTAACAATGACAAACATTCTTTGGTTGATGATAGAATGTATGTTCAGTGATATGTAAATGATTGGGCAGAACTAATTAAAAAAATAATTTGTGTACAGGTTTCTCATTGCAACCAAAGTAGAACGAAATGTAGCTTTGGGTGAACGTATTCATGTGATTTTATTCTGCCTCATGTATGTACTTTATCTGTTCATAGTTGTCATCCTTCGAAGTACAGAAATCGCAGCTGGAGGCCCGGTTACAACAACAGGAAGCCTTGGTGCAAGCACAGCAGGAGGAGCTCAGCAAGCATTCCCAGATGATAGCAATGATTCATAGCCTCAGTAGCAGTAAATTACCGTCAAACACTGTCAATCTCAGTCTGTAGCCTTGCTGCTTTCTGGCATTTGAATGTGAACAGAAATGGAGCTGAGATCAACTGTTACCTTTAAGTCCCAGGAGCTGGAAGATTACATGTTCATACTGTGGGATTAAAGGTACCAATTATTTTAAACTCAATTTTAAGCCATTAAATATGAGCAGCATTTAAAGTGCTGGCTTTGCAAGCAAGTATTTGATGTTGCTTGAATTACACTGCTCTGGGCCCTTAATACATGCACAAATACTGGCTTTGCAGGCTGAAGTCACATTTAGGCTTGATCACATCGTGATATCGTAAAATACTGCAAATAACCAAACATTTCAGTCGCGTGAATATATCGAGGAGGTGTCCTTTAGATATGTACAATAGTTCTTTCAAACTTGAACAAGTCTGTACCTGGTGATAGAGTAGTGGAATTTTACCGATATATTAATACTTGTTATAGGTCGACCTTTAAATCCGGCCCTGGATTCTAATCTCCAAACCCAGTTACAATTTTCCTATAATCAATTCTACATTTGATTTTATTGCAGTATTTAAGATGAGTAAATTCATCTTAATCGTGACGTTCATCGGCTCGTGCGCAAAGAAATTAGTTAGAAGTTATTTTTCAAACTTCTTATAACGATATCTGACAGCTTGCAAAGCAAGAACCAGTCCACTGATTTAAAATTTAAGCTAAACAATGTATTCAACTAATTACATTGTAAAAAATGACCATGTGAACCTCTCACTAATTTGACTCATTTTTACAATAGTAAAGAGTTTCGACACTATTTTGAATCGGGTGCTTGTTTTATTCGTACTCAATTCTGGTTAGCAGGCACATCCAAACATTCAGTGTACATCTTTCTTTCATCCTGTTGACAAAATAAACCTTTTAAATATGAATATGTTTTAAAATAGTGCAACTATAGTTTATACAATATGTAAGTCGACAAATATTTTTTTCTTGCATAAAATATCAATGTTTTAAACATTTTGTAAAATTACTATTAATAAACTGCGAATGGATTGTTCATTCCTCCTGTTGGCATGACTTTTAAAACATTGGCCAGAGAGCCCTCCCTGCCTAAAGATGGGGTCATTAACTGGGAAGGGTGCTCCCAATTCAACTATTTAGATACTGATGAAATTTAACATATGGTGGACAAATAAAGTGACAAATTAAGTACCATTAAGCAAGAAAGCAGACAATCTCTGCTTTAAAAATATCCATCGACGGACTCCACCACTGTCTGTGGCAACGAATTCTACAGATTTGCCGTCCTCTGGCAAAGAAAATTCCTCCTCATCTCCATTCTAAAGATACGTCCTTTTGCTCTGAGGCTGTGCCCTCTGGTCCTGGACTCTCCCGCTTGTTTCTTGTCGATTAAGACCAAGTCTGGGCAGCTGCACTTCAAAATCAGTACCGGTCAAGTAGCTCATCCAATCCTGGAGTCCGAAATCTGTTGTGAAGTGAGATCCTCCCCAAATGTGACTACTTATCTCAGTCTGGGTAACTGATGGAACTGCTCGGTGATTCAGATAGATGGTCATTTAGCATGATGGCACTGTTCCAGTGGATCAGGAAGTTACTCGGGTTGAAATAATCCTTGTCGCTGGAAATGGAGTTCAGAAGCACATGTAGGAGATAAAACCCGGTACTTGACTCCAGCTCAAATATAAATGGAAAGACACTGTCCACACCATATTTGTTCCAGGCTTGGTAATGTTATGATTGTAACTGCGTGAACCCTTCTGTTGCAAACGGTCTGAGCTAATGCCTCTGAGAATTTTTACACCAGATTGTTAATGAAATACAGATGATCAGCAAAACTGCCACCATTGGCAAGGCAGCAAAAAGTCCATGATGCATGTGGTTGTGTCTTTGTGCCTCAAATGCCGGGTCTGAAATTTGAACAAAAGACATTCTTAGCACAGATCAAAGAATTTACATAAAAAGATCCAACAATAGTAGAGAATTTAATTTTTCTTTTAAAATCAAAAAATCAAGAATAAATGCAACAAAACTACTTAAATGACTGGGCGTTGCCTCAAAACATAACTTGGGCAGTTTGTGTTCCATCTTTTCAATTATTATTATTTTTTAAACTACACAGAAGTTGGTTAGTTGTTCCTCAATAAATGGTTTTGAATTACAAAAATATAAGCTGACAACGTTATTAAATGTAAGGCCATTATCGCCTGATGGAAGAACACAAGATGTTTTCATTACCATTTATAATAATTTGTTTATTTAATACCGTCCATTCACCCAGTGAAAAAGACTGCAAACTGATGTTAGTTTTTATAGATCTCCATTTGAAAGACAGTCTCCAAATGTTCTCCCTTGTCTTAATGGGAATAAAGGAAAGCTTTATTAAGTTTACTAATAAAGGAAAGCTTTATTGTGATAATTAAACTAAATAATTAAAGTGGATCACCTTTGCATTGAAGATCGCTGAAGTGAATCTTCACTAACCAGGGGGAGATCTGTGGGAGAATAAGGAAGTGGGTGCAAAGGGCCGGTCTAGCCAGTATGGTTGCCACCAGCAATAAGTGTCAATCTCACCTGGACCCTTCACATCCCACTCCTGGAAGGGAAATGCAGAGGTGGGAAGGGATAGGGGGTGATATGGTTGAGCCAGAGTGGATGAGGAGCAAGGGATCGGGAGCGGTTCAGGAGCTTGGATGGATCAGGAGTGAGGGGGGCCACAAAATGCTGCAGTAACTCAGCGGGACAGGCCGCATGTCTGGAGCGAAGGAATTCAGACTTCAGAAGGGTTTCAACCCGAAACGTCACCCATTCCTTCTCTCCAGAGATGCAGCCTGTCCCGCTGAGTTACTCCAGCATTTTTTGTCCACCTTTGATTTAAACCAGCATCTGCAATTCTTTCCTGGGGTGGAAGGTTGCAACCTTCACATGGTCCGCCCTGTTTCAACCCGGCGTGCACAATCAAATAGAGCAAGTTGTCCTACAACTTTAGGCTGTGCACGCCATATGCAAGGAGAAGTTCTTCCCTACACAAGAAGTGAGAGTGGATCTGGGATGGATCAGGAGTTATGGTGGATTAAGAGCAATAGTAGATCAGGAGCCAGAATGGTTTGGGAGTGGGGGTGGATGTGTGTGTGATGCCCGTCTGCGATTCTCATCTCGAAAACACGACGTGCTAATGGTGAAATGTTTACATATTCGAATAGAGATTTATGCCATGATGTCAAAAATTGCCTCATCTAAAAATTTGATGTTTTTATTTCTTGAGTAATTTATTAAAATTGTTCACAAATCTGAAATATTTTTAAAATTTAATGAGTTGATGACGTCACAATGGCTCTGCTCCTCGCGGCTCGCTGCGCACTGTTTTCAATGCGTAGCCTGCCGACCTCCCCCGCCCGGGCTCTGGATTGAAGCCCCTGAATACGCAGTAATTTGTTGGGCTTCTGAGGTCCTGAGCGCTCCCGAGGCCAGCCTCTCGCTCGCAGCCGGCCCCGCCCACTCAGTGTCCGTGCCACCCACTTGCCGAGTTCAAGTCTGCCCTCTCTCTCTCCCTCCTCCTCTCCCCTCCCCCTCCTCTCCCCACCACCTCTCTCTCCCCCCTCCCTCTCCCCCTTTCTCTCCCCTTCCCTCTCCCCCCTTTCTCTCCCTCTCCACCTCCCTCCCCACTGCTCCCCCTTGTCCCCTCTCCCCTCCTACATTCCCCCCACACCCCCTCTCCCCCCTCCCTCCAACCCCCCTCTCCCTCTCTCTCTCTGTCCCTGCCCCTCTCTTTACCCCGCCTCCTCCCTCTCTAGATGCACCTGTGAGGTGGGGGCTTTGCGTCAGTGGATAGGGCGGGGATGGGGTAAAAGGAGCCAATTAATAATATTAATATAATATCAAGGGGTGTGGTTAGTGTGTGTGTGTGGGGGGGGGTGTTTAGTGTGTGTGTGACGCCGCAGGTTGCCCCTTCCTCCTGCAACTGCGCGTTGAGTGGACGGGACCGTTGGGTCCCCATTGGTCTTGTATACTTATGAAAAACTCTGATCTTGGATGTTTGTGTATTTGCGTGTGTGTGTGTGTGTGTATCTCCTGGAAAACACGACGCGCTAACAGTGAAATTTTTACATATTCCGATGGAGATTTCCGCCATAATGTCAAAAATCACCTCATCTGAAAATTTGATGCATTATTTCCCGAGTTATTTATGAAAATGTTCACAAATGTGCTGAAATTTTTTTAAAAACTTTTTTCCATGTGCTTAGCTGTGCTCGCAACATTGTTGCTATCCAAGTACATTGAGTTCTACTCATGGGGGACCAGGCCTCCCGTGTGACACTTGGTCTAGTATCAATTAAAAATTGAGCTACATTTGTCAACAATTTTTTTTCCATCAGTATAATCTCCTCATCTGTTTTTATTTTGTGAACCATTCATTTCTAATTTAGTCCTACAACACTGACGCAGGCCCTTCGGCCCAACTCGTCCGTGCTGACCATGATGCCCCATCTAAGCTCGTCCCATTTGCCCACTTTTGCCCCATATCGCTCTAAACCCGTCCTGTGTCCATAAAAATGAAGAACTAAAAATTATAATATCAACACTGTTACAAATTCAAATGCTAAGAATGTGAATATCTGGCTTTTAACTGTTCCCAGGGGCTGGTTTGGTAGACCAATGTGTACTGTCACAGAAACACTTCTGTTCTGGAGGATGAACAGCAAAGATTCAACCACCCACTAGCACTACTGCTCAGGACCAACTTCTACCCTCTGTAGTTTAATTTGAGATAGGGCCGGAAAACAGGCCCTTCGGCCCATCGAAACCATGTTGACCACCCACACACTAACACTATGCTACACACTAGGGATGACTTACAGAAGCCGATTAACCTACAAACCTGCACGTCTGTGGGATGGGGGAGGAAACCGGAGAAATCCCACACAGGAGAATGTACAGACTGTACAGGCAGCACCCGAGATCAGAATCGAACCTGGGTCTATGGCGTTGTGAGGCAGCAGCTCTATCACTGCTACCTTTATTTCTCACGTTTGATCATATCGTTACATTTAGTTCAACTAAAGGTTCGGCGCTCCGTGAAATGTTGAGAATGAAGCACACAGGCGTGCGACGGCCTACCTATTTGTAGTACGTAGGTGAATATTTGCAACACATCTCCGGTCCTGATTTCACAGATATATTCTCCAGCATCATCCTCCCTTGCATGGTCCAGTTGAAGTGTGGAAGAGTTCCGGCTGTTTATCACTTTCACTCGCTCCTTACAACCTGAATCACCGGCCTGCTGGGGCGTTGATTCACATAGTACTGCCAAGGAAGAGGTTTCTGAGTTCCTAAAACTCCATTTAATTGTCAAATCTTGATCATTGCTAGGGGGATATTGGCAAGGAATGGCAGCAGGATGAGTCTCATTTGCTTTCAATGTGCCTAAAAAAATAAAACAAAAACATGTAATGTTTTACACGAAACACAGTAAACTCTTTGACGTGCGATCTCACAAGGACACAAAGTGGTCGAGTAACTCAGCGGGTTAGGCAGCATCTGTGGAGAACAGGGATAGGTCACGTTTTGGAGAGGGAATATTCTTTAGATTCTGTTCTCCAGAGAGGCTGAGTTATTCCAGCGCTTTGTGTCCTTTTGTGTTTTAACCAGCATCTGCAGTTCCTCGGTTCCAATACTTGGAATGAAATAGAATCTCTTTGTTTTCCTGAGCTGTGGAAGGGACTGGGACCACTTTGGGTGCTGGTGCATGTACATAGAACAAAGGCAGTGATTGTTTAACACACAGGAAGTGATGCAGCTAGCCTGTATCCCAAAGCAAGGGAAATCCATCACTTGTATCCACACATTATATGGTGTATTGAAATGTCCGACACCTTCACAATCATTTATACCCCCTGCCAGGACCCGGGGGCCTGAGCTACAGGGAGAGGTTGCGCAGGCTAGGACTTTATTCCCTGGAGCACAGGTGGCTGAGGGGTGATCTTATGGAGGTGTAAAAAAATCATGAGGGGAATAGATGGGGTGAATGCACAGAGTGTTTTACCCAGAGTAGCGGACTCAAGAACACAAGGACCTGGGTTTATGGTGAGAGGGGAACGATTTAATAGGAACCTGAGGGGCAGCTTTTTCACACACAGGATGGTGGGTACGTGGAACGAGCTGCCAGAGGAGGTAGTTGAGGCAGGTACCATAACAACATTTAAAAGACATTTAGACAGGGGCATGGATGGGAAATGTTTAGAGGGGGAAGGGCCAAACGGGGGCTGGTGGGACTAGTGTAGATGGCTTATCTTGGTCGGCATGGACAAGTTGGGCCGAAGGGCCTTTTTCAGTGCTGTATGAGTCTCAGAAGCATTGGTGAAATTAACATGGACACCAGGAACTGCAGATGTTGGTTTACAATAATAGACACAAAGTGCTCAGCAGGTCAGGCAGCAGCATCTCTGGGGGACATGGAAAGGTGACAGTTCGGGTCTGAAGAAGTGACCTGGATTTTCTGGTGAAATTCCAACGTGGCAGACATTTTGTGGGGAAGTGTGGACAGAGAACTGCTGGCGTTTTATATCCAATTCTGGCCCAAATCACTTCATGTTATGGGTTTGCATGGTACTCCAGTCAGCAATGTAATGGACATCACCCTGCAGGAAATGATAGGATCTAAATAATCCAGGGGCCAGATCCAGCTCAGTTAAGGTTTTCTGTAGTAAAATCATCAACAGGAATAAGTGAAGATGGGAACTTGAGAACAAGTCTATTGGCATGAGTACAAAGGAACTGCAGATGCTGGTTTAAACCGAAGATAGACACAAAATGCTGGAGTAACTCAGCGGGACAGGCAGCATCTCTGGAGAGAAGGAATGGGTGAGGTGTCGGGTCGAGACCATTCTTCAGACTGAGTCACGGGAAAGGGAATCGAGAGATATAGACGGTTTTGTGGAGAGATATAGAACAATGAATGAAAGATATGCAAAAAAGTTACGATGATAAAGGAAACAGGTCATTGTTAGCTGTTTGTTAGGTGAGAATAAATTACAGACAATGAGACTCAACAAGACGACTTTGAAGCTGGTACAACTTGGGTGGGGGAGGGATGGAGAGAGAGAGAGAGAGAATGCAGGGGTTACCAATATTCATACCGAAGATAGACACAAAATGCTAGAGTAACTCAGCGGGACAGGCAGCGTTTATGGAGAGAAGGAATGGGCGACCTTTCGGGTTGAGACCCTTCTTCAGGCTGATGTCAGGGGAGTGGGTGGGACAGAGGTAGAATGTAGTCGGAGACGGTAAGACTGGTGGGAGAACTGGGAAGGGGGAGCAGATGAAGAGAGAGGGACTGCAAGGGTTAATTGAAGTTAGAGAAGTCAATGTTCATACCGCTGGGGTGTAAGCCATTGTAAGCTGTTCCTCCAATTTGCGCTGGGCCTCACTCTGACAATGGAGGAGGCCCAGGACAGATTGGGAATGGGAGGGGGAGTTGAAGTGCTGAGCCACCGGGAGATCAGGTAGGTTAAGGCGGACTGAGCGGAGGTGTTCAGTGAAACGATCGCCGAGCCTGCGCTTGGTGTCGCCGATGTGCAGGACTTGACACCTGGAACAGCGGATACAGTAGATGAGGTTGGAGGAGGTGCAAGTGAACCTCTGCCTCACCTGGGAAGACTGTCGGGGTCCTTGGACGGACATCTTGGCATCATCACTTAATTTGACAGGAGTTTGAATGACAGAAACTGCTACAGTTGCAAGCACAGTATACAGTCTATCCAGTATCACCTTATATCCAGTTAACCATGATCACAGACAGGAAGAAAGCATGGCCAGGTCTCCTGTAATTTATTCCTTATCGTTACCTTGCATTTTCCAGGATGCAGTCCAAGACTTTTGCAACCGTTCATTCCTTATGGTGCACTCGTACATTGTCCTTGACGTATTATCAGTCTTCAAAATGCTCTCAACGTTATAAAGACCTTCCGAGTCAATAGTGTTACTTGATGTTGCATCATTAGTTAGGTCGATCCCATTCTCATCTTGCCATGTTATTAACGGCTGTGGATAAGCACCTGTCACACCACAGGTGATGTTGACCTCAGCATACAGCGTGTTTGGGGGCAAAAGTGTCAGGTTCTTACTGTCACCTGGAAGGAAGCAATAACCCACGGAATCCTCAGACAATGGAGCTGTGTCTAGACACACACACACACACGGCAATCAACATCTGGAGTGATAACAAGCTGCCAATTCACTTTCAGCTCCTCAGTTTAGATTAGTTTAGCTTAGCATAGTTTAGTTTGGAGATACAGCATTGAAGCAGTTCCTTCGGCCCACCAAGTCCACACCAGTTCTATATTATTCCACTTTCCCATCCACTCTACACACTGGGAGCAACTTACAGAGGGCCAATGGACCTACAAACCCGCACCTCTTTGGGATGTGGGAGGAAACCCACACGGTCACAGTTTAGCCTCACTCTGACAATGGAGGAGATCAAGGACAGAAAGTGTCCAGCTACCGGGAGATGAGGTAGGTTCCTGATGTTGTTCCCGATATTGGGGAGGTCCAGAACAAGGGGTCACAGTCTAAGGATAAGGGGGAATTCCTTTAGGACCGACATGAGGAAAACATTTTTCACACAGAGTGTGGTGAGTCTCTGGAATTCTCTGCCACAGAAGGTAGTTGAGGCCAGTTCATTGGCTATATTTAAGAGGGAGTTAGATGTGGCCCTTGTGGCTAAAGGGATCAGGGGGTATGGAGAGAAGGCAGGTACGGGATACTGAGTTGGATGATCAGCCATGATCATATTGAATGGCGGTGCAGGCTCGAAGGGCCGAATGGCCTATTCCTGCACCTATTTTCTATGTTTCTATGTTACTATGTTCAGGCGGGCTGAGCGAAGGCATTCTGTGAAACGATCGCCCATCCTACGTTTGGTCTCACCGATGTATAAGAGTCCACATCTTGAACAACGGATACAGTAGATGAGGTTGGAGGAGGTGCAAGTGAACCTCTGCCTAACTGGAAAGGACTGTCGGGGTCCCTGGACAGAGCGAGGAAGGAGGTGTAGGAACAGGTGTTGCATCTTCTGCGGTTGCAGGGGAAGGTACCTGGGGAGGGGGTGGTTTGGGTGGGAAGGGATGAGTTAACCAGGGTGTTACGGAGGGAACAGTCTCTACGGAAGGCGGAAGGGGTTTGGAGATGGGAAAATGTGGCTAGTGGTGGGATCCCGTTGGAGTTGATGAAAATGTTGGAGGATTATGTATCTATGCGACGGCTGATGGGGTGAAAGGTTAAGGGGACTCTGTTGTGACTAGGGGGAGAGGGAGCAAGGGCGAAACTGCGGGGTACTGAGGAGACATGAATGAGGGCCTCACCTATGATGGGAGAGGGGAGCCGCCGTTCCCTAAAGAATGAGGACATCTCGGATGTTCTGGTATGGAACTCCTCATCTTGGGCACAGATGCTGCGTAGACGGAGGAATTGGGAGTAGGGGATAGAGTCTTTGCAGGAAACATGGTGGGAAGAAGTGCAGTCAAGATAGTTGTGGGAGTCAGTGGGTTTGTAACGGACGTCAGTCAATAATCTATCTCCTGTGATGGAAATGGTGAGATCAAGAAAGGGGAGATAGGTGTCGGAAATTGGTGGTGCATTGGTACAGGAGGTAGCACCGATGCCAGCAACAATTTAATGGAGATAGAGTTTGGGGATAGGGCCAGTGTACGCCTGGAACAGGGAATGTTCAACACACCCTACAAAGAGGCCGGCATAGCTGGGGCCCATGTGGGTGTCCATAGCTACGCCTTGGACGGAGGAAGTGGGAGGATCGAAGGAGTTGTTAAGGATGAGGACCAGCTCCACTAGGCAGAGGAGAGTGTTAGTCGAGGGAAATTTGCTGGTTCTGCTATCGAGGAAGACACGGAAGCCTTTGAGGCCTTCCTGGTGGGGGATGGAGGTGTGGAGTGACTGAAAGTCCATAGTAAAGATGAGGGAGTGGGAACTCGGAAAGCAGAAGTCATCGAAGAGACAAAGACTGTGAGGTGTCTTGTACATAGGTTGGGATGGATTGGACCAGGGGGGATTGGATGGCGTCGAGGTGCGTGGAAATCATTTCAGTGGGACAGGAGCAGGCAAAAACAATGGGTCTGCCAGGGCAGTTGTGTTTATGGATTTTGGGGAGAAGGTAAAATTGGGCCATGTGGGGCTGGGGAAGGATAGTAGAGGGAAATTGAATGGTTCTATGGCCGAGGAGCCAACGGAGGGCTTTAAGGCCTTCCCTTTAAATATAATCAAGTCGACCTTGAGTACAACAGGCAGAGCAAAGGTTCAGAATATAGTTATCAGCATTGTAGCGCACCCTTACAAAGTCAAAGTCCAATGTCTGCAATGGGGTAGAAGTGAATCGGACAGTGTCCTAGCTAATGGAAGGACCGTTCAGAAGCCCGATAGCAGAGGGGAAGGAGCTGTTTGTTCAGAGGGGGTAGGGTGTGATAAATAAATAAAAGAGTAAGGCGAGGCATTTTGAGAGCTGGATGGGCTGACGTGGTACAGTGTGTGCAGCAGTAGCTGGCTGGATGTGGGGATGTGCGATGACCCTTTGCATCGACTGTGACAACTTCACCGCTACGAGGACTCGTTCCGTGCTGGAAACATGGAGTAATCACAGTGGCCAGAACTATGTTTAGTTTAGTTTAGGGATACAGCGCTGAAACAAGCCGCTCGGCCCACTGAGTCGGCAGCAACCAGCCATCGCCCCACACTAGCACTATCATATAACCATATAACCATATAACAATTACAGCACGGAAACAGCCTTCTCGGCCCTTCCAGTCCGTGCCGACCATTTATTTTCCCCTAGTCCCATCTACCTGCACTCAGACCATACCCCTCCATTCCCTTCCCGTCCATATACCTATCCACTTTACTTTTAAATGTTAAAATCGATCCTGCCTCCACCACTTCTGCTGGAAGATCATTCCACACAGCCACCACTCACTGAGTAAAAAAGTTCCCCCTCATGTTACCCCTAAACTTCTGTCCCTTAATTCTCATGTCATGCCCTCTTGTTTGAATCTTCCCTACCCTCAATGGGAAAAGCTTATCCACGTCAACTCTGTCTATCCCTTTCATCATTTTAAAGACCTCAATCAAGTCCCCCCTTAACCTTCTGCGCTCCAAAGAATAAAGACCTAACTTGTTCAACCTTTCTCTGTAACTTAGTTGCTGGAACCCAGGCAACATTCTAGTAAATCTCCTCTGTACTCTCTCTATTTTGTTGACTACACACACACAGGACAATTTTACATTTATACAATTACACCAAGCCAATTAACCTACAAACCTGTAGGTTTTTGGAGTGTGGGGGGAAACTGAAGATCTCGGAGACAACCCACGTGGTTCAAGGGGAAAACGTACAAACTCCGTACAGCCAAGCACCCGTGGTCAGGATCGAACCCGGTTCTCTGGTGCTTCAGTCTGAAGAAGGGTCTCGATCCGAAAGATCAGCCACTCCTTCTCTCCAGAGATGATGCCTGTCCCGCTGAGTTACTCCAGCATTGTGTGTCTATCTTCAGTGTATGAACCAATATCTGTACTTCCTTCCTACACAGGCACCAACTGAACCTCCCCTGTTCCAGCCTCTGCCATATTTTTTATTTAGTTTTACTTTGCTCTGCATCTGTTTTTTGATCCTTTGTTGAGTACTTACAATGAGATTTGTTAACGCTCGACTTGGCTGAATAACAGCATTTGACAGACATTTGGCCAGGTACATGGATAGGAAATGTTAAGAGGGATATGGGCCAAACTCGGGCAGGTGGGATTAGTGTAGATGGGGCATGTTGGTCGGCATGGACGTGTTGGGCAGAAAGGCCTGTTCCTGTGCTGTATGATTGGATGACTGTAAGGGGCCTGTCCCACTTGGCCGTCATTTGCGCCTCATTTATGCGTCAGACGTAAAATAGGTCGACACGTGGGTGATGCACGCATTGCGCATGGCGAGGTATGGAATCGCATGCAGTGGCGTGCGGTATCACGAGGCGCTCCAGGATTCCGTAGTGTAACAAAATCCTGCGTGACGTATCGCTGACGCATTGGCTACGCACGCTGATGCATTGGTGTCGCATGCATTGGTGACGCATGGTTACGTCACCATGTGTCAACGTCCGTGAACATGCACCGCCCATACACAGTCGGCCTGCATTTTACTCGTCATGTGACCTCTAACCTGGCCCACACCTCTTCCTGGGTTTCTTGCTGGCCTTTCTGGTTGCACTCCAGCCTGGCTGATCTGTAAGTATGAGGGCTGCTGCTAACTGAAGTCTGTGTTGTTGCTGTAGCAATAAGGTCTGTAGTTCTCCCATGATGGTCATGATGCAGAATAGGGAAACAGGGTATTCTAATGACGGCTGTGCTGACGCATGATGGCGCCTGATTTGCGTGCGATGTCGCGCGTCACGACGCGTCCACCGATTTTACATATGACGCGTACAGGAGGCACAACTGACGGCCAAGTGGGACAGGCGCTAAACAGGACTGACAGACATATAAATGAGGTTCTGACCAGCCACTTGCAGGTCGACGTTGGTCTCCACCTTCCCTCGCGAAGTGCTGACGTAACACCGGTACAATCTCTCGTCGCGGATGCTGACAGCGGTCAGATGGAGCGACGCATTCCCTCTCTCTATCTCACTGGGGAAGAGTCCCGTCCTTCCCTTGTAGCGTGGTTCCTGGTTCCCCAACTGATCTTCTCCTCGGTAAAAGCTGTGCACCACCCGGGTGCTTTGGCCCACACTGTACATCCAGTGCAGCACAATCTCCGGCAGAGGGGCCGGTGGGAATGTGCAGGGCAACACCACGTCTCTGGAGACAACGGCGACCAAGCTCGTACCTGCAAGCAAACCGCCACATTGACCGTTACTGACGGGAAACGTATCGTCCGCATCTCCTGCATCAACGAGAGCACGATTCAGAGCCATCCGCTAACATTAGTTCAGACATACAGCACGGAAACAGGCCCTTCAGCCCACCCAGCCCATTCCGACCATCCACCACCCGTACACACTAGTTCTATGTTATCCCACTTTCTCATCCACTCCCTACACACCAGGGGCAATTTACAGAGGCCAATTAACCTGCAAACACGCACGTCTTGTGATGTGGGAGGAAACCGGAGCACCTGGAGGAGACATTTGTGGTCACAGGGAGAACGTGCAAACTCCACACAGACAGCAGCACCTGAGGTCAGGATCGAACCCAGGTGCTGAGGCAGCGGCTCTACCATTGCGCTACTTTGCCGCAGGGTGGAGCAGTATTTTGAGATGGATCAGGGGATTAACAGAACCTACTGGCCTTGACTCTAATCATGGAACTATATTAAGCGTAGCCATAAGGTGTTGGGGGAGGGGGGGGGGGGGCAAAGTGGGAAGGGGACGTGCGGAGCAGGTTTTTACACAGAGGGTGGTGGGTGCCCAGAAGCTGCTGCCAGGGGTGGTGGTGGTGGCACATACATCAGTATTATTGAAGAGTCTTTTAGATAGGCACATAGAGTAGCAATGTTACAAAATTTTGAGATTTTAAAAATCAAGTCTGCAATTTATCCCATCAGATAAAGCATAAAAAGAAGTTTAATTTGACACCTAATTTACTTTCATATCTTCAGTATTAAGAAAGTTATGGCAATTTTCATACTCGGAAATGAGCATCTTGCTTCCCATTGCCTTTCAATTGACTTAACTCAAAAGCTGTGATCTGGAAAAGTTAAAAGTCCATAACATTCTTAAAAATTAAGAGAACTCAATGAAATGTTCAGTTATTATAGATTGAAGCATTCTGAAACAAATATTAAACAATCTTACTTGGATTACCTGAAATTAAAGCATATAATTAGTTAGTTATCTAATTGTAGCTAATTACAAAATTCAATGAGTAGATCTAAACATCTATCAATTTCTTAAGAAAAGATAAACTTTTTTTAAATTGCCAAAGTGTCCAAATAACATTCACACAATAATCCACAATATAACATAATTTTTTAATTTCATTTTCATGAATTTCTGGGCCAAATGGAAGGAATTTAGTGTTTTATGCCTGTAAATTAATGGCCATTTAAATCAACTAGCGAGTGGGTTTTAGTGGAATGCGGTGGATTGGAACGTTGCGGTTAGCGGTGAAGTCGGGGGGAAAAAATACTGGGGGTTCATACATTTTTTGGGGACCCCATTTCGCAACTTAAAAATATTATTAATGCCTCCCGAAAAACCAACTTTTAATATAAAAATAAAGTATTTACCTTTTTTTCTCCCCTACGGAAAATGCTTCCGGTTGTCTGCGGTCACGGCTTTTGAAGGTGATTTTTAAATTACTCTAGTTAATAAATAATCTAGAGTAATTTAAAAATACCACCATTGATGAAATGTCGGAGCGATTTTTCTTCAGCAACCAAATCGCCCGACATTCATCGATTATCCAGGCCTGTGGAAAAACGGCACTTTAAGCCCGCCCCCCTCTGCAAGGCGCGAAAGTCGCGCACACGGGGAGCGGCAGAAGTGCAGCGCCGCTAAAGGTAAGTTTTGTAACATACCTACATAGAGGTGCAGGGAATAGAGGGATAGGATAAGGTCTGTTGGGCACATACATTGTGGGCCGAAGGGCCTGTGCTGTACTCTTGTATGCAACGGAGGTGGAATTCTGAGAACTCTGAACTAAATGTAACACCAAAGGGTCTGAAGAAGGTCCTGAACATCACCTGTCCATTCCCTCCACATTTGATGAAATAAGATGACATGTGTTGAAAGAATGGGTCGACTGGGCTTATATTTACTGGAATTTAGAAAGAGGGAATCTTATAGAAACATTTAAAATTCTTAAGGGATTGGACAGACTAGAAGCAAGAAAAATGTTCCCCATGTTGGGGGTGTCCAGAACCAGGGGTCACAGTTTAAGAATAAGGGGTAGGCCATTTAGGACTGAGATGAGGAAAAATGTTTTCACCCAAAGAGTTGTGAATCTTTGGAATTCTCTGCCACAGAAGGCAGTGGAGGCCAATTCACTGGATGTTTTCAAGAGAGAGTTAGATTTAGCTCATCGGGCAAAAGGAATCAAGGGATATGGGGAAAAAGCCAGAACGGAGTAGTGATTTTGGATGATCAGCCATGATCATACTGAATGGTGGTGCTGGCTCGTAGGGCCAAATGGCCTACTGCACCTATTGTCTATGGATCAATGCTGCCTGACCCACTGAGGTCCTCCAGCACTTTGTGTTTTGGTCAAGATACCTCTATAAGATCACCCCTCATCCTCCTGTGCTCGAAGGAATAAAGTCCTAGCCTGCTCAACCTCTCCCTGTAGCTCAGGCTCTCGAGTCCTGGCAACATCCTGATAAATCTTCTCTGCACCCTTTGCAGTTTAACAACATCCTTCCTATAACAGGGTGCCCAAAACTGAACACAATACTCCAAGTGTGGCCTAACCAACCGTATAACCCTGTTCCAACTGTTTTAAACCCTTTATGGCCTTGTCCCACAATACGAGTTCATTCCAAGAGCTGACCCGGGTTTGCCCTGATTCAAATTCGGAGATTCACGGTAATGGCCACTCGTCGGTACTCGGGGCTCTCGTGGGCATCCTTCAACATGTTGAAAAATCTTCACGAGTCTTCCCGAGTACCTGCCGTTAGCGTTACGAGCCGCTAAGAAATGACCCCGAGCTCCAACGTACCCGCTACGTTCATTCTCCGTGCTTACCACGAGTTTAATTTTTTTTAAACTCGGGAGAGCTCTTGGAATTATCTCGTACCGTGGGACAGGGCCGTTAGAAATGTGTCAGTTTATCACTATTCATACTTACACCATCAACAAGGTAGGCTAAAGGGTCTGTTTCTGTGCTGTGTAGTGCTCACAATAGTTGCGAACCTGTACTCTGTTCAAGGTTCTGATAAAGTTAGCAATGCCCGTACAAAACATCAGCAAAGTGCATTGTCACCTGCTCTTATGAGTTGAAAAATGCCAAAAAGACAGAAGCAGGCTGTCCATGGAAACATCTCGGTCGCTCTTCCAGTTCACAGCTGTCCACATCTGAATACGGCATCACTCATAAAAACGCATGTCATGCCGATTAGTAACTTCTTGCTCATGAGGCAATCCAGAAAAACGCTGCAAGAAAAACAATGTTTAAAGTGGAACGCAGCACCACACCTTCACAGCAACCCCGCATATCAGAACATTACCCCTCAAGTAAAACATCCCCACAACAAGGCAATAGAGGCAATGCTGCCCCCTGTAACCGTGTGCGGACGTGGCGCCGACGGACGAGAAGCCGAAGCAAAGAAGTCGAAGCAAAGAACCGAATGGAAACGAGGCCAAAACGGCAAAAAACCAAAAGAGTCAGAAGACGAAACGCCTACTAACCGTAAAGGATGGGACGCCTCAACGCCTACGAACCGAAAAGCTGCGTCGCCTAAAAGCAAACTTACCGAATGGCCGCTCTGTCGAAACGCCACCTACCCGAAAGGCGGCATCGCCTACAGGCCAAAGGACTGACTGCCGCTCAACAGAAAAGTCCAATAACGGACATGACGTTGGCGGGGGGCGGGACTTGTCAGCGATTGGTCCAGACCCCCGCGTCCATCACATCACTGTGGAGGGATGAACATTGTCCCAAACCTCCGCTCCACCCAACCCGCAGCCCGCGGAGGGTGGCCGTGGGTGAGTGGGGGCTGTCCCGAGGGATGCGCATTTTCGGCCACTTTCAACTTGGTGCTTGGGTTCAGATTGCCCAGTCACCTATGGCTTGTGTGGGAAAATGAACCCCATGCTCCCGTCTCCCCTCTTCTCTCTCTCTCCCCCCATCTCTCTCTCCCTTCTCTAACTCCCCTTCTCTCTCTCCCCCTTCTTTCTCTCCTCCTCTCTTCTCTCTTTCCTCTTCTCTCTCTCTGCCCCTCTCTCTCTCCCTTCTCTCTCTCCGCCTCTCTCCCTCCCTTCTCTCTCCCCTTCTCTCTCTTCCCCTCCTCGCTCTCTCCCACCCTCTCTCTCCCTCCTCTCTCTTCCCCTCCTCCCATTCTCTCTTTCTCTTCCCCTTCTCTCTCCTCTGTCTCCACCGGCGGGAGTGTCCCACAGTAACTGACCGTGATGCACCGCCATCGGACCCCAATCCGCACACCAGGGTGATTTCCCCCCTCCCGACTTCAAACAAATGGGCTCAAATTGAAATCTCACATCTTTGCGAGGGAGGGTTGGAATGGATGTAACCACCGGCTAAAGCAAAAGCCGTTAGTACAGGGAAATAAGGCCACCAGTTAATTAACCATGTTCCTGAATGTAAGAAAGATTTATACATGTAACATTTTTGTTTTTAAATTAATGTAGCTCTGTTTTGATTTTTAATGCCGAGTTAAAACCCCGTCCCGTGGGAAGGGTTTGCAGCCGCCGGTTTCACAGAGCCTTCATTGTTAGTAGGTGCTGTATTTTCACACGGACAGCTGCCAGCATTTGGTTAATTAACTGGTGGCATTATTTCCCTGTCCTAACGGCCTTTGGTTTAACCGGTGGTTACATCCATTCCATCCCTCCCTCACAAAGATGTGAGATTTCAATTTGAGCGCATTTGTTTGAAGTTGGAGGGGGGGGAATCACCCTGATGTGGGGGTTGGGGTCGGATGGCGGTGCATCCAGTGACTCTGGGACGCCCCCGCTGGTGGAGACGGAGGAGAAAGAGAAGAGGGAGAGAAAGCGAGAAGAGGGAGAGAGAGGGGAGGGAGGGAGAGAGAGGGGAGGGATGGAGAGAGAGGGGAGGGATGGAGAGGGGAGGGATGGAGAGGGGAGGGGGGAGAGGAGGGGGGGAAAGAGAGGAGGAGAGAGAGGAGGAGAGAGAGGAGGGGAGAGAGAGAAGGGAGGGAGAGAGAAGAGAGGGAGAGAGAAGGGACAGAGTGGGTGGAGAGAGAGGGGGGAGAGAGAGGAGGGGAAGAGAGAGAAGAGAGGAGGGGAGAGACAAGAGGGGAGAGAGAAGAGGGGATAGAGAAGGGGGAGATGGGAGCATGGGGTCCTTTTCCCACAGAAGCCATAGGTGACTGGGCAATCTGAACCCAAGCACCAAGTTGTAAGCGGCCAAAGATGCGCATCCCTCGGGACAGCCCACACTCTCCCACGGCCACCCTCCGCGGGCAGCGGGTCGGCTGAAGCGGAGGTGTGGGACAATGTTCATCTCTTCACAGTGATGTGATGGACGCGGGGGTCTGGACCAATCGCTGACAAGTCCCGCCCCCTGGCAATGTCTTGCCCGTTATTGGACTTTTCTGTTGAGTGGCGCACACACACACACACACACGCACACGCTCACACTGCCACTCACACACACTCACACTCCCCCCACACTCACACTTCCCACACACACACACTCCCACTCATTCACACTCCCATGCACTCCCACGCACGCACACACTTACTCTCACACACACTCACACTCACACATACTCACACTCACATTCCCCTCACACTCACACTTCCACTCACACACACTCACTCTCACACTCCCACTACACACATACTCACATGCACTCACACTCCCCTCACACTCACACCCATACCCACATCCACACCCACACTCACATTCAGACTCACACTCCACTCACACTTCATGCAGGTACAGCAGGCAGTGAAGAAAGCTAATGGAAACCTCTTCCTTTTTCCTTTCTGCTCCCCGCCTCCCCCACCCCCCATCAGTCCGAAGAAGGGTTTCAGACCGAAATGTTACCTATCTCCTTCTCTCCATAGATGCTGCTGCACCCGCTGAGTTTATCCAGCATTTTGTGTACCCTCAAAGCTAATGGCACGTTATCCTTCATAATGAGAGGAGTTGAGTATTCACTGGAATTTAGAAGGATCAGAGGGGATCATGTAGAAACATATAGAATTATTAAGGGATTGGACACGCTAGAGGCAGGAAACATGTTCACGATTTTGGCGGAGTCCAGAACCAAGTGCCACAGTTTGAGAATAAGGGGTAGGCCATTTAAAACTGAGATGATTAAAAACAATTTCACCCAAAGAGTTGTGAATTTGTGGAATTCTCTGCCTCAGAAGGCAGTAG
Source organism: Raja brachyura (assembly GCA_963514005.1). Next base: position 61,765,760 of record OY740792.1, on the reverse strand, counting down.
ATTGGGTCTATCTTGAATATACTCTAGATCAAATGGGGTTCCACACAAAAATTTATTAATTGGGTGAAAACATTATATTTAAATCCAAAGTCAAGAGTGAGGGTAAATGGATGTTGCTCTGAGTTTTTTTGAATTAAAGAGGGGAGGCAAGGCAAGGCTAATTTATTTATATAGCACCATTCGTACAAGCAGCAATTCATAGTGCTTTATAAAAGAAACCAAAGAATAACATAGCAAAAAGACAGCAGAACAACCATACAACACAGGGCAACAAAATAGCCAATAATCAAAAATTACAAAACAAACAATACGACAAATGCATGAATAGTAAAACAAATTCACTAAAACATTAAAACGATTTTAAAAGCACATAAAAGGGTTAAGATTAGAAGGTTAAGATTACCTGCATGTTGGGTTATGGAAAAGCTACAGTAAACAACAGTGTTTTTATGCCTGATTTTAATTAGTCTGTGCACACCTCAGGTGTTCAGGTAGCTTGTTCCACAGGTGTGGAGCATAAAAACTGAACACTGCTTCAGCCTTTTTAGTTCTGACCCTGGGAACACAGAGTAAACCTGTCCCTGAAGACCTGAAGAGTCTAGGTGCCTCATATACAACAAGAAGGTCAGAGATGTATTTTGGACTCAGACCATTCAATGTCTTGTAGGCCAGTAACAGAATTTTAAAATCTATCCTTTTACACACAGGGAGCCAGTGCAAAGATTTAAGGATTTAATTTAAGATTTAAGGGAGTTAGACAGGGAGACAGTTTGAGTCCCCTGCTTTTTGACTTATGTTAAGAGCCGCTCGCAGAAACTATTAGGCAAGATGACTATATTGAGGGCATTAAGGATGATCGGAAGGGGGGGGGGGGGGGGGGAACAAAAAATGTCACTATTTGCAGATGTTATGATCTATGTGAGTAATCCTATTTCCTCAGTACCTCGCCTAATGCAAGTCTTACAGGAATATGGAGAAATATTGGGATATAAAATAAATGACTCAAAATCAGAAGCAACGATGCTGTCAGGTCTGTGGCCCTTGCACTTAAACGATCAGGTCAGGTTTCAATGGTCTCGGGAGGGTTTTAGATATTTAGGTATTGTCATCACTTCCTCTATTACTGCATTGTATGAAGCTATCTATGGTAAATTACTCAAGAAGATTAAGGTAGACATGCACAGATGGGATATTCTCCCTTTATCTTTAATTCATAGAGTGGAGGTTGTTCGAATGAACATTTTGCCCTGACTGCTTTTCTTATTTCAATCTTTACCAGTAGGGGTCCCTGGCGTGGCATTTAAGGCGTTAGACAAAGAGTTAACAAGATTTGTGTGGCAAAATAAGAGACCCAGAGTCAGACTTAAGACACTGTTGTTATCAAAACAAAAAGGGGGCCTGAATATGCCCAACTTTAAATATTATTATTGGGCAGCGCAGCTGAGAACCTTGATAGCATGGTTAACGAACGGTGAGGAAACGGGATGGGTGAAAATAGAACAAAATGCATGTCCTAGTATTGCCCTGGCTGGCCTTCCATTTCTAACTCAAGTAAATTGGAAGAAATTAAAAGTAGATAACGATTGGATTCACGGTGAAAACGTGGTTAGCTATCAGAAAGCAATTAAATCTTTTTAATTCGCTATCTAGAGCAATAAAGATAGCTGCTAGTCCCAATTTTATACGCAGCAAAATTGATAAGGGATTTAGAAACTGGGTAGATAAAGAGCTTATTACTGTGGACCAGCTTTTTTGTGGGGGAGTCTTGAAATCTTACGAGCACTTGCAGAATGAATTTAGACTGTCAGGGTCGGATTTCTTTAGGTTCCTCCAAATACGGCACTACTTACAGACACATGTAGATTGGGAGCAGATATGTAGACTACCTTCAAATTTGGAAAATACTTTCTTGATGACTATAGAGGGAGTGTTACAAAAGAATTTGATATCCCATTTATATCAAGGACTTCAAGACTATATAAAAGGAAATGCTATAGAAACAAAACAGAAATGGGAATTGGAAATGAACATTATTATTACAGATGAAATATGGGAAAGGACACGTCTCTTGGGACATAAGCTGACAAGCAGCCCCTCTTGGAGGGAGTTCGATTGGAAAATTAAAATGAGAGTATTAAGGACCCCTCTAGTGGTGGCAAGATACAGTAACACCTCAAATTTATGCTGGAGACAATGTGGGAAGATAGGGGATCACACACATTTTTGGGGATTGTTCCAAATTGTACCAATACTGGAGAGACATCCAGGTAGAGATTAAATTAATTCTGGGAGTGGATCTACCTCTGGAACCAGCTTGTTTTATATTAGGAGATACTCCAGCAGCGACAGATATTCAAAATCAGAAATATTTGCTTGGGGTGATGCTGTTGGTTGCTAAAAAGATGATAACAGTGCTGTGGAGAAAGGAAATGTCACTAAATGTTCAACAGTGGAGGGTAAGATTGAAAAATGTATACTTGATGGAAAGTATAACTGCTAAACTCCAATTGAGGACCGATGCCTTTAATATTATATGGAAACCGGTACTATTACAAATGCCAAGATTGATTAAGGATATGAAGAATGAGCTTGCTCTGGTGCCTGTGAATAAGATGCTTTTATGATAGAATATTAAGAGGACTTGATGCAATGCTAATAGAGGTTAGGTGATTTGTATTTTGTCATTTTGCGATTGTCTTTGTGTATCTTTGTTTTGTCTGTATGTGTATTTCGTTACGTCAATAAATGTTGAGTTAAAAAAAAAAGAAGGCATTAGATGCCGATTCACTGGATGCATTCAAAAAGAGAGAACGCCTAGGGTTAGCGGAGTCAAGGGATATGGAGAGAAGGCAGGAACGGGGTACTGATTGTGGATGTTCAGCCATGATCACAATGAATGGCGGCGCTGGCTCGAAGGGCTGAATGGACTACGCCTGCATCTATTGTATATGTATCTATGTACAGGAATCTATGCACAGGAATCTATGCACACACATACACCCACACTCCACACTCATACCCACTCGCGCCCACACCCATACTCACACTCGCACCCACGCTCACACTCACATCCAGACACACTCACGCTCCATGCGCATGCGCACTCCACTCACATCCAGACTCACACTCACACTCTTATCCAGTCACACACTCACACCCACACACACACCCACCGCCTGCCACTACTGCAGATTCCAAAGGTTTTCTGGTCATCTGTGATCTGACCTGTATGTACACATTGAGGTTAACCATTAACGATAGCTCTCCAAAGCTGTACTTCAGTGTGGCTGCCAATTGTTAGAAATTAACAATTAACCAAATTAAATAGTCTCCTGAAAAGGTAGGTATAAGAAATAAAGTGGATGAGCTTGTGGCTCAGTTAGAAATTGGCAAATATGATGTTGGGGGAATTACAGAGACACGGCAGCGAGAGGGCCAGGGCTGGGAACTGAATATTCAAGGATATACGTCCTGTCGAAAAGACAGACAGGTGGGCAGAGGGGGTGGGGTAGCTCTCTTGGTGAGGAATGAAATTCAGTCGCTTGAGAAAGGTGACATAGAATCAGGAGATGCAGAGTCAGTATGGATAGAGCAGAGGAATTGTAGGGGTAAAAATACCCTAATGGGTAATGTAGGGGTAAAAATACACCTAATGTGCAGTTCTATGACTTATAAGTTCATCAATTCATAAGTCATCGGAGCAGAATTAGGCCATTCGGCCCACCGAGTCTACTCCTCCATTCAATCTTGGCTGATCTATGCTTCCCTCTCAACCCCATTCTCCTGCCTTCTCCCCATAGCCCCTGACATCCATATTAATCAAGAACCTGTCAATCTCCACTTTAAAAATACCCATTGACTTGCCCTCTTTGTGCCGTCTGTGGCAATGAAATCTGCAGATTCACCACCCTCTGACTAAAGATGACTCTCTGACTCTGTGACAGCTTGCAAAGTGGAACAGGGGGATGCGTCTTATCTTGTGTCTATAACACGAGCACCAAAACCTGATTCAGATTTTAGTCTTAAGGCGGCATAAAGTGTAGGGAATTTCTTGAGGGAATTTCTGGAACATATTCACAAAGCTGTATACTTTAGTGGTTGCAAGGATGACTCAGTCCATTTATCTGGCCACTTGTGAAAAGAGCCATGCTAAAAATCTCAATTATTTGATGAGCAACTTGTATTCCGTAAGTTTGCTAATTCCAATGTTTGGGTAAGTGTTGTGGCAGGGGTTGCTCTGTATTTATGGGGGGGGGGGGGGGTGGTTAATTGCCTGGGCCCAGGAGATTGCATGTGTGGTCATGTGATTTGACCGGCGCTGTCACATGGTCATCCACATTGGACAAGGTCCAGGGGAACCACCCAGCGTCGGCTCTGGGGGTGAGAAGGCAAGTTTTGTAAGAGAGGAGCAACCCCAAGAGTCTGCACCCCTCCACTCTGCGGGTAGAGAACCGACAAGGTTTCCAGCCCACTGGATGTTGCCCAACTCAACCCCCACACACTTATAATCCACCAGCGTTTTGTTCTTAAAATCTAAAGGATAATGGATTTTCCAGTGAACCAGGTGAGTTTATAGTAGGTGTTTAAGAAGGAACTGCAGATGCTGGAAAATCGAAGGTAGACAAAAGTGCTGGAGAAACTCAGCGGGTGCAGCAGCATCTATGGAGCGAAGGAAATAGGCAACGTTTTGGGCTGAAACCCTTCTTTGGATTGATATAGGGTGGTGGGGGGGACGGGGAGAAGAAAGGAAAAAGGACGAGGAGGAGCCCGAGGGCTGAGGGAGAGCTGGGAAGTGGAGGAGACAGCCAGGGCTAATGGAATTGGGAGAATTCAATGTTTCAGCCACTAGGGTGCAGACTGCCCAAGCGGAATATGAGGCGCTGTTCCTCCAATTTCCGGTGGTCCTCACTCTGGCCATGGAGGAGGCCCAGGACAGAGATGTCGGATATGGAATGGGAGGGGGAGTTAAGGTGCTGAGCCACCGGGAGGTCAGGTTTATAGTAGGAACGGGCTCGGCAAGGTTAGGGCAAAGTGGGAATGGGGCCCTCACAGCGAGACAGAGCGCATGGGGTCACGGAGAGGTCACCATCAGTGTGCATGGGGTCACGGAGAGGTCACTGTCAGTGTGCATGGGGTCACGGAGAGGTTGCCGTTAGTGTGCATGGGGTCACGGAGAGGTCGCCTTTAGTGTGCATGGGGTCACGGAGAGGTCGCCGTCAGTGTGCATGGGGGTCACGGAGAGGTCGCCGTCAGTGTGCATGGGGTCACGGAGAGGTCGCCGTCAGTGTGCGTGGGGTCACGGAGAGTTCGCCGTCAGTGTATGTGGGGGTCATGGAGAGGTCACTGTGAGTGTGCATGGGGTCACGGTGAGCCAGATACATAACCATGAGGATTTAAAAACAATAGGATCATAGATTATTAGTTTCACTGTGAAAGATAACTTGTGAGGATCACACTCCAGTTTGATTTGGTGGCATTGAGTCATACAGTCCAGAAACAGGCACTTGGGCCCAACTAGTCCATGCCAACCAAAATGCTCCATCTGTACTAGTCCCACCTGCCCACCTGCCTGGGTTCCTATCCATGTACCCGTAGAAATGTTTTTCAAACGTTACAATACTAACTGCCTCAACTACCTCCTCTGGCAGCTCGTTCCATGCACCCACAGCCCCCTGCGAGCCAATGTTGCCCCTCAGGTTCCTATTAAATCGCACCCCCCTTAAACCTATGTCCTCTGGTTCCTGACTCCCATAACCTGGGTAAAAGACTCTGTGCATTCACCTCTCTATCCTCCTCATGATTTTATACAAGATCACCCCTCATCCTCCACCACTCCAAAGAACAAACACTGAGCCTGCTCTCCCTAGAGCTCAGCAGCTCGAGTCCTAGAAACATCCTTATACATCTTCTCTGCACTCTTTCCAGTTTAACAACATTCTTCCTATAGAAGGGTGCCCAAAACTGCACACAAAACTCCAAGTGTGGCCAAACCAACATCTTGTACAAGTGGCGCAGCGGTAGAGTTGCTGCCTTACAGGGCTTGCATCGACAGATTCCCGAGTTTGATCCCGACTACGGGTGCTGTCTGTACGAAGTTTGTTCATTCTCCCCGTGACCGCATGGATTTTCTCCGAGATCTTCGGGTTCCTCCCGCGCTACAAAGACGTACGGGTTTGCTGGTTACTGTAATTGGCTTGGTAAATCTGTAAATTGTCCCGAGTGTGTAAGAGAGTGTTTCTGAGTGGGAATCGCTGGTTTTGTTGCTGGTTGACTCGATGGGCTGTTTCTTTAAAAAACTAAAACCAAAAACTGCAACATAATGTCCCAACTTCATTTTCAACCAACTTCACAGAGATTCTTTCATGAATCAAAGTCCTAAACTGGGAATGAAATCCCTGTTCGGTCTCCGTATGCCCACGCAGGTAATGCGTATAAAGAGAATGGGCTTACCGTACATTTTCTCCCTCCGCTCCGCATTCTTTATCCGGCAGTTTTATTTGCTTTTGTCGCTTCGCAACTTGTTGGAATGTTGTTTGCCCTCGTTGTTGACTGTAATATTTGTTACATGACTTATTCCTCCAGAGATTGTACTTCCAGCTGAGCGATCAGGTGAGACTGGCAGAACAGGGAAATGAACCGTAGGTAGGTCTGAGAGTGAACCTCTGTGATTAGAGATTGGACAAAGCGGCAGAGCCTAACTCCTGCCCCGCCTCTCATTGTTCCTGCCTGTGAAGAAATTTATTACATAGAAACAGCTCAGCAGAGGCACAGGCCCTTCGGCCCACTATGTCTGTGCTCAACATGATGCCAGGTTAAACTTATCTCCTCTGCCTGCATGTGATCCAGATCCCTCTATTCCCTGCCTATCCGTGCACCTACCTAAAAGCCTCTTAAATGCACTATGGCATCTGCCTCCACCACTGCCCCTGGCAGTGTATTCCCTCCACCCTCTGTGTAAAATTGCCGCATTTGCATGGAATGCATCTTGCTGCATCGATGTGGACTACACGCGGTGCATGTATCTTGCATCTTGCATGGAATGCACCTTGCATTGAATGCACCTTGCTGCACCGATGTGGACAACTCGCGGTGCAAGCTGAGTTTGCTTTTGTTCCATGGGCCTGTGACTGTGAAAGCTGGGACGAGCTTTGTCCTTGGAGGAGGCAGCTTTGACCCTGCCCCCATGAGAGGCCACTGCCTGGGCTCACTGGCTGTGGGCCGGGGGAGAGGGCCCAGCCCTCCCCAGTGTGGGGGAATGTGAGTGACACCGCTGTCATATTCACAAGTCCAGCGGACACCCACACACCTCTGACATCTCTCTCTATCTTTCTCACTTTCCCTCCCTCTCTCTTTCTCCCCTCCACCCCCCTCTCTCTCTCTCTCCATTTGTTTGTCTCTCCCTCTGTCTCTCTCTCTCTCTCCATTTGTTTGTCTCTCCCTCTGTCTCTCTCTCTCTCTCTCTCTCTCCCTCCCACATTCTCTCCCTCTCTCTCTCTCTCTCTCTCACTCTCCCTCCCACATTCTCTCCCTCTCTCTCTCTCTCTCTCTCACTCTCCCTCCCACATTCTCTCCCTCTCTCTCTCTCCCTCTCACTCTCCCTCCCACATTCTCTCCCTCTCTCTCTCTGTCCGTCAGTGAGGGAAGTTCCCACATTCCCAGAAAATCAGTCATGACGGGAAAATACATGATTGGTGAACGAGCTGGCAGTTTAATAGGTGCAAAGTCTACAGAACCAATCTTTATGATGATAAAATGAATGTGCGGTCATCATTGGTTTCAGTGTGATTGCCACACATAATAGCAAACTCCACAAGATATTGTACTTGTTCCAGTCTTGCTATTTTATTTTTTTATGAAACACAAACGTACGACTGCCCTGATCATGTACGGAATGACTGCTGAGGCTCACAAAGTGAATTATCAAAGGCTTATCTTAATGATCTCAAAGTCTACTCTGTGTTCAGTGGCATGTATGTCTTCATATTTCACTGTAAAAGCTTTAACAAGAACCTGATGTTTGTTCAATGGACGTTTCCCCTGGGTGGAAATTTCCCCATCAGCTCAGGGCATCTGGAGACAATTTTTTATATTTCTTGGTTTGATTTCCATTTGCCGTGGCTGACTCCACCATCTCAGCAACACGTGTCCTGTTTATCTCAGACCCAAAGGTCATCGAGCGGAGCATGACCTTTGCTCAGACCCTTCATGTCACTGCACAGACACACCCTCTGGCATTCTGTTTGAAGAGAATTTACAAAAGGTCATGTTTCAACTGACAGGGCAGCGGGATGGGACCCAGTGAAAACAGGCAGAGGGCCAGAGAAGGACGGCAGTAGCACAAGGTCGAAGGGAGATAAGAAAAACGAACCTGAAAGCGCTGTGGCTTAATGCGAGGAGCATTCGAAATAAGGTGGATGAATTGAATGCGCAGTTAGTAGTTAAGGGATATGATATAGTTGGAATTACGGAGACATGGCTCCAGGGTGACCAAGGCTGGGAGCTAAACATGCAGGGTCTTCAATATTCAAGAAGGATAGACAGAAAGGAAGAGGAGTGGGGTGGCATTGCTGGTTAAAGAGGAAATTAATGCAATAGCAAGGAGAGACATTAGCTTGGATACTGTAGAATCAGTATGGGTAGAACAGCAAAATAGCCAAGGGCAGAAAATGCTTCTTGGAGTTGTATACAGACCACCAAACAGTAGTAGGGAGGTTAGGGATAGCATCAAACAGGAAATTAGGGAAGTGTGTAGCAAAGGTACAGCAGTTATCATGGGTGGTTTTAATCTACATATAGATTGGGCCAACCAAATTGGTAAGAATGCTGAGGAGGAGGATTTCCTGGAATGTATACGGGATGGGTTTTTAAACCAATATGTAGAGGAATCGACTAGAGGGAAGGCCATCCTAGACTGGGTATTGTGTAATGGGGAAGGATTAGTTAGCGATCTTGTTGTGCAAAACCCCTTGGGCAACAGTGACCATAATATGGTGGAATTTTGCATTAGGATGGAGAGTGACACGGTTAATTCAGAGACTAGGGTCCTGAACTTGAATAAAGGAGACTGAAGGTATGAGACGAGAATTGGCTAGGATAGACTGGCAAATTATACTTAAAGGGTTGACAGTGGAGATGCAATGGCAAAGATTTAAAGACCGCATGGATGAACTCCAGAAATAGTTCATCCCTGTCTGGCAAAAAAATAAAACTGGGAAGGCGGCTCATCCATGGCGGAGGAAAGAAGTCAAGGACGGTGTTAAATCCAAGGAAGAGGCATATAAATTGGCCAGAAGAAGCGGCAAAGCAGAGGACTGGGAGAAATATAGAACTCAACAGAGGAGGAGAAAGGGATTAATTAAGAGTGGGGAAAGAGCATGAAAAAAAGCTCGTGGGATTATAAAAATTGACTGTAAAAGTTTCTATAGGTATGTAAAGAGGAAAAGATTAGTGAAGTCGAATGTAGCTCCCTTACAGTCAGAGACAGGTGAATTTATAATGGGAAACGAGGAAATGGCAGAACAGTTAAACGAGTACTTTGGTTCTGTCTTCACTAAGGAAGACACAACCAATCTCCCGGAAATACTAGGGGACCGAGGATCTAGTGGGAGGGAGGAGCTGAAGGGAATCCACATGTCAGAAAATTGAGTGAGATAAACTGTTGGGACTGAAGGCAGATAAATCCCCAGGGCCTGATGGTCTGCATCCCAGAGTACTCAAGGAGGTGGCCCTAGAAATCGTGGATGTATCGGTGATCATTTTCCAATGTTCTCTCGACTCTGGATTAGTTCCTGTGGACTGGAGGGTAGCCAATGTAACCCCACTTTTTAAGAAAGGAGGGAGAGAGAAAACGGGGAATTGTAGACCAGTTAGCCTTACATCGGTAGTGGGGAAGATGCTTGAGTCGGTTATTAAAGATGTTATAAGCATTTGGAAAGCAGTGACAGGATCAGTCAAAGTCAGCATGGATTTATGAAGGGGAATCATGCTTGACTAATCTTCTGGAATTTTTTGAGGATGTAACAAGTAGAATGGATAAGGGAGAGCCAGTGGATGTGGTGCATCTGGACTTTCAGAAAACCTTTGACAAGGTCCCACACAAGAGATTAGTGTGCAAATTTAGAGCACATGGTATTGGGGGTAGGGTATTGATATGGACAGAGAACTGGTTGGCAGACAGGAAGCAAAGAGTAGGAATTAACAGGTCCTTTTCAGAATGGCAGGCAGTGACTAGTGGGGTGCCGCAAGGCTCCGTGCTGGGACCCCAGTTGTTTACAATATATTAACGATTTAGACGAGGGAATTAAATGTAACATCTCTAAGTTTGCGGATGACACAAAGCGGGGTGGCAGTGTGAGCTCAGATTAGGAGAAGGGGAGGTGCAACGAGACTTGGGTGTGCTTGTACATCAGTCACTGAAAGTAAGCATGCAGGTACAGCAGGCAGTGAGGAAAGCTAAAGGCGTGTTGGCCTTAATTGCGGGGAGGATTTGAGTTTAGAAGCAAGGAGGTCCTACTGCAGTTGTACGGAGCCCTGGTGAGACCACACCTGGAGTATTGTGGAAAATGTGGTCTCCTAATTTGAGGAAGGACATTAGAAACATATAAAATTCTTTGAGGATTGGACAGGGTAGATGCAGGAAAATTGTTCCCGATCTTGGGGGAGTCCAGAACCAGGGGTCACAGTTTAAGAATAAGGGGTAGGCCATTTAGGACTGAGATGAGGAAAAACCTTTTCACCCAGAGAGTTGTGAATCTGTGGAATTCTCTGCCACAGAAGGCAGTGGAGGCCAATTCACTGGATGTTTTCAAGAGAGAGTTAGATTTAGCTCTTAAGGCTAACGAATCAAGGGATATGGGGAAAAGGCTAGAACTGGGTACTGAATTTGGATGATCAGCCATGATCATATTGAATGGCGGTGCTGGCTCGAAGGGCCGAATAGCCTACTCCTGCACCTATTTTCTATGTTTATACTAGGGTCAATTTACATATACACCAACCTATTAACCTACATACCTGTACATCTTTGGAGTGTGGGAGGACACCCTTTAATCTGCTTTCACCTCCAGCCTTTGTCACTAACACCACCCATTTGCCACTCATCCCCTCACCTGTATCCACCTAGCACTTTCCTGAAACACCTGGATAAGAGAGGCACCTACACCAGACTCCTATTCATAGACTACAGCTCTGCCTTTAACACCATTATCCCATCCAAGCTCATCACCAAACTCACAGGACTTGGTGTCAGCACTCATCTCTGCAACTGGATCCTCGACTTCCCGACCAACAGACCCCAATCAGTGAGGATTGGGGACAGATCATCCTCCACGATAATCCTTAAACTGGTGCTCTGCAAGGATCTGTTCTTGGCCCCTTCTTTGCTCCTTGTACACCCACCACTGTGCAGCCATGTACAAATCTATTTCAATGTTCAAATTCACAGACAACACCACCATTGTGGGCCGGATATCAAATAATGATGAGACGGAGTACAAGAAGGAGATTGAGAGCCTCGTGTCCTGGTGTTGAGGCAACAAGCTTTCCCTCAATGTCAACAAGACAAAGGAGATAGTGATCGACTTCATGAAGTGAAGCGGTCCACATACCCCAGTTTGGTGGCACCGACGTAGAGAGGGCTGAAAATGTCAAATTTCTAGGAGTAAATATCACCAACAACTTCTCCTGGACCACCCATATTGAAGCAACGACCAAGGAAACACACAAACGCCTCAATTTCCTTCGAAGGCTTAGTACGTTTGGCATGTCCCCTGCAACTCCCACCAACTTCTACAGATGCACCACAGAAAGCATTTTATCGGGATGTATCACAGCTTGGTTTGGGAACAGCTCCATCCAGGACAGTAAGGAAGTGCAGCGAATTGTGGACGCAGCCCAGACCATCACACAAACCAACCTCCCTTCCATTGACTCCATTTATATCTCACGCTGCCTCGGCAAGGCCAGCAGCGTAATCAAGGACGAGTCGCACCCTGGCCACTCCCTCTTCTCCACTCTCCCATCAGGCAAACGGTACAGAAGTGTGAAAACGCACACCTCCAGATTCAGGGACAGTTTCTTCCCAGCTGTTATCAGGCAACTGAATCATCCTACCACAACCAGAGAGCAGCGCTGAACTACTATCTACCTCATTGGTGACCCTCGGACTATCCTTGATTGGACTTTGCTGGCTTTACCTTGCAACAAAAGCTGTTCACTGAACCTCGTTACATGTGACAATAAATAATTCACTGTTCGGCTTGTCCCACCCCTAGAAGATAGGCTCGAAATGCTGGAGTAACTCAGCGGGACAGGCAGCATCTCTGAAGAGAAGGAACTGGTGACGTTTTGGGTTGAGACCCTTCCTCATTATCCCACCCCCACCCCTCCTTTCTAGCTTCAGTCAGAAGAGGACCGGAGACGTTATCTGTCCATTCTCTCCACAGATGCTGCCTGACATGCGGAGGTCCTTCAGCACTGTGTGATTTACTGAATTATAAGTGGCTCATTGCCAATGTAGGGCAGCCAGTGGATTTTGCACTGAATCTGAACCGAGGTAATATGTGGGGAAAATGAGTGATGATTCCAGTCCGCAGAAGTTCTCCTTTCTACAGCTTCATAGAAGGAGAGGACTTGCTTTTTGTGCAATTTCTCAAGACATTTATTCCCATATTTCACAAAGCAAAACATCAGGCAGCGTGGATGTTACGTCTGATCACGGATGTGAGATTGGAAGATTGAAAGACACCGCAAGGAAACAGGCCCTTCAGCCCACCGAGTCCACACCGACCATCCACCACCCGTTCACACTAGTTCCATGCTATCCCACTTTCCCGTCCACTCCCTACACACTAGGGAGCAAATTGCCAATTAACCTACAAACCCGCACGTCTTTGTGATGTGGGAGGAAACCGGAGCGCCTGGAGGAGACATTTGCGGTCACTGGGAAAACGTGCAAACTCCACAGAGACAGCACCCGCGGTCAGGATTGAATTCGGGTCACAGGCGCTGTGAGGTAGCGGCTCTACCACTGTGCCTCCCCTCGCCTCCTGCTGGTTTTATTCCACAGAGGTTCGGAGCTCAGGGACAGGGTTCCAAGCTTCAAGAAGCAACACCGTGCTTCACGGAGCTCCACACAGCCTACACATTTACTAGAAACAAAAGAAGTGCAGGTGCTGGCTAATACACAAAAAAGACACAAAGCGCTGGAGTAACTCAGCAGGTCAGGCAGCATCTCCGGAGAACTTGAATAGGTGCCGTTTCGGGTCGGGACCCTTCTTCATACGGAAGGGGATTGTCCAAATTGCAGCATGAAACCAGTTGACATGGATATTTAGTTAATAGTTCCCCAGAAGAATTTGCAGAGTAATATTGAACGAGTCCCCAGCTGTAGACAGCAAGAGCGGTGCCGGGTTTGTAGACGAACACTGTTTGGAGACTGGACGTTCCCGATGCGCTGACTGTGGGGTGGCCTCTGGTGGGTGCGTTCACGATTCACGGGGACAGTTCTGTCCCAGCAGCAGGTAGATGGCATGTTCATCCCCATGGCGCTCCCTCCTCACCGGCTCCACGTTCTCTACACTCCCCACCCTGGACCACTTCACCGATCTCACCACCTTCTTCACTGCAATAAACCAAAGAGGAAAACTCTCAGCGGAACTCAGCCCAAAAGCTGCAGCGTGCAAGTCATGTTGACCACAGCAAAGGTGAATGGTTTAAAATCACGTTGGACACATTCAGCCACGGGGCACTGAACTACACTGCCGAAAATGATACAGGTGTCAAGGGTTAAGGGGAGAAGGCAGGGGGGAGATACAGATCAGCCATGATAGAATAGCAGTGTTGGCCTGATGGGCCGAATGGCCTAAATCTGCTCCTATCACTTATGAACATGAATATAAGTTCATGATTTTCAACTGACTGAAACGTATTCAATAGTGAAAGGCTTGAATAGAGTGGCTGTGGAAAGGATGTTTTCACCACCACAGCTATTTACAATATACATCAATGATTTAGATGATGGGATTCAAAGTAACATTAGCAAATTTGCAGATGACACAAAGCTGGGTGGCAGTGTGAACTGTGAGGTGGATGCTATGAGGATGCAGGGTGACTTGGACAGGTTGGGTGAGTGGGCAGTGGCATGGCAGATGACGTTTAATGTGGATAAATGTGAGGTTATCCACTTTGGTGGCAAAAACAGGAAGGCAGATTATTATCTCAATGGTGTCAAGTTGGGAAAAGGGGAAGTACAAAGACATCTGGGATCCTTGTTCATCAGCCACTGAAAGGAAGCATGCAGGTACAGCGGGCAGTGAAGAGAGTGAATGGCATGTTGGCCTTCATAACAAGAGGAGTTGAGTATAGGAGCAAAGAGGTCCTTCTGCAGTTGTACAGGGCCCTAGTGAGACCACACATGAAGTATTGGTCTCCAAATTTGAGAAAGGACATTCTTGCTATTGAGGGAGTGCAGCGTAGGTTCACGATGTTGGCGGGACTGTCATATGTTGATAGAATGGTGCGGCTGGACTTGGTTACTCTGGAATTTAGGATGAGAGGGGATCTTATTGAAACATATAAGATTATTAAGGAATTGGACACGCTAGAGGCAAGAAACATGTTCCAGATCTTGGGGGAGTCCAGAACCAGGGGCCACAGTTTAAGAATATAGGATAGGCCATATAGAACAGAGATGAGGAAATCTTTTTCACCCAGAGAGTGGTGAATCTGTGGAATTCTCTGCCTCAGAAGGCAGTGGAGGCCAATTCTCTGGATGCTTTCAACCGAGCTATATATAAGAGCTCTTATATATAGCATATCCAGGGGATATGGTGAGAAGGCAGGAACGGGGTACTGAATGTGGATGATCAGCCATGATCACAGTGAATGGTGGTGTTGCCTCGAAGGGCCGAATGGTCTACTCCTGCACCTATTGTCTATTGACTATAGTGGGAGAGTATAGGACCAGAGGTCACAGCCTCAGAATTAAAGGACGTTCTTTTGGGAAGGAGATGAGGAGGAATTGGTGAATCTGTGTAATCCATTGACTCATACTCGCAGCATGGTCGTCACGAGGTCGTAGCAGGCCGTGATGCTAGTCGTAGGTACTCGTGGCATCAAGTAGGTCGGGGCGTTTTTCTAGCCTGATGAAAAATGTCCAGGAGTAAAAAAGGTTGTGAATTAGGTCATGAAAGTGGGACAGGCCCTTTATGGGGAGAAGGCAGGAGATATAGATAAGGAGGAATTGCTTTAGTCAGGGGGTGGTGAGTCTGCATAATTCATTGCCACAGAAGTCTGTGGAGGCCAAGTCAAAGGATTAGTATAGGTGTTAGAGGCAGAAGGCAGGAGAATGGGGTCAGGAGGGAGAGATTGATCAGCCATGATAGAATGGTGGAGAAGACTTGATGGGCTGATTGGCCTAATTCCCACACTGGCCCTTCTGCTCCTATCACTTTGAACATGAACAAGCAGCCAACCATCTGAAACACCAATTTTAAATATATTTTATAAATAAACTACATTCAGAATAAAACATTTATACTAAACAAATATCATACAGAAACTCCTCACACATTCTCAGTCCCTCAGCAGTGGTAGGAGTTGTAGACACACCAACCCTCTGCGTTTGTGAGAGGAACAGCCACGTCCCTGATGTCCTTCTCTCCCCCAACGCTGGACACCAGGAGTGGGGCCAGGACCTCATTGAACGAGCCTAGGCTAAGGCAGACCCTCACGAGGGAGAGAGAGGTGGAGGAGCCTTCCGTGATCCCAACCTGTGTGTCCCACAGAGTGAACAGAGCTCCAGAACCAGGGCAGAGGGGCTGAAGTCCAGGGGTGATTCTAGACAGACTGCAGGGCATTCACTGGTGGGATGTAAATGCACCCGGCACTGTTCTCTGATTCCATTGGTACGAATGGAACTCGTTGCCACTGTCATTGACCAATGAGCACGGACACAGGCCCTTCGGCCCATCCTGTCCATTCTGACCATGTAGCCTTCCTGAGCTAGTCCCGTTCGCTTACATTTGGCCCACATCCCTCTAAACCATTCCTATCCCTTTACCTGTCCAAGTGTCGTCCACACATTGAGCTGAACAACTCAACTAAGGATGTAATGCCGAGGCTTTATAAGACGCTGGTCAGATGGCATACGGAATATTGTGAGCATTTCTGGGCCTATATCTGAGGAGGATGGGCTGGAGAGAGTCTAGAGGAGGTTTACGAGAATTATCCCCGGAATGAGTGAGTGTTTGATGGCTCTGGGCCTGTACTCGCTGGAGCTTAGAAGGATGAGGAGAGACCACATTGAAACTCACTGAATAGTGAAAGGCCTGGATAGAGTGGATGTGGGGAGGATTTATCCACTAGTGGGAGAGTCTAGGACCAGAAGTCACAGCCTCAGAATTAAAGGATGTTCCTTTAGGAAGGAGATAAGGAGGAATGTCTTTAGTCAGGTTGGTGAATCTGTGGAATTCTTTGCCACAGAGGCTGTGGGGGCCGTCAGTTGATATTTTAAAGGCTGAGATAGATAGATTCTTCATGATTACGGGCGTCAGGGTTATGAAGAGAAGGCAGGAGAATGGGGCTAGGAGGGAGAGATAGATCATCCATGATTGAATGGCAGAGTAGACTTGATGGGCCGAATGGCCTCATTCTTCTCCTATCACTAATGAACAGAGAAGATGGGAAACTTGACGTTGTCAAAGTCTACAGTGTGAGGAGGAATGTTGGTGAATACAAAGATCTCCGCCTCTCACTGCCCCTCATAATCTGACCATTTCCCACAGCATTTTAAAGGCCATCGATGGCGTATCCTTGAACTGTTCTACTGCATGGACGGCAAGGTGACCACAACAACGTTGTGAGGAGGGGAATGTGATAATTAGTAGGTTTAGCTGTGGGCCAGGCCACTGGGGACAAAACATCTCCTACTCTTTGAAACGTTGTCATGACAACCTTTGTGTCCGTGTAGAGGGCGGATAACAAATCAACACCCAACAACCCACTCAACAACTTCTCTTTTGACTCCTCCCATTTCCTCCAAACACAAGGCGTAGCTATGGGCACACGCATGGGCCCTAGCTACGCCTGCCTCTTTGTCGGGCACGTCGAACAATCTTTGTTCTCGGCGTACCAGGGCCCCACCCCCGACCTTTACCTCCGTTACATTGACGACTGCTTTGGTGTCACCTCCTCAACCCACGCACAACTGACTGACTTCATCCATTTCACCACCAACTTCCATCCGGCACTCAAATATACTTGGACCATTTCCGACATTTCCCTATCATTCCTTGACCTCACCATCTCTATTGCAGGGGATACACTCCTGACTGACATCCACTACAAACCAACTGACTCCCACAGCTACCTGGACTACTCTTCCTCCCACCCTGCTTCCTGTAAGGACTCCATCCCCTATTCCCAATTCCTCTGTCTACGCCGCATCTGCTCCCAGGATGACGTGTTCCACACCAGGTCATCACAAATGTCCTCGTTCTTCAGAGAACGTGGTTTCCCCTCCCCCACTATAGATGAGGCTCGCACCAGGGTCTCCTCCATACCCCGCAACACTGCCCTCTCTCCCCATTCCCCCACTCACAACAAGGGCCGAGTCCCCCTGGTCCTCACCTTTCACCCCACCAGCCAGCGCATACAACAGATAGTCCTCTGCCAGTTTCGCCACCTCCAACGTGACCCCTCCACTGGGCACATCTTCCCATCTCCCCCCCGTCTGCCTTCCGCAAAGACCGCTCCCTCCGCAACTCCCTTGTCAATTCTTCCCTTCCCTCCCGCTCCACTCCTTCCCCGGGCACTTTCCCTTGCAACCGCAAGAGGTCCTGGACCTCCCCAACATCGGGAACAATCTTCCTGCATCTAGCCTGTCCAACCCCTTAAGAAGGGTTGCTGGGGGGCGGGGTGAGGGGGGGAGAGGAGTGCCTGTAAAGGTCACCTAACATTGGAGAATTCCACGTTCATACCGCTGGGGTGCAAGCTACTCAAGTAAAACATGAGCTGCTGTCCCCCCCAATTCTTGCTGGGCCTCCCTCTGGCAATGGAGGAGGCCCAGGACAGAAAGGCCAGCGTGGGAATGGGAGGGAGAGTTAAAATGGTTAGCAACTGGAAAATATGGGAGAGAGAATCTCTTAGGGAAATATATAAAACTATGAGTGGTGTAATTGTGGGTGACATTCAGAATTTATTTCCCAGGATGGCAAAATCAAAAGCTAGCGAGTCTGTCTTGAAGGTGAGAGGGGCCTGGAACGCAATGCCAGGGGTGGTGGTTGAGGCAGATACCACAGGAGAAACAAAGAACTGCAGATGCCAGTTTACACAAAAAGATACAAAGTGCTGGAGTAACTCAGCAGGTCAGGCAACATCCCTGGACAACATGGATAGATGACGTTTCAGGTCAGTATGACGAAGGGCCTTGACCCAAAACATTCCTGAGCCATGTTCTCCAGGGATGCTGTCCGACCCACTGAGTTAACTTGGCATTGTGGGCTGAAGGGCCTGTTCCTGTGCGGTACTGTGCTCTGGTCTCTGTGTCTCACATCACCCCTCCAGCAGACGGCAGCAGTTGTCTCCTCGGGTGGGGCTGTCCCGGACTGTCCCAGAGCAATATTCCACAGGGAATGGATTCAGCAGCAAACAGCGGTGCAGGCTGAGGGTGCGGCTGTGTGCACAAGTACGCTACTGGAGGAGGAGAGGTCATGAGCAAGGATAAAGGGACACACGTGATGTCCTTATCAGATGTGTTGGAAGGAACTGCAGATGCTGGTTTGCACTGAAGATAGATACAAAACTCAACAGGACAGGAAGCATCTCTGGAGAGAAGGAATGGGTGGTGTGTCGTGTCGAGACCCTTCCTCAGACTGAGAGTCACGGCAGAGGGAATCTAGAGATATGGAAGAGTAAGGTATGAAAACAACAGATCAAAGCAGACAATGATAAGGAAATGGTGACAGCTCCCCCTCAGCCAACAATGAATCATTCTACATTTCCATATCCTCGTCTGCTTTGATCTATCGTTTTCACACCTTACCCTTCCATATCTCTAGTCTCCCTCTCCCCGCCTCTCAGTCTGAAGAAGGGTGTCAACCCTAAACGTCACCCGTTCCTTCTCTCCAGTGATGCTGTCTGACCATCTGAGTTACTCCAGCATTTTGTGTCTATCTCCTGCCCTCATCAGAGCCAGAACTCAGCAGTGATTTGGAGAACTCAATATGTTTGTCAGGAATCTCAGTGAAATGCCTTTGGAAAGTCCCGGATCCATAGATAGGGACGTGCTTACTCTGGCCACATCACTCCCAGCAACACTATGCTCCCAGCATGCTTGCTGCCTGCTTCTTTCTGGATTGAAGGTAACGTTACATTGAAAGCTGGAGAACATCAGCACTCACTGGACTTTGAGCATGCACCGATTACAGCAGCCGTCACCACTGTTAGACCGCACGAAGCCAGTATTATCCACCGCAGTTTGTCTCCGGAATGACCTGCACAGATAATTTAGGAAACGCATTAGAAGTTGCAGCGCATAATATGCGTCAAAGTTTGACTTGAAGCTTCAGAGTTTGGTGTTCCTCTGCTTTAAGGGCCTGTCCTACCAGCATCCGACTCCATGCGATGAGCGCGATCAAACTAGAAGCGGGGGCCGCGCGGAGGTCGGGTGATCCCCTGTACAGGGCCGTTCCCACCAGCATGCGCCTGCATGCGGAAAGCGCGACCAAACCGGCAGCGAGGGCCGCGCGGAAGTCGGGTGAGTGGCGCAACGCAGCGCAAAGTGAGGCGAACTTGGAGCGAAGTCTTAAGGTAAGTTCGCCAGGACAGAGAGGGGCACACAGAGAGGGGCACAGAGGCACACACACAGAGGGCCACGGAGCCACACACATAGAGGGTCACGGAGGCACCTACAGAGAGGGTCACGGAGGCACGATGTTGGGGCGGTGTGTAATGCGTCAAGGCGACTGCGAGCCGACAAGCCGTTGCCGCGAGGGATTTTTGAACATAGTCAGTTTTTCGGAGCCCCGCGCGATGTCGGGACGAACTCCGTACAATTCCGCACGGCTCCGGCGATCGAAGTGGGACCGGCCCCGCGACGCCGGACGGCTCAAGCGACCACGTTAGGTAGCGCTTATCGCATGGAGTTGCATGCTGGTGGGACAGGCCCTTTACTCTTTATTCACATTGACGTCTCAGCAACCGGGAAGTGTTGATTCTGTGCAGCAAGGGAAAGCGGAAGGTGGCGTCGGGAGGCCCTGCAGCAGCCTGGGGCTCGCCTCGATCAGGAGCCGCCCATAGGAGCTCGAGTGAGGACTGGGCTTTGAAAATGGTGCCAAAACCTGCCGTCTCTTGCAAGGGGGCTCAGAGGACTATTCCTGTACACTTTGCTATTTGTAGATTGTGCTTGGGCATCCCAATACTGGACTGTATGTGAGAAGAAAATGTCATTGTGCCAACAAATAAGAACCATTGAAGCCATTGCCATGCATTTATACAGATGTGGCCCTCTCTTCCTACAGACACTTCCTCCTATCTTACTGCACATTCAGTGGCGAGCAGCAAGATATAATGTCCATTCTCTGCCTGGTTTGGTGTCAGGGATTCACACCTCACACTCAGAATGAAGGGTGAACCTTCAGTAACTGTCGGGAGCCAGGTGAGACTGGTGGAAACTCCCTGCCTCTCTGGGCCCGTAGCAGGGAAGTACAATCTGTTGGACGTTTTGGCTATTTCCCAAGCTCTTGTTCAATTACAGGGAATTGAAGAATACAGTTGAACAGAGGGATCTGGGAATAACCGTGCATAGTTCCTTGAAGGTGGAATCTCATATAGATAGGGTGGTAAAGAAAGCTTTTGGTATGCTAGCCTTTATAAATCAGAGCATTGAGTATAGAAGCTGGGATGTAATGTTAAAATTGTACAAGGCATTGGTGAGACCAATTCTGGAGTATGGTGTACAATTTTGGTCGCCCAATTATAGGAAGGATGTCAACAAAATAGAGAGGGTACAGAGGAGATTTACTAGAATGTTGCCTGGGTTTCAACAGCTAAGTTACAGAGAAAGGTTGAATAAGTTAGGTCTTTATTCTCTGGAGCGCAGAAGGTTAAGGGGTGACTTGATAGAGGTCTTTAAAATGATGAGAGGGATAGACAGAGTTGATGTGGACAAGCTTTTCCCTTTGAGAATAGGGAAGATTCAAACAAGAGGACATGACTTTAGAATTAAGGGACAGAGGTTTAGGGGTAACATGAGGGGGAACTTCTTTACTCAGAGAGTGGTAGCGGTGTGGAATGAGCTTCCAGTGGAGGTGGTGGCGGCAGGTTCGTTGGTATCATTTAAAAATAAATTGGATAGGCATATGGATGAGAAGGGTATGGATGGTTATGGTATGAGTGCAGGCAGGTGGGACTAAGGGAAAAAAGTTGTTCGGCACGGACTTGAAGGGCCAAGATGGCCTGTTTCCGTGATGTAATTGTTATATGGTTATATGGTTACAGACGGCCACCCAGACAATGGATGAACGACCAGTGCTGGTTTGTGTGGCCGGGGGAGGGGGCCTGATCTCCAGTCCAATACTCCAGCAACTGTGAGACTACATGGTGTACTGTGCTCATTCTGCTCACCCAGCCACAGGAAGGATGTCTTTCACTCGGAAAGGATGTAGCAGAGATTCACCTGGGCTTGTGGGCTTGAGTTACAGGGAGAGGTTGGATAGGCTGGGACCTGTTTCTATACAGCAGAGGGGACTGAGGGGGGCCTCACTGAGGTGCACAAGATCATGTGTGGCTGGGATAAAGTGAATGCTCGCAGACTTTTCCCCAGGGTCGTAACTACATATTGTGTGCAGTTTTGGTCCCTTAATTTGAGGAAGGACATTCTTGCTATTGAGGGAGTGCAGCGTAGGTTCACCAGGTTCATGCCCTGGATGGTGGGTCTGTCATATGCTGAGAGAATGGAGCGGCTGGGCTTGAACACTCTGGAGTTTAGAAGGATGAGAGGTAATCTTATTGAAACATACAAGATTGTTAAGGGTTTGGACACACGAGAGGCAGGAAACATGTTCCCGATGTTGGGGGAGTCCAGAACCAGGTGCCACAGTTTAAGAAAAATGGGTAAGCCATTTAGAACGGAGACGAGGAAACACTTTTTCTCACAGAGAGTGGTGAGTCTGTGGCATTCTCTGCCTCAGAGGGTGGTGGAGGCAGATTCTCTGGATACTTTCAAGAGAGAGCAGTGTGTGTCTCACCTGTACACCTGAGCAGTGTGTGGCTCACCTGTACACCTGAGCAGTGTGTGGCTCACCTGTACACCTGAGCAGTGTGTGGCTCACCTGTACACCTGAGCAGTGTGTGGCTCACCTGTACACCTGAGCAGTGTGTGTCTCACCTGTACACCTGAGTAGTGTGTGTCTCACCTGTACACCTGAGCAGTGTGTGTCTCACCTGTACTGAGCAGTGTGTGTCTCACCTGTACTGAGCAGTGTGTGTCTCACCTGTACACCTGAGCAGTGTGTGTCTCACCTGTACACCTGAGCAGTGTGTGTCTCACCTGTACTGAGCAGTGTGTGTCTCACCTGTGAGCAGTGTGTGTCTCACCTGTACACCTGAGCAGTGTGTGGCTCACCTGTACACCTGAGCAGTGTGTGTCTCACCTGTACACCTGAGTAGTGTGTGTCTCACCTGTACACCTGAGCAGTGTGTGTCTCACCTGTACTGAGCAGTGTGTGTCTCACCTGTACACCTGAGCAGTGTGTGTCTCACCTGTACACCTGAACAGTGTGTGTCTCACCTGTACACCTGAGCAGTGTGTGTCTCACCTGTACACCTGAGCAGTGTGCATAGGGGCCAGTAGAGCGTCCCTTGTAGCCAGGGTCCGGAGGGCAAGGGGAGGAGTCTGTGACCGGAGGACTGGTGACGGGATCCAGGGAGTGGGCAGGGCTGAAGATGTCCTGGTTGGGTTGCTCCTAGGCCGGGCCAAGCTGGCCATCCGCGAGTCTCAACGCCAGGCGGAAGAGAGGTTTTCCCGAGCCTGATGCTTGCCCCTTTACCGGGGTTACGTGCGTGCCCGGGTGGTGTTAGAGAGGGTGGTGTTATATGTAACAGAGGTGTTTGGAAATTGAGTGTCTGAATAATTTGGTGATTTTGTAACATGGAGATGGGTACGTCACCTGTACGTCATGTGTACGGCACCCGTACGTCACCTGTATGTCACCTGTATGTTACCTGTACGCCACCTGTACGTCACCTGTATGTTACCTGTACGTCACCTGTACGCCACCTGTACGCCACCTGTACGCCACCTGTACGCCACCTGTACGCCACCTGTATGTCACCTGTACGTTACCTGTACGCCACCTGTACGTCACCTGTATGTCACCTGTATGTCACCTGTACGCCACCTGTACGCCACCTGTATGCCACCTGTATGCCACCTTATATCACCTGTATGTCACCTGTATGCCACCTTATGTCACCTGTATGTCACCTGTATGCCACCTTATGTCACCTTATGTCACCTGTATGTCACCTGTATGCCACTTGTATGCCACCTGTATGCCACCTTATGTCACCTGTATGCCACCTTATGTCACCTGTATGTCACCTGTATGCCACCTGCATGCCACCTGTATGTCACCTGTACATCACCTGTATGCCACCTTGTGTCACCTGTATGCCACCTTATGTCACCTGTATGCCACCTTATGTCACCTGTATGCCACCTTATGTCACCTGTATGCCACCTGTATGTCACCTGTATGTCACCTGTATGCCACCTTATGTCACCTTATGTCACCTGTATGCCACCTGTACATCACCTGTATGTCACCACAGATTTGTTTTGTTTTTTGGTTTTTGTATCGTGTTAGTAATCAAATAAATTAATTTTGTTACAAAAAAAAGAAAAGCAGTGCGCATCTCACCTGTGCTGCTGGCGTGTGCTCGTTCAGTGATGGGAGTGTGGAGCGTGGAGTGGTTCACCTGGCAGGTGTAGTCTCCACCCTGGCCCCAGGCAGTGAGGGTGAGGTTCAGGAAGCTGGAGATGGAGAAGGAGCCGTCGGGGTTGGGGGTGAGGGGCCCGGTCTCCGTCCCGTTGGTGAGCTGGTGTCCGTCTGTGAACCAGGACACCTGGATGGGGCTGGGGTAGAAGTCCAGCGACGTGCAGGTGAGCCGGACCCCCTGGGTCGGGGTGGACACGGGCTCCGCCCTCACCCAGACCCGCGGACGAGCTGTGGGTCAAGGGTGGTGAGTTAATGGACGGTGGTGGCTAGAGATGTCCCCACTGCACCCACACAGTAGATGACCCGCCACTCAGTACCCCCGCAATATGATGGGCCGATGTTGCCCCCTGGTCCCCAGCATCACTGACATTGGGGGTGATCATCGGGCTTGTGCTCAGTAAAGTGCACAGGGCCATATTTTGCACGTGAACAAGCCTCTCCCCATCCCACAGTCCATCTCTAGAATCGGACAAGCACGGAACAAGTTTCACAAGTTCACCCTATAGGAGTAGAATTAGGCCATTCGGCCCATCGAGTCCACTCCACCATTCAATCATGGCTGATCTCTGCCTCCCAATACCATTTTCCTGCCTTCTCCCCGTAACCATATAACAATTACAGCACGGAAACAGGCCTTCTCGGCCCTTCCAGTCCGTGCCGACCATTTATTTTCCCCTAGTCTCATCTACCTGCACTCAGACCATACCCCTCCATTCCCTTCCCGTCCATATACCTATCCACTTTACTTTTAAATGTTAAAATCGATCCTGCCTCCACCACTTCTGCTGGAAGATCATTCCACACAGCCACCACTCTCTGAGTAAAGAAGTTCCCCCTCATGTTACCCCTAAACTTCTGTCCCTTAATTCTCATGTCATGCCCTCTTGTTTGAATCTTCCCTACCCTCAATGGGAAAAGCTTATCCACGTCAACTCTGTCTATCCCTTTCATCATTTTAAAGACCTCAGTCAAGTCCCCCCTTAACCTTCTGCGCTCCAAAGAATAAAGACCTAACTTGTTCAACCTTTCTCTGTAACTTAGTTGCTGGAACCCAGGCACCATTCTAGTAAATCTCCTCTGTACTCTCTCTATTTTGTTGACATCCTTCCTATAATTCGGCGACCAAAATTGTACACCATACTCCAGAATTGGTCTCACCAATGCCTTGTACAATTTTAACATTACTTCCCTACTCCTATATTCAATGCTCTGATTTATAAAGGCCAGCACACCAAAAGCTTTCTTTACCACCCTATCTACATGCGATTCCACCTTCAGGGAACTATGCACAGTTATTCCTAGATCCCTCTGTTCCACAGCATTCCTCAATTCCCTTCCATTTACCAACATTCTAGTAAATCTCCTGTGTACTCTCTCTAACCCTTGACACCCGTTCAAACCAATGACTACCAGGGTCGCAATCAAGTTTGAAGCGCTGACCATCAGTGATGCACGCAATAATAACTGGGCTGCCAGCATTGGGGAGGCCTGGTTGGAGAGGTGGTGGTCACAGGATTACTGTGTCATTCCATTTCCACCCGAGCCTCCAAACAGTCGTGCTCCCACTGCCACTGTGATGTAACCGTGGCGATGGGCACCGTGTCACTGTTGTTCTCACCTGTATCCCCACAAACACTGTCTGCTGGCTCTCTGCTGCTGCTCAAAGGAGGATCAGAACAACGCGGTGCCCAATGATCCCACTCCATTCCCCACATGTCCTTGCAACTCAATCCCCAGAAACACCACCTCACATTCATCTTGGGGAGCCCACAACCCCGTGGCATCAACGATGGATTCTCCAACGTAACTTCCACAAACACTCCCCTCCCCTACACCCCCCTCCTCCACAGCACCCCACCCTCACCAACCCCCCTTCCGTTCCACATCGCCCCCCTTCCCTCCCCAACCCCCATCCCCAACCCCCCCTTTCCACCCCTCCCCATCTCCTCCCCAAGCCACACTCCCCTCCCCATCCCCTCCTCCATCCCCTCCCCAAGCCACACTCCCCTCCCCCTCCCCCTCTCCTCCCCATCCCCCCTTCACCCCCACCCCCCTCCCCATCCCCCCCTCCCCCCCTCCCGCTCCACTCCCCAACCTCCCATCCCCACCCTACCCCACTCCTCTCCCCATCCCCCCTCCCCTCCCCCTCCTTCCCCTCCCCCTGCCCCTTCCCCTCCCCCTGCCCCTTCCCCCTCCCCTTCCCCTCCTCCTCCCCCTTCCCCTCCCCCTCCCCCTCCCCATCCCCATCCTACCCCCCCCCCTCCCCTCCACAACATACTGTCACCATGCATCACAGCTGGTTTGCCAACGGCCCGCCCAACACCACTAGAAACTGCAGAGTTGTGGACACATCCGTCCATCACACAGACCATACTCTGCACGTCAACTCCATCTGCACCACACAGCCTCAGCAAAATACCCTCAGCATAATCAAGGACCACTCACACCCCGGTCATTCCTGCTTCTCCCCTCTCCCATCCGGCAGAACGTACAAGAGTCTGAAGGCTCATAGTACAAGGTGCTTCCCCACTGTTATCAGACTTGTGAATAACCCTCCCATAAGCTACAGTTTGGTCCCAATCTTCCAATCTACCTCTTTGCAGCCCTTGCACTTTTTGTATCTGCACTTTCTCGGTAGCTGTAACACTCTGCTCTGTTTATTTTCTCTTTGCACTACCTGTTGTGGGATGATTAGACCAAAACAATGTTTTTGCCTGTACCTCGGTACAAAATAAAGCAATTCTGACCCCCACTCACCATTCACTGTCAGCCTTGTACCTTCTCCTGTTGCTGTCAACATCGGGGGAGGTATTTCAACAGACAATTGACAAAAGTATACGTCAGAGTCATTCAGGTGAACGTTATAGATGATTAAAGATGAGGAGTTGGTCGAGAGGTCCAGAGTAACATTAAAACCGCTTGGACAGGGCTGAAGCAAACCGGAGCTGTGTTTATTTTCCATACGCTGACAC
Organism: Raja brachyura; assembly: GCA_963514005.1. The sequence goes on along the minus strand of OY740792.1, from coordinate 61,738,789 downwards.
AATGGCCATGCACTGGAGTTCCTCGTCCACACAATCCTCATCTGATCCCCGTCTCCACTGCTGTAGGAACAGTTTATCCGAGCAACATCCCCCACCAGCACCTCCATCTCTGGTGTCTGGGATACAGTCACCGTCTTGCTCTTCACTGAGGAAGGAAGAAGATGAACTGATTGTAATCTCCAGTGTATAATGAAGATATGACGTGTTGTGATAGGATGTAGATATGAGGATATGATGTATTGAGATATGATGAAGATATGAGTATATGACCTGTTGAGATATGATGAAGATATGAGTATATGACTTGTTGCGATATGATGTAATAATGAGGATATGACGTGTTGAGATATGATGAAGATGTGAAAATATAATGTATTGATATTTGATGGTTATGATGTAGATATGAGGATATGATGTACTGAGATATGATGTAGATATGAGGATATGACGTGTTGAGCGTACCGTTGCGTTTGTAGTTTGGTGGAAGACGAGAGTGTGTGGCGCTAATCTGAATAAACACCAGTGTAAATATGTGCAGTGTTCACTGCCGGAGTCATGTTGTGTGCAGTTGTCCACGGCCTCACTGTGTTCACAGCAGATCCCAGCTCTTGAAGAAGAGGAGAGGGTTCCTCTTCTGGGGTCGACACAAAAAGCTGGAGTAACTCAGCGGGACTCAGCTGGAGAGAAGGAATGGGTGACGTTTTGGGTTAAGACCCTTCCTCACACTCTTCTGTCCTGACCACAGATACAGTGCCCTCCATAATGTTTGGGACAAAGGCCCATCATTTATTTATTTGCCTCTGTACTCCACACTTTGTGATTTGTAATAGAAAAAATCACATGTGGTTAAAGTGCACATTGTCAGATTTTAATAATGGCTATTTTTATACATTTTGGTTTCACCATGTAGAAATTACAGCAGTGTTTATACGTAGTCCCCCCATTTCAGGGCACCATAATGTTTGGGACACAGCAATGTCATGTAAATGAAAGTAGTCATGTTTAGTATTTTGTTGCATATCCTTTGCATGCAATGACTGCTTTAAGTCTGCGATTCATGGACATCACCAGTTGCTGGGTGTCATCTCTGGTGATGCTCTGCCAGGCCTGTATTGCAGCCATCTTTAGCTTATGCTTGTTTTGGGGGCTAGTCCCCTTCAGTTTTCTCTTCAGCGTATACAAGGCATGCTCAATTGGGTTCAGATCGGGTGATTGACTTGGCCACTCAAGAACTGATCATTTTTTAGCTTTGAAAAACTCCTTTGCTGCTTTAGCAGTATGTTTGGGGTCATTGTTATGCAAAAGAATGAACCGCCGGCCAATAAGTTTGGAGGCATTTGTTTGAACTTGAGCAGATAGGATGTGTCTATACACTTCAGAATGTATTATGCTACTACCATCAGCAGTTGTATCATCAATGAAGATAAGTGAGCCAGTACCTTCAGCAGCCATACATGCCCAGGCCATAACACCCCCACCATCGTGTTTCACAGATGAGATGGTTTGCTTTGGATCTTGGGCAGTTCCTTCTCTCCTCCATACTTTGCTCTTGCCATCACTCTGATATAAGTTAATCTTTGTCTCATCGGGAGTCAGACGCGAGCTGTACCCCCAGGCCCACAGCCAGCGCAGAGAAGCAGCACTAAACCCAGATCACTTTGCCTGTCCCGCTAAGTGAACCTGCCTGGGCTTGCGGCAAATATGGGCAGCTCGGAGAAGCAGCGCTGGCGTCCCGTCAGTCCAGTCAGGGCTCTAGGTTAACTCGGCGAGACAGGCAGAGTTGAGCTGCATTTAGCGCTGGATTGAGCCTCCGAAGCCTCGGGCATGCGTGTGTGAGTGTGCGCATGCGCGCATGTCCGCCAAAAAATTGTGTGTGTCCTGTCCCCCGGCCCCTCCATGTTTTGATAGCGAGTTCCGCTCTTGGCCTCTGTATTTCTAGTTCATGAAGTCTTCTGTGGACAGTGGTCATTGACAAATCCACATCTGACTCCTGAAGAGTGTTTCTGATCTGTCGGACAGGTGTTTGGGGATTTTTCTTTATTAGAGAGAGAATTCTTCTATCATCAGCTGTGGAGGTCTTCCTTGGCCAGCCAGTCCCTTTGCAATTAGTAAGCTCACCAGTGCCCTCTTTCTTCGTAATGATGTTGCAAACAGTTGATTTTGGTAAGCGTAAGGTTTGGCTGATTTCATTCTTGTTTCTCAGTCTCATAATGGCTTCTTTGACTTTCATTGGCACAACTTTGGTCCTCATGTTGATAAACAGCAATAAAAGATTCCAAAGGTGTTGGAGAGACTGGAGGAAAGACTAGGTGTGAGCTCTCTTATACCTGTATTAAGGAGGCAATTAAACACACTTGAGCAATTACAAACACCTGTGAAGCCACGTGTCCCAAACATTATGGTGCCCTGAAATGGGGAGACTGTGTATAAACACAGCTGTAATTTCTACATGGTGAAACCAAAATGTATAAAATACCCTTTAATAAAATCTGACAATGTGCACTTTAACCACATGTGTTTTTTTCTATGACAAACCTCAAATTGTGCAGTACAGAGGCAAATTATATAAATGACAGGTCTTTGTCCCAAACATTATGGAGAGCACTGTACCCTTCAGTAAAAGCATCAACATACATCTGGTCCTTATCTCTATGTGAAAATTGGCTCCATTATTGTGGACTAACTTCAAAACCATGAACTGAGCTGTGTTTAAATGTGGGGGCTCGGAGGGCCACGTTGTATCTCGAAACAAAACTAAACTAAACTATTAAACAAAAAGTCAGAGGTCATATTTCTGGCCTTGAACATGCTTCAGCTCAATTAGTGTTGAATGCGTGCGGTGTTGGGGGTTTGTCGTCATGGTTTGTACGGTGAATGTTTAACGCAACGCAGCGTGTCAGCACGGTGACGCAACTGTTGTCTGTTTCATCAACGTTAACCTCAAGTTGTATCTGGCAGTAAACGTTGAACACTTCATCCTTTATCCTTTGTGCACTGTGGACAGTTTGATTGGAACCATGTACAGTCTTTTGTTTGACTGGACAGCACACAAAGGCCTATTGCTGTACCTAACACACGACAATAATAAACTGAACGAACATAATACATAGTTTCTGCGATCACTAGTACGTTGCTGGGTGTGAACGAGACTCACCTGCAGTGAGACACATGTAGAGAACAACACTAACGCCGGCCACTGGTGTTCTCAGGAACCTCATTGTACCCCTGGCATCCTGAAGCTGGAGGAGAGAAATGATTCAGCTGCTCATGCAGGGAATGGTCAGCACGTGGGTTCCAGCAGAATGTTTGTGTCGGCTGCTGCAAGTAAGAATTTCATTGTTCCAATGTCAGTACATTTGACAATTAAACACTCTTCACTCTTGACTGTAATTTGGAGTAACTATCTACACTTATGCCCCTGCCCCACTGTACGAGGTAATGCAAGAGTTCTCCCGAGTTTCCCCTGATTCGAACTCAAGGAATTACGGTAATAGCCGTTCGTAGGTACTCGGGGCTCTCGTGGACATTTTTCACCGTGCTGAAAAAAGTTCAGGAGTTTACCGCCTTTCCCGGGTACCTGCCGTTAGCGTTACGAGCCGCTAAGAGATGTCCCGAGCTCCGACGTCGCCGCTACGTACATTCTACGTACTTACCACACTTTTGTTTGTTTTTTCACCTCGGGAGAGCTCTTGAATTACCTCGTACAGTGGGACAGGGGTTTCAGTGTCACAGTCAGAGAACTGTACAGCAAGGAAACAGGCCCTTCTGCCCAACCTGTCTGTGCCAATCAAATTGACATTCTGGGCCAGTCCCATTTGCCTGCATTTGCCCCATGTCCCTCTAACCCTTCCTGCCCATGCATCAGTACAAATGTCTTTTAAAAGTAGTTATTGCATCTGTTCTATAGTTTCCTCTGGCAGCTCAATCCAGATGTGCACGACTCTATGAGTGAAAAAGTTGCCCCTGAGGTCCCTCTTAAATCTCTCCCCTCACCTTAAGCCTGTGCCGTCTAGTTCTAGAATCTTCTACCCTGGGGAAAAGATTGTGCGCGTTCACTTTATCCGTGCCCCTGCAAAGGGTAGGAGTAAACGGGTCCTTTTCAGAATGGCAGGCAGTGACTAGTGGGATACCGCAAGGCTTAGTGCTGGGACCCCAGCTATTTACAATATATATTAATGATCTGGACAAGGGAATTGAATGCAACATCTCCAAGTTTGCGGATGACACGAAGCTGGGGGGCAGTTTTAGCTGTGACGAGGATGCTAGGAGGCTGCAAGGTGACTTGGATAGGTTGGGTGTGTGGGCAAATGCATGGCAGATGCAGTTTAATGTGGATAAATGTGAGATTATCCACTTTGGCGGCAAAAACAGGAGGGTAGACTATTATCTGAATGGTGGCCGATTAGGAAAAGGGGAGATGCAACGAGACCTGGGTGTCATGGTACACCAGTCACTGAAAGTAGGCATGCAGGTGCAGCAGGCCGTGAAGAAAGTGAATGGTATGTTGGCATTCATAGCAAAAGGATTTGAGTACAAGAGCGGGGAGGTTCTACTGCAGTTGTACAGGGTTTTGGTGAAGCCACACCTGGAGTATTGCGTGCAGTTTTGGTCTCCAAATCTGAGGAAAGACATTATTGCCATAGAGGGAGTACAGAGAAGGTTCACCAGACTGATTCCTGGCATGGCAGGACCTCTATATGTAGAAAGACTGGATAGACTCGGCTTGTACTCGCTTGAATTTAGGAGATTGAGGGGGGATTCAATTCAATTCAAGTTTAATGTCATTGCACAAATACAAGTATAGGTACAACGAAATGCAGTTTAGCGTCGTTCTTAGTGATAGCGATATAGAAAAATAAATACAGAGTGCAGTGGTATCAATATGGAAAATAAATAAATACAGGGTACAGACAAGTCTATCAGCTGGGCTCCGAGTTCAGCAGTCGGATGGTGTAGTTGAAGAAGCTGTTCTTCGTCCTACTGGTGCGGGACCTGAGGCTCCTGTACCGCCTCCCTGATGGGAGGAGGGCAAACAGTCCATGGTTAGGGTGTGAGGGGTCCTTGATGATCTTCCCGGCCCGTTTCAGGCACCGTTTTCGGTGGAGGGCATCCAAGGCAGGGAGCGGGGCACCGATGATGTACTGGGCGGTTTTCACCACCCGTTGTAGTGCCTTCCTGTCTGCCACGGTGCAACTGCTGTACCATACCGTAAAGCAGGTGGTCAGGATGCTTTCGATGGTGCAGCGGTAGAAGTTCGTCAGGATCTGGGGGGACAGGTGGGCTTTTTTGAGCCTCCTCAGAAAGTAAAGGCGCTGCTGTGCCTTTTTGATTAGCTTTGAGGTGTTGAGGGACCAGGACAGATCCTCCGAGATGTGTACCCCGAGGAATTTGTAGTTGGAGACCCGCTCCACCTCAGTCCCGTTTATATGGATGGGGGTGTGTCTGCCCCCTCTGTTCTTCCGAAAGTCAACAATTATTTCCTTCGTCTTCTGGGAGTTGAGGACGAGGTTATTGTTGGCACACCAGGTGGCCAGGAGCTGGACCTCCTCCCTGTAGGCTGATTCGTCATTATCACTGATCAGTCCTACCACCGTGGTGTCATCGGCAAATTTTATGATGGCGTTGGAGCCATACTTGGGGATGCAGTCATGGGTGAAGAGGGAGTAGAGGAGAGGGCTGAGCACACAGCCCTGTGGCACGCCGGTGTTCAGTGTTATAGTGGAGGAGGTGAGGTTGTTGACCCTAACAGACTGTGGTCTGTTAGTGAGGAAATCCAGTGTCCAATTGCAGAGGGAGGTGGAGATGCCAAGACCGCTGAGTTTGGTGATCAAGCTAGCGGGTATGACAGTGTTAAAGGCAGAGCTGAAGTCAATAAACAGCAGCCTGATGTAGGTGTTGTTGCTGTCCAGGTGGGTCAGGGCAGAGTGTAGGGCCGTCGATATGGCGTCCTCTGTAGACCTGTTTGACCGGTAGGCAAATTGGTGGGAGTCCAGTGTGGGGGGGAGGCTGGCTTTGAGGTGAGCCAGGATCAGCCGCTCAAAGCACTTAGCGATGACAGGGGTGAGTGCCACTGGCCGGTAGTCGTGATCTTATAGAAACGTACAAAATTCTTAAGGGGTTGGATAGGCTAGATGCAGGAAGATTGTTCCCGATCCTGGGGAACTCCACAACAAGAGGTCACAGTTTAGGGATAAGGGGGAAGTCTTTTAGGACTGAGATGAGTGGTGAGTCTGTGGAATTCTCTGCCACAGAAGGTAGTTGAGGCCAGTCCATTGGCTGTATTTAACAGGGAGTTAGATGTGGCCCTTGTGGCTAAAGGGATCAGGGGGTATGGAGAGAAGGCAGGTACGGGATACTGAGTTGGATGATCAGCCATGATCATATTGAATGGCGGTGTAGGCTCGAAGGGCCGAATGGCCTCCTCCTGCACCTATTTTCTATGTTTCTACGATTCTATGATCTTGCACACGTCAATTAGTCCGAGCCTGCCCAACCTCCCCCTTTAACTCAAGCCCACAAGCTCAGGTAACATCCTGGTCAATCTTTTCTGAAACGTTTCCAAGTTACCAGTTTGTAAAACAAAGCAAAGTTCCAGGCTTTTTATCATAGCTATTTAAAAAAAATTATTATTTACAAAAATACATCGAAAAACCCACCACCATAATACAAAACAAAACAAATATTCTTGAATATTAAATAACTATTTCCCCATCCTTATTGAGGATACATTCCACCTCCCGCAGTGCCCAGCGGTCCTGGAAATCCCCCAGGACAGGGCGCCCGTGGACAGCGTGTAGTCCCTTTCCAGTACCAACCGGGCGCGGACGTACCGTGACCCCGGAAAAGGGGCAGGCATCCAGCTCGGGCATTCAGCGTAGCTCTTGGGGAGATGAAGTTGGAACTGGGTACTAAATGTCGAAACACAAGCCTGTCATCTATTCCCCTTGGAGGCCGGAAGAGGAATAAACTGGCTCTGATTCATGGAGTGTGTAAGAAGGAACTGCAGATGCTGGCTTAAACCGAAGATAGACACAAAATGCTGGAGTAACTCAGCGGGACAGGCAGCATCTCTGGAGAGAAGGAAAGGGTGATTTTTACCGGTCTGTCTGAAGAAGGGTGTTGACCCGAAACGTCACCCATTCCTTCTCTCCAGTGATGCTGCCTGTCCTGCTAAGTTAATCCAGTTTTTTGTGTCAATCTAATTTGTGGTGTGTCTAGTTTTGTTTTCCCTTTCCGCCTTCATCTCAGGCCTGCCCCTGATGTTGGCTCTGGAGTAATTGGCCCATTGCATCTCAGCCGAGCCAATCTTGCCTGCACTCATAATGCTTAGACAACATGATGTGGCTGGTGTGGGGTGAAGGTGTGAAGGGTTGGTCGAGTGATACTCGTTAATCGGGAATCCTGGTGCTAAACCGTGGGACTCAGCTGAGAATGGATCTACTTTTCTGAAACAAGCTTTCATTTTCAATTTGGTGAAGTAGGTTTAGTCCCTGACTTAAGATAGACGCACAATGCTGGAGTAACTCAGCGGGACAGGCAGCATCTCTGGGGATAAGGCCTGGGCTTGACATTCAGCCTGACCATCTGAGTAACTCCAGCACTCTGTACCTTTTCGTGTAAACCAGTGTCTGCAGTTTCCTTGTTTCTACTTTTCTCTTCTATTTTTAGCTGTCATTCCACACGGACACAGCTCATTCTACTTGAGTGCGTTTTTGACATTCTTTCCATTCCTGAGATTCAGATATATTGCAGAGACACTGGTTTTTCCGGTTAAACTGGCCTTCCAGATTATTTCCCTCCTTCGTTGGCATGTGGTTGCTGGAGATTTTTAAAAGATTTAAATCCACTCCTAGGCACCAGACACACCTACAGTCATACAGCACGGAAATAGGCCCTTCAGCCCAACTTATCCATGCCGACCAACATGCAATAATCACATTTTCCTGCATTCACACTACTGTACATCCCTCTAAACTGATATCTACCACACTGGAGGCCCTTGCACTACATTTAAGCAGACTATACTGGATTTTACCTTGCAATAAACGTTAAACCCTTTATCCTGTATCTGTACACTGTTGATGGCTCGATTGTAATCTTGTATAGCCTTTACACTGACTGGTTAGCACGTAACAAAATGCTTTTCACTGTACCTCATTACATGTACCAATAAACTGAACTGAAGTAAACATCCCCTGGGTAAAAGATTCTGTGCACTCACCCTATCGATTCCCATCTTGTGTGCTGTCAAAGGCTTAGAGAAAGCAAGCACGATGGTAGCTTGTTGATATTGCAGGGTATTTTGTGTTTTCTTTTATAAGTTGGATATTGTGCGGCACGGTGACGCAGCAGGTAGAGCTGCTGCCTCACAGCACCAGAAACCCAGGTTCCATCCTGACCTCGAGTGCTGTTTGTACAGAGTTTGCACGTTCTCTCTGCGACTGTGTGGGTTTTCTCCGGGTCCTCTGGTTTCCTCCCACACTCCAAAGACGTGTGGGGTTATAGGTTAATTGGCCCTCTGTAAATTGGCCCTAGTGCGTAGGGAGTGGATGGGAAAGTGGGATAGCATAGAACTATTGTGAATGGGTGATCAAAGATCGGCGTGGACTATGTGGGCCGAAGGGCCTGTTCCCTTGCTGTATCTCTAAATTAAACTAAACTAATCTAAACTTGCATTTTCCTGGTTTATCCAGTGTTGCTGCCACAGTCTGCCACCTGGTGGTGACTGTGCTGAACTCACTCCTAGTTTGTGCTGAACTCACTCCAGGAACACTTTTTCTCGGCATTGGGCAATAAAGGTTATTTTTGTTAAAGTGTTTCCAAGTTGCTTCACCTAACTCTGCAAATATCACCAGCCATTTGCAAGCACGTACGCACAAGGAACTGCAGATGCTGGAATCTAGAATGAAAACTGAACGCTGGAAGAACTCAGCGGGTCAGGCAGCCTCTGTGGGGTTGCAGTGAATGATACATCATGTTATGGTACTTGCCTCAACGACCACCTCTGACAACTCGTTCCATTCACCCACCACCCTCTGTGTGAAAAAGTTGCTCCTCAGATTCCTATTAAATCTTTCCCCCTTCACATTAAACCTATGTCCGCTAGTTCTTGATTTGCCTCCCCTGGGTACAAGACTGTGCATTCACCCTAGTTATCCCCCTTTATACCCCTCGATAAGATCACATCTCAGCCTCCTGTGTCCGATGCTGCCGGCTTCTCTGCGGATGTGACGTTGGTGATGATGGAGCAGAGAAAGGTTCCATTGTGTAAATTGGTGACAAACACATGGGCAGGGGAGTGTGGGCCAGAGGGCACGGGGTCGGCAGCAAACTGCGCACTGTCTCTCCCTCGGATGGGGTGATACACAGTAGTGTGCACTCCGCTTTAACAGTGGGGCCCATGGTTTGTATTCTTTCACTGTGACTACCACTTCACACAGAGGGTGGTGGGTATATGGAACGAGCTGCCAGACGAGGTCGTTGAGGCAGGTACCATAACAACAATTAAAAGACATTAAAATGAACCACCATGGCCTAAACATCCATCAGGCGAGAATGAAATGCTCGGAGAAGGAGAAAGAGGTGCAGCGCACGCACAGGCCTTGAACCTGGTGAGACGCTGGAGGAGCCCGGCCACGAGTCACCCCACAGAGCCCAGTCCCTCCACGCACTAGAGTCTCCCAACCCCTGCAGAGTAGTTATTAAGATGGCTGATCCGTGGGCGGTTGCTGCTGGGACGCAAGTCGGGGCCTGATCAACCCCGGTTGGGTCGCCTGGGCGAGGGTGTCTGATGTTGTGAGTCCCGAAACACCAGATGACCCCAGGTCACATCACTGAGGATGCGTCCCAGCGCATCTAGAAGATGTATATTTTTCACATTTGGACAGGGATAGGAAAGGATATGGTGTGCCTCAGGGTTCGGTGCTGGGCCCGTTACTCTTTGTCATCTACATCAATGATTTGGATGAGAACATACAGGGCAAGATTAGCAAGTTTGCAAATTATACAAATTATACAAAAGTTGGTAGTTTGACAGATAGTGAAGATGGTTGTGAAAAATTCCAGCAGGGTCTTGATCGATTGGCCAGGTGGGCGGAGGAATGGTTGATGGAATTTAATACAGAAAAGGGTGAGGTGTTGCATTTTGGGAAGTCTAACGTGGGCAGGACAAACACAGTGAATGGTAGGCCTCTGGGGAGCGTTGTAGAGCAGAGGGATCTAGGAGTGTAGGTGCATGGTTCCTTTAAGGTGGTGCCACAGGTGGTCAAAAAGGCTTTTGGTACATTGGCCTTCATAAATCCATCAGTGTATTGAGTATAGAAGTTGGGAGGCCACGTTACAGTATTGCATTGTATTGTATTGCAGTGAGGCCGCATTTAGAGTATTGTGTTCAGTTGTGGGCATCATGTTATAGGAAAGATGTCGTTAAGCTGGAAAGGGTACATAGAAGATTTATGAGGATGTTGCTAGGACTAGAGTGTGTGAGCTATAGGGAGGTTGAGTAGGCTGGGACTATTCCTTGGAGCGCAGGATGATGACGGGTGATCTTATAGAGGTGTATAAGATCATGAGAGGAATAGATTGGGTAGATGCACAGAGTCTCTTGCCCAGAGTAGGGGAATCGAGGACCAGAGGATATAGGTTTAAGGTGAAGGGGAAAAGATTTAATAGGGATCTGAGGGGTAACGTTTTCACACAAAGGGTGGTGGGTGTATGGAACAAGCTGCCAGAGGAGGAACTATCCCAACGTTTAAGAAACAGTTAGACAGGTACAGGGATAGGACAGGTTTGGAGAGATATGGACCAAACGTGGGCAGATGGGACTAGTATAGCTGGGACATGTTGGCTGGTGTGGGCCGAAGGGCCTGTTTCCATGCTGTATCACTGCATCACTCTATGATATGAACCAAACGTAGGCAGGTGGGACTAGTGTAGATGGGGCACCATGGGCAGCATGGGCAAGTTGGGCCAAAGGGCCTGTGTCTGTGCTGTGTGACTCTATGGCTATTTCACCGGTGAGAGAGTAAAGAACACATGATGGTACATGGCAGGAAGATCTTTACAGCTTTATAGGACCATAGTTCAGCTGAGTATTGCGTGCAGTTCTGGTCGCTCCATTACAGGAAGGATGTGGAGGATTAGAGAGAATGCATAGAATGTTGACCAGAATAACGCCTACATTGGCTGGGATTAGCTACAGGGAGAGGTCGCACTGTTTGTTTTCTCTGCATTGCCCAGAGGTTTAGAGGAGCCGCGATAGAAGTCTAGAACATTATGAGGGGCAGAGTTTGTGAAGACAGTCACAACCTCTTGTCCCAGGATGGATAAATCAAATATCAGTGGGCGTAGCTTTAAAGTGAAAGGGGCAAAGTTTAAAGGAGATTTGTGAGGCAGGTTTTTCACACAGAGGGCGGTGGGTGCCTGGAGGGCTGGAGGTTGAGAAAGATATGTTGGAGGCATTTTAAAGGCCTGTACTTGCCCTGTAGGGGGGCGCCGTCCTGTATGGCTGCCTGTCCTGCAGCTGTCTGTCTTTTCACTTATTTTTTAAATTTTATTTATCTTTTATTTTATACCGTTTAAATATTGGAAAGATTTTATTTAGTTTACTTTTCGAATAATATAATCTATGTAGGATTTTGAATTGGATTAAAGTATGTCTTACATTGATCGAGCATTTATGCACATATAGCAAGTATTTATCCCAATTCTCTTTCGAGATTTTTATAGGTAGTTCTTGTTCCCAATCTCTTCTAATTCTATCAGATGATGGTATTTCTATATTTAGGATGATATTATACAAGTTAGTTGAGTCCGCCTTTTAGTTCATAGCTTCATCTAATAGGTCTGGAGTCAGTTTGGTTTTCTTGCGTATGTTTTTTCAAATAATCACGTATTTGAAGATATTTAAAATCTTGATTACTTCTCAGGTCGTATTTGAGTTGTAGTTGTTGGAATGATAGAAGGGGTGGAAGATTGCAACCTTCACGTGGTCCGCCCTGTTTCGACTAATGCAATCAACTCGACGTGCACAAACAGAAGAACAAATAGAACAAGTTGTCCAACAACTTTAGGCTGTGCACGCCACACGAAAGGCGAAGAAGAAGCAGAAGAAGAAGAATGATAGAAAATTTCCAGTTTCATACGTGTCTCCAAGCGTTTTAATTCCTATTCTTTCCCAATGGGTAAATGATTTGTCAATAATGGATGGTTTAAACAACGGATTATTACATATAGGAGAGAGAAGCGATAGGTTTCTTACTTTGAGGGTTAATTTTATTTGTTTCCAAATTCTAATAGTACTGTGAATAATTGTTTTTTTTCTTGGATATTGTATTATTCAGTTTTATTGGTGAGAGAAGGATCGCTCCTGTATTAATAGGGGAACAATCCTCTCTCTCCATTACTATCCAATCCACCCGTTGGGCAGAATTGTCCTTTTGCCCCAGGACGGAAAAATCAAATATTAATGGGCGTAGCTTTAAAGTGAAGGGGGCAAAGTTTAAAGGGGATTTGTGAGGCAGGTGGGTGCCTGGAACTCACTGCTGGGGGCTGGAGGTTGAGAAAGATACGTTAGAGAGATTTTAAAGGCCTGTACTTGCACTGTAGGGGGCGCCGTCCTGTATGGCTGCCTGTCCTGCAGCTGTCTGTCTTTTCACTTCTTTTAAAAAATTTTAGTACGTTAAAAGTGTGTTGTTGGAGGTCTAGTCTTTTTATGTGGGGGGGTGGGGGGAGGGGGAAACTGCTTTTCTTAGTCCCTACCTGGTGGAGAGGCAGCTTTTCTCCGGGCAGCATCATCGACCAGTCCTCGCGGCCTAACATCGAGTCGGGAGCGGTGTTTCCTGAGGGGACCGGCTTCGGCGGCGGCACAGCGCTGGAGCAGCATCACGGAGCGGGCGATGCCTTGACCGGGTCGCCGCGCTGGAGCTCCGGAGTGCTGAGTCCGCCGATGGAACATCGCGGAGCTGCGGGACTGTGGAGCGGCGGCGCTGACTTTTACATCGGGAGCCTGGGATCTCTCGCGAAGATCACCAGAGTTGGAGCTCTGTCCAGCGCGGCCTGTTGGCTTCGGGAGTCGCGGTCTCCGGTAAGGAAGCGGCCGTTCCAGGTGTCCCGAGCCGCTGAGAGGGTTCTCCCGACGCCGGAGCACCATCACCTGGCGAGAAGGGCCTGAAACATCCGGCAGCCGTAAAGGCGACTGTGGAAGCCTCAATAGGCCCGACCATGGGTGGACATGGGGATGGGGATGGGGACTGGACTTTGTGCCTTCCCCCACAGAGGGAACCTTTGTGGGGGGATGTTTTTATGTCTTAATGTTAACTTTCTTCTTTAATGTTATGTTGTATTTGTATTAAAACGCTGCAAGGACATCTGACTTTCCCTGAAAATGGGATTAATAAAGTATTTATCTATCTATCTATCTATCTATCTATCTATCTATCTATCTATCTATCTATCTATCTATCTATCTATCTATCTATCTATCTATCTATCTATCTATCTATCTATCTATCTATCTATCTATCTATCTATCCTGTTGTATGTTGTATGTTGTATGATCTATGTTGTATGTTGTATGATGTATGTTGTATGTTGTATGTTGTATGATCTATGTTCCAGCTGTTCACTCAACATGAGGCCGGCTCACTGGGCTGGAAGAACGTAATGGTTGGTACAAGTACAGAGTACAGAAATATCTTGATAACATTTCATGCGGTAACTGAAGCCAGGACAAGATGATTTTGTTGATGATGTTTGCAGCATAATACACACCCAGAGCTCTAATGCATGGACATTATGGATTCAACATTGTGTATAACCACTTGTTGCCCGTTGTGTTGACACTAAATGCAATAGATCACGTTTACAGTTGGGGTGACCAGACCGTGGGCATGGACGGAGCAATCTACCAGGTAGTGAGCACGTTGGTCCTGACCCAGACAAGGGCCGCGACTTCCTGTCTCCTGGGCCCTGATGGAAGGTCCAGGAGAGAGTTCACGTTGCCACATCCAGAATGGCTGTGGTGAGGCTTCCACCAGGTGGCTGCTGGCCCCTGCTCAGTGACTATGGTGACCACACTGTGCGCGAGAGTGTGTACACATTTGGATAGTAGGTCTTGCCCATTTCCCAATGAGCGCGTCAGGTGGGATCACACTCTAAACTCAACCAGTGTTAACTAATTCCAGGGCTCCTGCCCTTACCACGGTGGTAGGACTGATCAGCGACAACGACGAGTCAGCCTACAGGGAGGAGGTCCAGCACCTGACTACCTGGTGTGCCAACAATAACCTCGTCCTCAACTCCCAGAAGCCGAAGGAAATCATTGTTGACTTTCGGAAGAACAGAGGGGGCAGACACACCCCCATCCATATAAACGGGACTGAGGTGGAGCGGGTCTCCAACTACAAATTCCTCGGGGTACACATCTCGGAGGATCTGTCCTGGTCCCTCAGCACCTCAAAGCTGATCAAAAAGGCACAGCAGCGCCTTTACTTTCTGAGGAGGCTCAAAAAAGCCCACCTGTCCCCCCAGATCCTGACCAACTTTTACCGCTGTACCATCGAAAGCATCCTGACCACCTGCTTTACGGTATGGTACAGCAGTTGCACCGTGGCAGATAGGAAGGCACTACAAGGGGTGGTGAAAACCGCCCAGTACATCATCGGTGCCCCGCTCCCTGCCATGGATGCCCTCCACCGAAAACGGTGTCTGAAGCGGGCCGGGAAGATCATCAAGGACCCCTCACACCCTAACCATGGACTGTTTGCCCTCCTACCATCAGGGAGGCGGTACAGGAGCCTCAGGTCCCGCACTAGTAGGATGAGGAACAGCTTCTACAATAACACCATCACACTGCTGAACTCGGAGTCCCGCCGATAGATTTCTCCAGTCTCTACGTCCACATTGTCTGCATTCTGTATTTATTCTCTATATTGCCATCACTACGAACTGACGCTAAACTGCATTTCGTTGTAGCTATACTTGTATCTGTGCAATGACATTAAAGTTGAATTGAATTGAATTGAATTGAATTACAGAGGAGATGGTCTTTCCATGGGAATGTTTCTGGAGATCACAGTGTAACTTCACAAGCAAGGCTGAGGATGGGTCTGGGAATATAGGAATTGTACGCATCTCTATAGAGCATTCAGGCAGCTTGAAGCTACCACAGCTTCCAATGATAAATGTAAAAAGTGAATTAACCAGTCGAAATATTCCAGAAGATTCACTTTTTACCTTTGGGGATAACGATGTAGAAGAAATGGGAGAACAATTTGGCTTAAATGGTCGGCTTTGTGTCAGAGCCTTCAGAGAATTCAAGGAATCTAAAGGCTGTAAATATAATTCCGGTATCAACAGCGGGATGGGCGAGAAGGTTCAGTGGCATGAATCTCTGCGTGTCACCACAACGTGCAAGCCTTCAAACTGATCCTCTCTCATCTCTTCTATTTATGAAGTTGGTGGGACCTCCGCTGTCAAAATTCAACCCTGAAGAACATGGCTTTTAGTGGCTGAAAGTGGGCTGAAGAAACGGCATGCAGGAAGAAAGAGGAGGTGACAGAAATAAATTGAGAATATATACTATTATTTTGTAATGTAAACTGGAGTGTAATTCACTTAATTGTTGCGTTTGTTCATTAATAAATAAGTAGAAATTTCAGAAATGTAGATTGTACTTACATTTATATATTGGCTGATCATCATACGTATATAGTACTTATAGCCAGATTTGTTAAGTTGTAAACTGTACACTTATTATTATTGGCTGATCATTGCATTTATATAGTCCATGTGACAAGATATGCAAAGTTGTAAACTGTACACTATTATTATTCTCAATAAATTTATGTATAATCTGATTTTTTTTTTAATTTACCAAAATATATATTTGTTATACCTTTCTTTATTTCACTGAGTTACTGACGTATCCTGGCAAGACAAAGTGTCCAACGCTGAGATTCTGTCTTGCGCTGACCTTCCCAGTATGTACAGTGTACTCAGGCAGCGCAGAGTGTGGTGGCTGGGCCATGTCCACTGCATGGAGGATGGCCGTATTCTCTATGGGGAGCTGGCATTTCTGAGGAGAACCATCGGCCGCCCCCAGCTATGTTACAAGGATGTCCGCAAGAGAGATATGAAGGCGCTCAACATCGATGTGGAGTCCCGGGAGAGCCTTGCAGCTGACCGCACGAGGTGGAGAGGTGCCCTGAACCGACATCTCAAAACGGGAGGGGAAGAGAAACTGTTGAACGCAGCGGCAGACAAGCGGGCAGGCAGAAAGGAGCGCGGCAACTTCATCAAACCACAGGCCACACACTCACACAAATGTGAGCTTTGCCACAGAGACTGTCACTCCCGCATTGGTCTCTTCAGCCGCAAGCGACCCTTCTCCAGCCGAGGTTTGGAGCAAGCAGCCAACAACTAGGATGCATCACCCATGGGCAGTCATGACCGAAACTGATACAAATGTGTCTGTCATTATTATTTTAAGTTTGAATGGAGTTATAAATTAATACTAGTAATATTAAAGACGTTTGGAGAATAGGAAACCCAACTGGACGAGAATACTCATTTTAATCACCTGTACATAAAACGTATTCAAGAATAGATTATTTTTTGGTAGACTCTAAACTTATCTCACTCACTTACAATTCAAAATACCATAATATTACAATCTCAGATCATGCACCTTTAACATTTATGATCAAAATAAATGGTAAAATGGAAAAACAGAGACAGTGGAGACTTAACCCACAAATTTTAAAGGACAAAGCAACTCAGAAATACATTACATGACAGATTAAGATTTTCTTTGAAATAAATGATAAGCCGGAAATATCTTCTTCTCTATTATGGGAAACTTTTAAAGCATATACCCGTGGAATTATGATTTCCTTTTTTTTTTAATAATATTTTTATTAGATGTAGTAATTTCCAAGTAGTAAAACAAATTTACAAATACCAACGTAATTCAGTAAATGTACAACTATCATATTCGCTATTATTATCTTCTGTTTTTTAGAAATAAAGAAAGAATAAGAAAAAAGGAATAGACTTTAAATCGAAAAAAAAAGAAAGAAAATGATTGTGTTTGAATAATAAACAAAGATAAAAAGTCAAAGAAAAAAAAAAAGAAAAAGAAAACAAACACTACTTAGTATATATCTATTCAGTATATATATATAATTCCCCTTTATGAACAATATATGGTATAATATGAATATTTAAGATAGAAACAACAAAATGTATTGTAATTATAACGTCGTATTGCGGAGACGTGTACACAAAACCCAATTAGAAAATCCATATTTTTTTCGTCAAATCCTGTCTAGTACCCATTGAGTAGTAATGCCAAGAACAGCTAGCCCTTCAAATATTGTATATATGGAGACCATATTTGTTCAAAGATTTCACATTTGTCCATTAGGACAAATCTGATTCTTTCCAAATACAAAGTCTCCAACATCTCTGCTGTCCACATTTTAATTATGGGGGTTAATGTTCCCTTCCAAAATTTCAATATTATTTTTTTCCCTATTATCAAACAGTAATCTAAGAAAATTCTTTGATTTACTGTTAATACGCATTGTGAATCCGGAATTCCTAATATTATTAACTTTGGTTCTGGATCCAGTTTAACTCTAAGAACTTCAGATATAACTCTAAAGATTTCTGTCCAATAATAACTAAGTTTTGAACACGTTACAAAACTATGTATTAAATTAGCCTCTAAATTCTGACATTTATCACAAATAGGAGAGACATTAGGAAAAATTCTATTTAATTTGGTTTTTGAATAATGTAACCTATATAAAACTTTAAATTGTATCAATGTATGCCTCGCGTTTAATGAACAGCGATGTATGCGTTGTAAACTTTCTTCCCAAGATTCTTTTGTTATAGATAAACCAATTTCATTTTCCCATGCTTGACGGTATATTTCTGTTGTTGGATTCTCCCTATCCAAAATAAGATTATAAATATAAGCTATAAATTTTTCTGAATTTGGATGTTTATTAAATACTTCATCTAATAATCCTGGTTCTTTAATTTTATAATCTTGTGTGTTAGACTTAATATAATCTATTATTTGTAGATACCTAAACAAATTATGTGGTGGTAACCCATAAATTTCTTGTAACTCATGAAATAAAAGAGATTTTCCCTTTCTATACAGATGTTCAATCCTATAAATACCTAAATCCTCCCATTGTCTAAACCCCCTATCTAATATAGAGGGTTTAAATAAAGGGTTATTCATAATTGGTAGTTTAAGTGACAAATTATCCAAACATAAAGTCTTGACTATTTGTTTCCAAATACGTCTATTGCTATGAATTATAGGGTTGTTCCTATAAATTTTATTTTGTATTTCTCTTGGCGCAAAAAGAATTGAACTTACATTAAAAGGTAAACAATCTTCCTTTTCCATCTTTAACCACGTTGGTTCGTAATCCAAATTTACCCACCAATAATTCATATTCTTAATCTGGACTGCCCAAAAATAGTACAAAAAATTTGGAAGTGCTAATCCTCCATTTATTTTTGATTTACATAAATGTTTTTTACTTATTCTATGATTTTTATAATCCCAAATAAAACTATTGACAATGTTATCTATTTTTAAAAAAAACCTCTTTGGGAGATAGAAGGGAATAGCTTGAAACAAATATAGCAGTTGTGGTAAAAAGATCATTTTTATAGCATTTATTCTACCAATCATAGATATAGGAAGTGTTTTCCAGTATAAAATATTTTTTCTAAGTTTATCTAATAATAGGGGATAATTAGATTTAATTAATGAGTTATAGGATTTAGATACATTAATACCTAAATATTTAAATTTATCCGTAACTATTTTTAGTGGATATTGTTGCAATATATTTGATCTTATTCCGGTTATAGGCATAATCTCACTTTTATTCCAGTTAATTCTATATCCAGAAAATCTGCCAAATTTAGTCATAACATTAAATAGCTTGGGTATACTGATCTCTGGTTTTGTAATATAAATTAATACATCATCTGCATATAAAGATATTTTATTAGTTGTAGTATCAGTATTATATCCATATATTTCTGGTTCAGATCTAATCCTTTCAGCTAAAGGCTCTATCACCATAGCGAATAACAAAGGCGACAGCGGACATCCTTGTCTACAACCCCTATGAAGCTTAAATTTAGCTGACAATATTTGGTTAGTTAATATTCTTGCAGTGGGATTCGAATATAGAATTCTTATCCATTTACAAAATCTATCCCCCAATTGGAATTTCTCCATTATTCTAAATAAATATGGCCATTCAACCTGATCGAATGCTTTTTCTGCATCTAAGGACATAACAGCTAAATCCCTATCCCCAACTCTTTTTGAATATATGATATTAAATAATCGTCTCAAATTATAAGATGAGTAACGCTTTGGGATAAAACCTGTTTGATCATGGTGTATTATTTTAGTAATCACCAAACTTAATCTTCGTGATAAAACTTTAGCTAAAATTTTTTGATCTGTATTTAAAAGAGCAATTGCTCTATATGATCCTGGGTCTTCCAAGTCCTTGTCAACCTTAGGAATTAGTGTAATTGTAGATTCATTTAGGGATTCCGGCAATTTTCCTTGTTCATATGTATATTTATACACTGCATGTAATCTTGGGGAGATCAGATCTTGAAATTTCTTATAAAATTCTGTACTCAGGCCATCCGGGCCCGCTGCTTTTCCATTATTTAATGATCCGATTGACTCCTCAATATCTTTTATTGATATATCCGCATTTAACAAGTCTCTACCTCCCTGATCTAAGCTGTTAATATTACATTTTTGTAGAAATGTATCCATTTCATCCATTTGTCCTGTTATTTTTGATGAATAAAGACTTTGATAATATTGTAAAAATATATCATTGATATCTTTTGGTAAGGTCGATATATTGCCATTCTCAGATCTAATTCTATGTATCATTTTTTCGTCCTCTCGCTTTCTAAGTTGTCGAGCCAACAATTTTTGCGGTTTATCTCCAAATTCAAAGTGCACTTGTTTAGTTTGTTGATAAAGTTTAATTACTTGATTGGAATATATTTTATTTAGTTTATATTTTAATATTGCAATTTTATTACTTAACAATTTAGAGGGCTGTTTTGTATTCTCCATATCTAGTTGTTTTATCTCTTTTTCCAAGTTTTGTTCCGTCTTTCTATTTTCTTTATTAAAGTATGCTTGTGCCGATATTATAGCTCCACGCATAAATGCTTTAAATGTATCCCAAAGTAATGATGGTGAAACTTCAGGTTTGTCATTAGTTTCAAAGAATAATTTAATCTGTTTTACCAGATAATCATAACAAGCCTTATCCTTTAATATTTCGGGATTAAACCTCCAATTATTAGATTTTATAATTATATCTTTTAATTATATCTTTTAATTTTATCTTAAAAGTTAATGGAGCGTGATCTGAAATAATAATATTATGATATTTTGAATCATATGTAAATGGAAGTAATCTCAAGCATTTTATAATAAAGAGAATCGGAGGGAACAACAGGCATTGGAAAAGGAGATTAAACAATTAGACACAGAGAACGCTGCTAATCCAACCATGATAAAACATAATAAAATTGCTGCATTGAAATACAAATTAAATAAAAT
The DNA here is from genome assembly GCA_963514005.1 of Raja brachyura. Next base: position 61,718,142 of record OY740792.1, on the reverse strand, counting down.
ATATTCAGATCAAGTTGTAAAACTTTATCAATATACCAAACAATTACAATTTGAATTTGGAGATAAACCCCAAAAATTATTGGCCCGTCAATTACGGAAATTGGAGAGAGAAGAAATAATCCATAGGATTAAATCACGCAATGGCGAACCACTAGTACATCCTAGAGATATTAATGAGAGATTTTTGCAATATTATAAAAACTTATATTTAGTTAAAATGACAGAAAACCGGATAGGAATAGAATCATTTAAAAAAAATGTAATTTAAAAGGGTTGGATTTAGAAAATAGAGAATCATTAAATGCTGAAATAACAGTAAAAGAAATGGAAGAATCTATTAAATCATTAAAAAATGGTAAAACTCCGGGACCAGATGGTATTGGTTCGGAATTTTATAAAACATTCTATGATCTGATTGCACCACGTTTGAAGACACTTTATGAATACATTTATACCCAACAGAAATTACCAGAAACGTTAAACGAATCTATTATAACACTTATACCTAAAATAGATATGGATCTGGATGATCCAGGATCGTATAGAGCTATAGCTCTTTTAAACACCGATCAAAAAATATTAACTAAAATACTAGCACAAAGACTAAGCACAGTGATCAACAAATTAATTCACCCGGATCAAACAGGATTTATACCAAAACGATATTCCTCATATAACTTGAGACGATTATTCAATATTATATATTCGAAAAGCGGTATTAATAAAGATCTAGTAATTATTTCGTTAGATGCGGAGAAAGCCTTTGACCAGGTGGAATGGTCTTATCTGTTTTCGGTCATGGAAACTTTTAAGTTGGGAGAGAAGTTTATATCATGGGTTAAATTATTATACGCTAATCCAACAGCTAGAATACTAACAAATCAAATGTTATCAACTAAATTTAATTTATTCCGAGGCTGTAGACAAGGTTGTCCCTTATCCCCACTATTGTTCGCACTCGCAATTGAACCATTAGCTCAAAGCGTGAGACTGCATCCTGAAATATATGGGTAAGAAACTAGAGAAACTGAAAATAAAATCTCCTTATATGCTGATGATGTATTACTTTATATTACAAAACCGGAAATTAGTATTTCAAATTTATTAAATTTAATAACTGAATTTGCCTCATTTTCAGGATATAGCATTAATTGGAACAAACGTGAACTTATGCCAATAATGGTAAATAACCTACATATATTACAACAATATCCTTTTAAGATAGCAAAAGAAAAAATCAAATATCTTGGAATTCACGTAACAAAAAGATATGATTCTTTATTTAAATCTAATTTCCCACCCTTACTGAATAAATTACATAAGAATATTTTATATTGGAAAACATTACCTATTTCAATGTTAGGTAGAATTAATGCAATAAAAATGATTTTTCTTCCGCAAATACTATGTCTTTTCCAATTGATACCAATATACCTTCCTAAAAACTTTTTTAAAAAAGTTGACTCTATAGTCACCAATTTTATCTGGGATTATAAGAGCCATAGAATAAATAAAAAAACATTTATGTAAATCAAAAATAAATGGAGGTCTAGCATTGCCAAATTTTATGTTTTATTACTGGGCAGTTAGTATTAAAAATATGAATTTTTGGCTGGATGAATTAGATAAACAACCAAATTGGTTAAAAATGGAAAAAGAAGATTGTTCACCTTTTGACATTAGCTCGATTTTATTTGCCAATGCTAAACTAGGTAAGAAAACCTATAAAGAAAACCCTATAATAGAAAGTGGGATACGTATCTGGAAACAACTAAAGAAAACATTAAAATTGGAATGTATACCACTAGCTCTCCCCATTGTAAACAACGTTACATTTAAACCTTCAATGATGGACAAAGGTTTTTCACAATGGAAAAATTATGGAATTAATAAGATGGGCGATCTCTACAGGGAAAACACCTTTCTTTCATTTCAAGAACTACAACAAATTTATTTATTATATCCAAAAGATTACTTTAGATATTTACAAATTAGAGTCTATGTAAAAATCAAACACACAGGAATTTAGAAATAGAAAGGCGGAAATTTTAGATGAATGTCTAAATAAACATCCAAATACAGAAAAATTGATATCATATATTTATAATATTTTATTGTAAAACGATGTAGCGATGACAGAAACATGTAGGCAATCATGGGAAAACGAATTAGGTCAAATAATTAGACCAGAAGTATGGAATGAAAGTTTACAACATATACACCACTGTTCGTTAAATGCTAGACACTCTTTGATACAATTTAAAGTATTACATAGATTACATTATTCAAAATCAAAATTATATAGAATTTTTTCAAATATATCTGCCATATGCGATAAATGTCAACACTCAGAAGCTAATTTAACGCACTCATTCACAAACTGTATAAAAATTACTAAATTTTGGACAGAAATTTTTAAGATAATTTTGAATGTTGTTAATACAAATTTGGTTCCTGACTCAAAATTAATAATATTAGGAATATTAGAAACAGATCAATTAATAACAATGAATCAAATAATTTTTATCGATTACAGTTTAATAATTGGGAAACAACTAATATTGAAATTTTGGAAGGCTCCTACATCCCCCACAATCAAAATGTGGATCACTGGAATGTCGGAGACACTTCACCTGGAAGGATTAAGACTTGTCCTACTGGGCAAGTTGGATCAATTCAGAGGGATATGGTCTCCATTTATTGAATATTTAAAGGGTCAAAATGATTCGGTACAAGAACCTGACTGATGCCTGAACGAAGGAATAGACGAAGATTTACACATAATAACCCATGATATATCTCCAATGATGTATAAACCGCTTAATACTTCATTCATCTTTTTGAATTTCTATTTTTACTTTATTTTTCTCTTTTATTTCCTACCTATATTAAAAATGAAAAATGCATAGAAGCACAAATTAGAAATAATTGTTAATATTAATAATATTAAGAATGTATGTGACATGTATATTCTTCCTTTGATATGTACTTACTTCTAATAAAAATAATTAACAAAAAAAATGTGTCTGTAATCATCATACCCTATGCATATATGCTCAAAATTGCCCTGAAATTTACCATATTACAAAAAAATTCTCATGGGAGGCTTATAGCGTCTACCCCCCCCCCCCCGTCCCTCCCAACTTCAACCTCACAGACCTTAGCGTACTCCAAGTTCCTAAAACTCATTTCCATCACAGCCAGTGACCTTTCACCACATCACCTCTTCCGAGTCAATAATTCCTCAAACTCCCATGAACAAAGTGAACATCAGGAAAGCTGCCCGTTCATACCATCCTGACGCAGAAGGTCGCACTGCTTCACGTGTGAAGGGAGCAGCGCTGTATTAGAAGCAACGTGTATCAGTTCCTCCATCAACGTAGGTTTAAGGGGGGGGGGGGGGGGGGTGCAGAGGAAGGATTAATAGGAACCTGAGGGATAACCTTTTCACACAGAGGGTGGCGGGTGTATGGAATGGGCTGCTAGAGGACGTAGTTGAGGCTGGGACTATAACAATATTTAAACGACATTTAGACGACAGGGATATAGATAGGAAAGGTTTAGAGGGGTATGGGCCAAACGCAGGCAGGTGGGACTAGAGTAATGGGGACTTTTTGGGCGGTGCGGGCAAGTTGGGCCGAAGGGCCTGTTTCCACTCTGACTGTGACTCTGTGACTCTATACATAACTGTTTTAACTGTAAAGATTTTAAAACATCTGATTTGTATTTCTTTGAGAGCGGTGGGCAGTAAAACCGGAGGTGGCGTGTCAGTCAGCAGCAGGGATGATGGAGCGAGCGTTAGGGACACAGGCCGGCGGAGACGGGCGGTGTGAGTGAGGACATTCTGTCCACCCGCTCGCTGGGATCTGTACCCACTCAGCATCACCGGCGACCTGTCACCTGTAACTAACCTGCTCCATCAAAGGTCAGCAAGGAGCCTGAAGCTGCCCTCTCCATCCCATTCACACGCTGCCCCCATGTTCTCTTTTACTGAGCCTAGAGTGGCTCAGTGTGGCCTCACCAGCGCCTCGTACAGCCGGAACATTAGATCCCGACTCCTAAACTCCACTGCCTGCCCTGAAGACATCCAGCTCATCACCTTCACTGCCCAGTCCAACCCTCGCAGTTGTCAGGAACTTGCACAGAGCTCCCTCTACATCTACACCCCGAGTTCCCTCTCCATGGGCTCCATGCTAGTGCCAGGGAACGTCTAATGAAACACAATCATGGAATGATTGCGGAAGTAAAGGAGAAAGGGAAAGCATGAAAGCACCCACCAGACAGACGTCTGTTAACATTGAAATCTGTGATAAACATCACCCAATATGTACAGTCTGAATGTGTTCGAATTGTGCAGAATATTTAAATTTCACATCAATGACATTATGATACATGGACCTACTAAATAATAAATAATGCATAAGATATTTAAAAAAACTCCCTCTCCACACTGTCAGAAACCTCAAGACCCCGTTCCAAATATGTCCGTAAGAGGTAGCTACGACTTGTTTGAAGATCTCTCATTTAGTCTGGTGTGAGCTACATCACTTGTGCTCTTATTAGTTTCCCCATCGTTACGTCTCTCATGTGGATGAGGACGAGAGGTGACCGAAGAAATAAACTCATCTCCTCTTACCTACGAGTGGAAACCCCAGGACCAGTCGTCGTATCGATGCTCGGGCAGACACGTATGTCTCATGAGCAACTGCTCGTTATTCTAAAGATTCCTTCAATCTCGTTGAAGGTCTGGTTCCGAAGAGAGTTTGCAACTTGCATAAACGCATACATGTGAGCTGGTAGGGTTTTTGGTTTGAGAGTGTGTTGGGTGGGGGGGTTGCAGTGAAGGTCGTGCACTTGTGACGACACAGAACATGACTTCCTGCCTCCAGGATTTCACTCAGACCATTGCAAAAATATCTAAGTTTCAATCATCATACCACTGGGTTGTAAGCTGCCCAAGCAAAATACGAGTCCAGATGACCTCACCCTAGCAATGGTGGAGGTCCCCGACAGAAAAGTAAGGATGGGAATGGAAATGTGAAGGGGTTAAGTGGTTGGAAGCAGATTAAATCATGCCTTTGTTTATCTGAAATCCTCAGCACGATGTCTTGCAGAAAGCATCACTGGGCAGATTTTGAGATTGCTGGAAAGTAGGTCAGATGGATGACTAAGTGTGATAATATATTTAAAATGTTCACGAGTGTTCTCTGTCTGTAAAACTATGTGTGAAAGTCTTGCTGATCTTTTAGCTTAGTTTCGAGATACAGTGCGGAAACAGGCCTTTCGGCCCACCGAGTCCGTGCCAACCAGCGATCCCTGCACATTAACACTATCCTACACACATTAGGAACAATTTACAATATTACCGAAGCCAATTAACCTTCTAACATGTAGGGTTTTGGAATGTGGGAGGAAACCGGAGCACCCGTGGAAAACCCACGCAGGTCACGTGGAGAACGTAAAAACTACATATAGACATTGGGTGGCACGGTAGTGCAGCGGTAGAGTTGCCGCCTTACATCGCTTACAGCTCCAGAGACCTGGGTTCGATTCCGACAACGGATGCCGTCTACAAGGAGTTTGTACGTTCTCCCCGTGACTTGCGTGGGTTTCCTGCCACACTCCAAAGACGTACAGATTTGTAGGTTAATTGGCTTTATATAATTGTAAATTGTCTCTAATGTGTGTAGGATAGTGTTAATGTGCGGGGATCGCTGGTCTATATTATATTATATCGCTTCATTGCCAGAAAACACGGTTTTGTGTGGAACCTAGAGGAGACCCCTTCTTCACTGAGAGGGAAGTCATTGCCAAGACAGGAATAATCTCCTGAATGACCTGAAGAGAAGAGGTGGGTCATGAAGGAGAGGTGGGTCATGAAGTTGGGTCTTTATTCCGGAGCGCAGAAGGTTAAGGGGGGACTTGATTGAGGTCTTTAAAATGATGAAAGGGATAGACAGAGTTGACGTGAATAAGCTTTTCCCATTGAGGGTAGGGAAGATTCAAACAAGAGGGCATGCATGAGAATTAAGGAAAGAAGTTTAGGGGCAAGATGAGGGGGAACTTCTTTACTCAGAGAGTGGTGGCTGTGTGGAATGATCTTCCAGCAGAAGTGGTGGAGGCAGGATCGATTGTAACATTTAAAAGTAAAGTGGATAGGTATATGGACGGGAAGGGAATGGAGGGGTATGGTCTGAGTGCAGGTAGATGGGACTAGGGGAAATTAAATGGTCGGCACGGACTGGAAGGGCCGAGAAGGCCTGTTTCCGTGCTGTAATTGTTATATGGTTATATGGTTATGAAGAGAAGAGATGGAAGGTTGCCTATCCATGTTCTCCAGAGATGCCGCCTGACCCGTTGAGTTACTCCAGCACTTTGTGTCTATCCTGAATGACCCCCTGCTTTTGTGAAAAGCATTCAGGAGAAGCGCGAATTGTGGACGCCGCCCAGACCATGGCACAAACCAACCTCCCTTCTATTAACTCCATTTATACCTCACGCTGCGTCAGCAAGGCCAGCAGCATCATCAAAGACGAGTCGCACCCTGGCCGCTCCCTCTTAATCATAGAGACATAGAGTCATAGAGCAATAACGAGTGGAAAAAGGCCCTTCGGCCCAACATCGCCCACACCGGCCAACAATACTAGCCCCACCGGCCCATGTTTGGCCCATATCCCTCTAAACTTGTCCTATCCATGTACCTGTCCAACTATTTCGTAAACGGGGGGTTGGTCCCTGCCTCAACTACCTCCTCTGGCAGCTTGTTCCATACACCCGCCACTCTTTGTGTGATTACGTTATCCCTCAGATTCCTATTAAATCTTTTCCCCTTCACCTTGAACCTATGTCCTCTGGTCCTTGATTCCCCTACTCTGGGCAAGAAACTCTGTTTATCTACCCAATCTATTCCTCTCATGATTTTGTACACCTCTATAAGATCACCCCTCGTTCTCCTGCACTTCAAGGAATAGAACCCAGCCTCCTCAACCTCTCCCTATAGCTCACACACTCTAGTCCTGGCAAAATCTTCGTAAATCTTCTCTGTACCCTTTCCAGCTTGACTACATCTTTCCTATAACATGGTGCCCAGAACTGAACACAATATTCTAAATGCGGTCGCACCAACGTCTTATACAACTGCAACATGACCTCTCAACTTCTATACTCAATACCCTGACTGATGAAGGCCAATGTGCCAAATGGCCAAATGGATCACCTGATCTACCTGCGACTCCACCTTCAAGGAACCATGTACCTGTACTCCTAGATCCCTCTGCTCTACAACACTCCGCAAAGCCCTACCATTCACCGTGTAGGTCCTGCCCGTGTTAGACTTCCCACAATGCAACACCTCACATTTCTCTGTCTGCAAAAAATGTCTTTCACTGAACCTGGCACACGTGACAATAAAGAAACCAATGGCCATTGATGGACCAATGACCATTGACCATTCATTGACCATTGATGGACCAATGACCATTGACCATTCATTGACCATTGATGGACCAATGACCATTGACCATTCATTGACCATTGATGGACCAATGACCATTGACCATTCATTGACCATTGATGGACCATTGACCATTGAATTGTGGCATCCAACCAGTTTCTTTGGGTAGGAGCTTATAAAGCGTCAGAATGGAGGGACCTCATGTACACGTTGGTGGAGGCAACATTTTGGGATCACTGGGAGACACCAAACATCAGAGGATCTACAGCAGCGAATGTAGAGCCCTGGGGTGTGTGGAACAGAGAGATCTGGGCAGACATATGATGAGTTCTGGGCCTGTACTCACTGGAGTTTAGAATAAGGGGGGACCTCATTGAAACGTACAGAATAATGAAAGGCTTAGATAGTGGATGTGGAGAGGATGTTTCCATTAGTGGGAGAGTCTTGGACGAGAGGCCATAGCCTTAGAATTAAAGGACGTTATTTTAGGAAGATGAGGAGAAATTTCTTTAGTCAGAGGGTGGTGAATCTGTTGAATTCTTTGCCACAGAAGGCTGCAGAGGCCAAGCCAGTAGATATTTTTAAGGCAGAGATAGATAGATTCTTGATTAGTACGGATGTTAGGGGTTATGAGGAGAAGGCAGGAGAATGGGGTTAGGAGGGAGAGATAGATCAGCCAAGATTGAAAGGCAGACTAGACTTGATGGGCTGAATGGCCTAATTCTGCTCCTATCATTTATGACTTACGACCTATAGGAGGATGGTTCCCTGAAAGTGTCGAGTCAGGTGGACAGGGTGGTGAAGAGGGCCTTTGGCAAACTTGCCTCCATTGGCAATGGTGCTGAGTGCCAGCATTCAGACATCGTGATGCTGCTGTACATCGGTGAGACCACACTTGCAGTACTGTGTGCAGTTCTGGTCACTCTGCAAAACGAACGGTATCTGTAAGCAGTAAGGGTGCAGAAGAGATTAACCAGGATGTTACCTGGGCTTGCGGGGTTCAGTAAAGGGAGAGGTTGGACTGTCTGGGACTTCTGTTTTTGGAGCGTAGGTGACCTTATTGAGGTGTACAAGACCATGTATGGACAAAGGTGGATTGTTTTCTCTGGAGTGTCAGACACGGAGGGACCACCTGATGGAAGTTTATAACATTCTGAGAGGTGTCGATACGTAGACAGCCAGAGTCTGTTTCCAAGGGTGCGAACGCCAAATACTAGAGGGAACTGCTTGAAGGTGAGAGGGATGGGTTTCAGGGCAGGTTTATTTGACATACAGGGTGGTGAGTGTCTGGAACACACTATCAGGGGGGTGGTGGTGGAGGCAGACACGATACTGGCGTTTAAGAGGTTTTTGGATCGACATGGATATGCAGGGAATGGAGGAGTATGGGTCACATGCGGGAAGATGGGATTCATTAGACTGACATTAGGGTCAGCACAGACACGGTGGGCTGAAGGGCCTGTTCCTGTGCTGTACTGTTCCATGTTCTGTGGATGTCCAGGGATTGTCTAAGTGTGGAGAGGAGGGAGGGATCTATGTCCACAGGTGACCACACTATCACCCGGACAGGTGGAGATGGTCCTGGTCCGGTGGAGGTGGGTCAGGTGGAGGTGGGGTAGGTGGGACAGGTGGGGTAAGTGGGGCAGGTGGGACAGGTGGGACAGGTGGGACAGGTGGGGTAAGTGGGGTAAGTGGGGCAGGTGGGACAGGTGGGGCAGGTGGGACAGGTGGGATAGGTGGGACAGGTGGGACAGGTGGGGTAAGTGGGGTAAGTGGGGCAGGTGGGACAGGTGGGACAGGTGGGGTAAGTGGGGTAAGTGGGGCAGGTGGGACAGGTGGGACAGGTGGGGTAAGTGGGGTAAGTGGGGCAGGTGGGGCAGGTGGGACAGGTGGGGCAGGTGGGACAGGTGGGACAGGTGGGACAGGTGGGACAGGTGGGTGCAGAGCTGGAGATAGAGATGGAGTGTAGCTGGGAGTGTGATGGTAGGCGGGAGGGATGCAAGAAGCATAGAGGGAGGCAATAGGCAAGAGCTCCTGGTCTGTGTAGGCATGTTACAAAACGTACCTTCAGCGGCGCTGCAGTTCTGCCACTGCCCGTGTGCGCGACTTTGGCGCCTTTGAGAGGGGGGGCGGGTTTAAAATGCGGTTTTCTCCAGACTATTCAAATCGATTTTTCTCAGGGTGTTTAGTTGCTGAAGAGAAATCGCTCCGACATTTGTTTTATGAAGTTATTTTTAAACTACGCTGGATAATGTATTAGCAGGAGTAAATTAAAAATCATCTTGGAAAGCCGTGAACGCCGACAACGGGACGGATCTCACGTAGGGGACAAGGCAAGGTCCACCGTTTATTTTTTCATATAAACTTGCATCTTAGAAAGCCTTTAATCAAAATTACATATTGCGAAAAGGTGACTAGAAAAGATACCAACCGGCAGTACTTTTCCTGCCGATATAGGGTTTAAATTCACCGCAACCACAACATTCCAATCGATCGCGTTCCATAAAATCCCACTCGCAAGATGATTAAAAAGACCATTAATTTACAGGAATTAAACACTAAATTCCTTCCATTTGGCCTATAAATTGATGATAATGAGATTTAAAAATCATGTTATGTTGTGAATTCTTGTGTGAATGTTATTTGGACACTTAGGCTATTTAAAAATGTTAATCTTTTCTTAAGAAATGGATAGATGTTTAGATCTAGTAATTGAATTTTGTAATTAGCTACAATTGGGTAACTAACTAATTATATGCTTTAATTTCAGGTCATCCAAGTAAGATTGTTTCATATTTGTTTCAGAATACTTCGATTTATAATAACTGAACATTTATTTCAGTTCTCTTAATTTTTAAGAAAGTTATGGGCTTTTGACTGTCCTCGATCACAGCTTTTGATTTAAGTCAATGGAAAAGGAATAGGGAACAAGATGCTAATTTCCGAGTATAAAAATAGCCATAACTTTTTTAATACTGAAGATATGAAAGTGAATTAGGTGTCAAATTAAACTTATTTTTATGCTTTATCTGATGGGATAAATTGCAGACTTGATTTTTTAAATCTCAAAATGTTGTAACATTGCTAGTCTGTGTGTACGTGTGCATGTGTGTGTGCAAGTGTGTGTGCACGTATGGGTATGTGCATGTGTGTGCATGTGTGTGCATGTGTGTGCATGTGCGCGTGCGTGTGCATGTACAAGTGTGTGCATGTATGGGTGTGTGCATGTGTGTGCGTGTGCAAGAGTGTGTGCACATATGGGTGTGTGCATGTTGTGTGTGTGTGTGCGTGTGCAGGTGTGTGTGCATGTATGGGTGTGTGCATGGTGTGTGTGTGTGTGTGTGTGCGTGTGCAGGTGTGTGTGCGTGTGCAAGAGTGTGTGCATGGTGTGTGTGTGTGTGCGCAAGAGGTACAGAAGTGTGAAAACTCTCACCTCCAGATTCAGGGACAGTTTCTTCCAAGCCATGAACAGGCAACTGAATCATCTTCTCACCAACTAGAGAGCAGTCCTGACCTTCCATCTACCTCAATAGAGACCCGCGGACTATTTTAAATCTGATTTTACTGGACTTTACCTGGCATTAAACATTATTCGCTGAATCCTGTATTTGTACACTGTGGACGGCTAGACTCTAATCATGTCTAGTCTTTCCGCTGTCTGGATAGCACGCAACAAAGAGCTTTTCACTGCACCAGAGTTGTAGGGACTGTCCCACACTGGAACCTTCCCTCAACCTCCATCCAGATTCACGCCAGATGCCCCCTACTGTTTAAATATTTTCTTGTTACTTGTTTCAAAGCCGTTGGTTGAAACACAAACCCTTTCCAGTGGTGACAGGAAACTGGTTCCACCGGGCTGTTCAGACCAGACACTGACTTACTATCAACAGTCCCATATCTGACCTGCTTTCAGCTATCTGTCTCTTAATCCAGGTCAGGGGAACAGAGGAAGGAGAGCGGACATCTGTTCATCTCTCTGTCTGGGACACAGACTGATAATGGGGGAGGCAGGGCTGGTTTATTTGTCACATACGCTTACGAGATGTGCAGTGAAATGAAAAGTGGCAACGCCTGCGGATTGTGCAAAAAACACAGCACAGAATGGAACAGAATCAGTAATTACATATTGGTGAGAATAACGCCCCGGCAATTTAAAAAAGACACCACACAACGGTAGTTTGGTACGGTACGTTAGTCCCTGGTGAGATAAGAGTTTACAGTCCTAATAGCCTGTGGGAAGAAACTCTGTCTCATCCTCTCTGTGTTTCACAGCGTGACAGCGGAGGCGTTTGCCTGACTGTAGCAGCTGGAACAGTCCGTTGCTGGGGTGGCAGGGGTCCCCCATAATGTTGCGGGCTCTGGATCTGCACCTTCTGAGGCAGGGCTGGTGTGAGAACCTCACCCTGGGCCGGGCTGTAGTGAGATGGGTCAGTGCAGCTGATACCAAACCATGTGTTGTCTGTCCACTGACACGATGGCCCGCAACAACGGCTTTCACTCTCCCTGGGTACACAAGACAATGAACTAAATTAAACCGCACAAGCATCTATTCCCATGAGAAGTGAAAGCTCTTCCACAGAGTCACTGAGCCGTACAGCGCGGAAACAGGCCCTTCGGCCCACCGTGTCCATGCCGACCCAGTTGGCATACTGGGCTAGTCCCATTCGCCTGCATTTGGCCCATATCCCTCACACCCCTTGCAATCCATATACAGGTGCAAAGGCCGGACAGTGTAGAGTGGGCTGGTCATAGTTGGGGCATCTTGGTCAGCATGAACAAGTTGGGCCGAAGGGCCTGTTTCCATGCTCTATGACATGGGTGTTATCAGCTGCTGTGTGCGGTCTGAAGGGAACATTTAATAATCTAAAGAATATTAAAGCACATAAGATAGCTCGACAAAATTTGAAAAATATGTGGTTGGATTGAAAGGCAAAGAATAGTCTCGATAATCCACTGGTCCCAACATTGCCAGTCGACAAACTGCATCAATCTCAACACACTGCTGGAAACCGCAGCAATTATAAATGCTGAGACTAACTAAAGACCAAATATCCAAGATTCTATTCCCAGCTAAATTATACCAAGACGATTAATATCCAAGCACTGAGATATCTATCTACATTATGAGGGGCTCGATGGTGGTGCAACGGTTTTGGAAACGATTCCCAGCTGAGGATGCGCTCACTGGGAAACCCAGGTATTTATCGAGATGGGAATAGCAAATGCACCACAGCAAGAGGAAAGATACAAGGGAGAGTGCTTCACCCATCGGCCAGCAGGAGGCACTGGTCATAGGACTGCGTGTGTGGACACTGGTGGGCATGTTGGAATCTGCAGTAGTGGCAGGCAGTGAGTGTGTGTGGGGGTGTGAGTGTGTGTGGGGGTGTGAGTGTGTGTCAGGCACGTGCCGTCAGGGTAGGCAAGGTAGGCACTGCCTACCCTGACTAAAATTATAACATAGTAATTACTAAATATAAATAGGAAAGGCATGGGAGAATTCTGCCTATGTAAGAGATCGATCTCTTAGGTAGGCATAATTCTCCGTGCCTTTCATCCGCAGCGCTTGTAACACGGGAAGCTCTGTGCAGCCCACGTGCCGTCAGCGCTGCTTCAAGCGTCAATTTCAATCGGGGCTGAAGGCAGCTGAAATTCTGCCTTTGCAGCACTGCGCATGCGCATCAGTCTACTGCGGGGTTTTCAAATATGGATTGTCATTATTTTAAGTGTATGTTAGGAAACAGGGAGAGAAGAATGGAGCTTGTGTACCAATGATGTGGTAAGTACATTTCTTGGTGATGTTTTAAATACCGTATTTCCCGGGGTGTGGAGGTGGGGGGGAGAGCTCCTTTCCAAGCGTTTGGGGAGTCTGGCCCGGGGTAAAGTTGCGGGGAGGGCACGAATGGTGAAGGAGGGGATCAGGATAATGCCACTTGCGATGCTCCTTGCACGGAGGCGTGCAATACCACCGCATTGAGGCGGGCGGGGGGAGAACTAGCTCAGGTGGCTGAGTGGCCGCCGGGCCGGACAGCTTAACCGGCCGCCACCTTAGCTCCTTCTGCCGGTCCCCACTCACCTCAGGCAGCTCTCCATCTAAAAACCTCTCTCCTGCCGCTCGCTGGCCTCAAATGTCCTTAAATTCCGACAGCGCGATTGAGGTTACTCGGCTGTGAGAATTTAAGGATTTGCAGGAAGCCGCTGAAATGAGCGAAGTCGGCGAGCGGCAGGTGAGAGGTGTTCAGACGGAGAGCACTGCCAGAGGTGAGCGGGCCAGCAGAAGGCGCTGAAGTGGTGGCCAGTTCTACTGTCGGGTCCCGGCGGCCGCTCGCAGCTCCCCGAGCTGCTTCTATCCCCAGCTATAGTGCGGTGGCTTCGCGCCCGGAGAGCTGCAGCAGCGGTGAGTGAGTGAGTTACTGGCAGTATCCCCGACACCCTCCATGTCAACACTCGTGCCCCCACCACAACTTTACCCCTGGCACAGACTCTACACACGCTGTGAAAGGAACTGTCCCCCCAATTGGTCCCTTGAACAAGTGTTGTCTTTTAATAAGATGACAACTGATTCAGTAATCCCATTTTTCCCACCATCTCTCCATCTGCCATCACCCTTCACCCCCACCCATTCAGTAATTCAGAATGAAGGAGGCTTGGAAGCCTTGGGCAAATTGAATTGTTACTGTTTTTATTTTATTTTTTTATTTTTACGGTGAGAACAATCTGCGCATGTGTAGTTAATTTTTTAAAAGCCGACTGAGTGCCTACCCTGAGTAGTTACTCACGGCACGTACCTGGTGTGTGTGGGTGTGTGAGTGTGTGTGGGGGTGTGAGTGTGTGTGGGGGTGGGTGTGGTTGTGAGTGTGAGTGGATAAGAGTGTGGGTGTGAGTGTGAGACTGGATGTGAGTGTGAGCATAGGTGTGAGTGTGGGTGTGGGCGTGAGTGGGTGTGAGTATGAGTATGTGTAGGTGTGTGCCGTGTGGGTGTGTGTGTACATAGATACCTGTACATAGATACATAGACAATCGGTGCAGGAGTAGGCCATTCGGCCCTTCGAACCAGCACCGCCATTCAATGTGATCATGGCTGATCATCCACAAAGTACCCCGTTCCTGCCTACTCCCCATATACCTTGACTCCGCTAGCTCTAAGAGCGCTATCTAACTCTCTTTTGAATGCCTCCACTGCCTTCTGACGAAGAGAATTCCACACATCTACAACTCTCTGTGTGAAAACGTTTTTCCTCATCTCTGTTCCAAATGGCCTACCCCTTATTCTTAAACTGTGGTCACTGGTTCTGGACTCCCCCAAACATTGGGAACATGTTTCCTGCATCGAGCGTGTCCAATCCCTTAATAATCGTATATGTTACTATAAAATCCCACTCATCTTTGTAAATTCCAGTGAATACAACCCCACTCGCTCCATTCTTTCATCATATATCAGTCCTGCCATCCCGGGAATTAACCTTGTGAACCTAAGCTGCAATCCCTCAACAGCACGAATGTCCTTCCTCAAATTAGGAGACCAAAACTGCACACAATACTCCAGGTGTGGTCTTACCAGGGCCCTGTACAACTGCAGAAGGACTTCTTTGCTCCTAAACTCTTTGCTCCTAAACTTTCGTTATGAAGGCCAACATGCCATTAGCTTTCTTCACTGCCTGCTGAACCTGCATGGAGTGTGGGTCTGGGTGTGAGTATGGATGTGAGTGGAGTGTGAGTCTGATTGTGAGTGTGGGTGTGAGTCTGGCTGTGAGTGTGTGAGAGTTTGAGGGGAGTGTGAGTCTGAGCGTGTGCGAGTGTGAGTGTGCGTGAGAGTGAGTGAGCGTGAGTCTGAGTGTTTGTGAGTCTGGTTGAGAGTCTGACTGTGAGTGTGAGGGGAGTGTGAGTGTGAGGGATGTGTGTGAGGGGAGTGTGTGAGTGTGAGGGGAGTGTAGGTGTGTGTGAGTGTGTATGTGTGAATGTGAGGAAGTGTGAGTGTGTGTGAGTGTGAATGTGAGTGAGTGTGGGTGTGTGTGTGTGTGAGTGTGAATGTGAGGGAGTGTGAGTGTGAGGGGAGAGTGAGTGTGAGTGTGAATACGAGGGAGTGTGAGTGTGAGGAGAGTGTGAGTGTGTGTGAGTGTGAGTATGTGTGAGTCTGAATGTGTGAGTGTGTGTGAGTGTGAGTGTGAATGTGAGGGAGTGTGATGTGAGGGGAGTGTGTGTGTGTGTGAGTGTGAGTGAGTGTGAATGTGTGTGAATGTGTATGAATGTGTGAGGGGTGTGTGAGTGTGAATATGAGGGAGTGTGAGTGAGTGTGAGTGTGAGTGACTGTGTGCACAAGTCTGGTCAATGTTACAGAGGGCAGCATTGCCTCTTTAGTCTCCTTGTCGGGGTGTTTTACTGGGGGGGGGGGGGTAACGTTCTGATATGCGGGGTTCCTGTGCAGCTGTGGCGCTGCGTTCCACTTTAAACGTCGTTTGATCTAATCTTTTTCTTGCCGCGTTTTTCTGGATAGACTCATGAGTAAGAAGTAAATAATTGGAATCACATGCGCGTTTATGAGTGTTGCCATATTCACGTGCCGACAACTGTGAACAGGAAGAAAAACAGGAAGAGATGTTCCCATGGACACCCTGCTTCTGTATATTTGGAATTTTTCCATTCATATCAGCAGGTAACAATCTACTTTCCTGATGTTTTGTATGGGCATTGCTAACTTTATCACCAAGAAGGGTCTCGACCCGAAACGTCGCCTATCTCCTTCGCTCCTTAGATGCTGCTGCACCCGCTAAGTTTCTCCAGCTTTTTGTGTAATCCTCGATTCTCCAGCATCTGCAGTTCCTTCTTTAACTAACTTTATCAGAACCTGGATCATAGTTCAGGTTCACAATCTGTAGAACCACACAGCACAGGAACAGGCCTTTATGGGCCTGTTCCACTTAAGTGACTGTTTATGCCATTGCAGGAAACTATGCTGTCACCACATCAAGAGTCAAGAATGTTTTCTTGTCTATGTCCCGGGCGGGACAATGAAATTCTTACTTGCTGCAGCACAAGAGAATATGTGAACATGTGAACATAGCACATAGCACATGACGTTACAGTTTTCAGGCTCCTGTACCTTCTTTCTGAGGGCGATGGTGAGATGAGTGTGTGGCCAGAATGGTGTGGGTCTTTGATGATTTTAGACAATAGACAATAGGTGCAGGAGTAGGCCATTCGGCCCTTTGAGCCAGCACCGCCATTCAATGTGATCAAGGCTGATCATCCACAATCAGTACCCCGTTCCTGCCATCTCCCCGTATCCCAATTCCGCTATCTAGCTCTCTCTTGAAAGCATCCAAAGAACCAGCCTCCACCGTCCTCTGAGGCAGAGAATTCCACAGACTCACAACTCTGTGAGAAAAAGTATTTCCTCATCTCCGTTCTTAATGCCTTACCCCTTATTCTTGAACTGTGGCCCCTTGGTCTGGACTCCCCCAACATCGGGAACATGTTTCCTGACTCTAGCGTGTCCAAACCCTTAATAATCTTATATGTTTCAATAAGATCCCCTCTCATCCTTCTAAATTCCAGAGTATACAAGCCCAGCCACTCCATTCTCTCAGCCTATGACAGTCCCACCATCCCGGGAATTAACCGCCATCCTGGGAATTATGGCTGCCTTTTTGAGGCAGCGACTACGATAGATCCCTTCGATGGTGGGGAGGTCAAAGCCAGTGATGGATTGGCCAGTGGTCACAAATTTGTGTAGTCTTTTTTGCTCCTGGACGTTCAGTTTGCCAAACTAGGCCACGATGCAACGATGCTCTCTACTGTGCACCTGTAGAAGTTTAGGAGAATCCTCTTCGTCATGCCGAACCTCCATAATCTTCTCGGGAAGTAGAGTCGCTGATGTGGCTTCTTTATAATTGCATCGGTGTGCTGGGTCCAGGAAAGATCTTTGGAAATATGGAAAATAGGTTCAGGAGTAGGCAATTTGGCCCTTCGAGCCAGCACCGTTATTCAATATGATCATCCAAAATCACTACTACGTTCCTGCTTTTTCCCCATATCCCTTGATTCCTTTAGCCCTAAGAGCTAAATCTAACTCTTGCCTGAAAACATCCAGTGAATTGGCCTCCACTGCCCTCTGTGGCAGGGAATTCCACAGATTCACAACACTCTGGGTGAAAACGTTTTTCCTCGTTTCAGTGCTAAATGGCCTACCCCTTATTCGTAAACTGTGACCCCTGGGGAACCTTTTTCCTGCATCTAGCCTGTCCAATCCCTTAAGAATTTTAAATGTTTCTATAAGATCCCCTCTCAGTCGACCCATTCTTTCAACACATGTAATCTTCTTTCATCAAATGTGGAGGGAATGGACAGGTGATGTTCAGGACCTTCTTCAGACCCTTTGTGTTACATTTAGATCAGCGTTCTCAGAATTCCACCTCCGTTGCATACAAGAGTACAGCACAGGCCCTTCGGCCCACAATGTATGTGCCCAACAGACCTTATCCTATCCCTCTATTCCCTGCACCTCTATGTGCCTATGTAAAAGACTCTTCAATAATACTGATGTATGTGCCGCCACCACCGCCCCTGGCAGCAGCTTCTGGGCACCCACCACCCTCTGTGTAAAAACCTGCTCCGCACGTCCCCTTCCCACTTTGCCCCCCCCCCCCCCCCCATCACCTTATGGCTACGCTTAATATAGTTCAATGATTAGAGTCAAGGCCAGTAGGTTCTGTTAATCCCCCGATCCATCTCAAAATACTGCTCCACCCTGCGGCAAAGTAGCGCAATGGTAGAGCCGCTGCCTCAGCACCTGGGTTCGATCCTGACCTCAGGTGCTGCTGTCTGTGTGGAGTTTGCACGTTCTCCCTGTGACCACAAATGTCTCCTCCAGGTGCTCCGGTTTCCTCCCGCATCACAAGACGTGCGTGTTTGCAGGTTAATTGGCCTCTGTAAATTGCCCCTAGTGTGTCGGGAGTGGATGAGAAAGTGGGATAACATAGAACTAGTGTATACGGGTGGTGGATGGTCGGAATGGGCTGGGTGGGCTGAAGGGCCCGTTTCCGTGCTGTATGTCTGAACTAATGTTAGCGGATGGCTGTGAATCGTGCTCTCGTTGATGCAGGAGATGCGGACGATACGTTTCCCGTCAGTAACGGTCAATGTGGCGGTTTGCTTGCAGGTACGAGCTTGGTCGCCGTTGTCTCCAGAGACGTGGTGTTGCCCTGCACATTCCCACCGGCCCCTCTGCCGGAGATTGTGCTGCACTGGATGTACAGTGTGGGCCAAAGCACCCGGGTGGTGCACAGCTTTTACCGAGGAGAAGATCAGTTGGGGAACCAGGAACCACGCTACAAGGGAAGGACGGGACTCTTCCCCAGTGAGATAGCGAGAGGGAATGCGTCGCTCCATCTGACCGCCGTCAGCATCCGCGACGAGAGATTGTACCGGTGTTACGTCAGCACCTTGAGAGGGAAGGTGGAGATCAACGTCGACCTGCAAGTGGCTGGTCAGAACCTCATTTATATGTCTGTCAGTCCTGTTAGAGTCATTTAGTCACACAGCACGGGAACAGGCCCTTCTGCCCAACACGCCCATGCCGCCCAACATGCCCCATCTACACTAATCCCACCTGCCCGAGTTTGGCCCATATCCCTCTTAACCGTTCCTATCCATGTACCTGGCCAAATGTCTGTCAAATGCTGTTATGCAGCCAAGTCGAGCGTTAACAAATCTCATTGTAAGTACTCAACAAAGGATCAAAAAACAAATGCAGAGCAAAGTAAAACTAAATAAAAAATATGGCAGAGGCTGGAACAGGGGAGGTTCAGTTGGTGCCTGTGTAGGAAGGAAGTACAGATATTGGTTCATACACTGAAGATAGACACACAATGCTGGAGTAACTCAGCGGGACAGGCATCATCTCTGGAGAGAAGGAGTGGCTGATCTTTCGGATCGAGACCCTTCTTCAGACTGACGTTTTTAGTTGATTTGTGCCCCTTCCTGTCTACAAAACAAGCAGTGCTCTGAACAAGGTCTGAGGAAGGGTCTCGACCCAAACTGTCACCCATTCCTTCTCTCCAGGGATGCTGCCTATCCGTGAGGAGGGAGATGTAGAGGCCAGGCCTGCACAGACTGGCTTGCTGCTCTTCACCAATGCAGTTTGTGTGGAAGGGCAGGCGGGCTGCACTGATGCAGGGAGCAACTTTCAACGCTACTCCCGTGGAAGCTAGAAGCAGATCTTGGGAGACCAGGACAGGGAAGCTGTGTATTTCCTTGAGGGTTGTGGTGGCCACGTGACTGTAATAAACTGAACATAACCGAAACGGGCCAACTTTAAATGAGAAATGAAGTAATATTTACTCTCCCTGACCACCTCATGTTTTGCATTTGAAAATCTCCTTGAAATCCATTGTTCTGACTTCATTTTGAGTTCCCTCTCCTACCTTCGCCTCTGACTCAGTCTTGCGTACCAACACATACACTTGTGAAGCAAGTGCGTGGATTAATTTATATATGTTTAGGTTGGAGAG
Source organism: Raja brachyura (assembly GCA_963514005.1). The sequence continues at coordinate 61,698,183 of OY740792.1, read as the reverse complement.
ATCAGGCACAGTGGCACAGCTGCTAGAGCTGCTGCCTCACAACGCCAGAGACCCGGGTTCCATCCTGACCTCAGGTGCTGTCCATGTGGAGTTTGCACGTTCTCCCTGTGACCGTGTGGGTTTCCCCCGGGTGCTCCGGTTTCCTCCCACATCCTAAAAAGGTGCGGGTTTGTAGGTCCATTGGCCCTCTGTAAGTTGCTCCCAGTGTGTAGAGTGGATGGGAAAGTGGAATAATATAGAACTGGTGTGGACTTGGTGGGCCGGAGGAACTGCTTCAATGCTGTATCTCCAAACTAAACTATGCTAAGCTAAACTAATCTAAACTGAGGAGCTGAAAGTGAATTGGCAGCTTGTTATCTCTCCAGATGTTGATTGCCGTGTGTGTGTGTGTGTGTGTGTCTAGACACAGCTCCATTGTCTGAGGATTCCGTGGGTTATTGCTTCCTTCCAGGTGACAGTAAGAACCTGGCACTTTTGCCCCCAAACACGCTGTATGCTGAGGTCAACATCACCTGTGGTGTGACAGGTGCTTATCCACAGCCGTTAATAACATGGCAAGATGAGAATGGGATCGACCTAACTAATGATGCAACATCATGTAACACTATTGACTCGGAAGGTCTTTGCAATGTGGAAAGCATTCTGAAGACTGATTATACGTCAAGGACAATGTACGAGTGCACCATAAGGAATGAACGGTTGCAAAAGTCTTGGACTGCAATCTGGAAAATGCAAGGTAATGATAAGGAATAAATTACAGGAGACCTGGCCATGCTTTCTTCCAGTCTGTGGTCATGGTTAACTGGATATAAGGTGATACTTGATCTACTGTATAGGGAGGTTTCACGGCAGTCGGGTCACGACCCATGACCCGTACTGTTGCTGCGCTACGCCAAGTGGAGTACACGTGACGAACTGCAGGTAAGCACTCCTCATTGTGTCCAGCGTAGAGCGGGCGCGTTAAAACCCGCCGAAATCGGCAATTTTTGCGCTGTAAATAATTATGGAAATCGGGATAAGCGTGAGGGACATTTAGCCTACTTCAGAATTCCAAAGGTGAGGAGAAATGGCGGTAAATAGAAGCGAGAGCTGAAGGGACAACAACAGCCACACTGCTTGGCGAACATTGGCCGTTTGCTCACTGCATTTCATCAACTAAGGCATTATTTGTGTTTTTTCTTGAATCCTTTGCCATCTAAAAACTTTCAGAAGCGATATATCTGGCTGTAAAATGTTTAAATCGCCCATGGTTCCCAAGTGGGTTTTTACATACAAAAATAAAATGCCTCTGAAGCAAAATTTACAGCCAGATTTATCACTTCTGAGACTTTTTAGATACCAAAGGAATCGAGAAAAACCACAAATAATGCCTTACTTGATGAAATGCAGTGAGCAAACGCGATCATTCCCAATATTGTCAATTCCGATATCTGCACGGCCAATGTTCGCCAAGCACTTTAACTGCTGTTGCTGTCCCTTCAGCTCTCGCTTCTCTTTACCTTCATTTCGCTTTAGAATTCTGAAGTTGGGTCCATGTCTCTCACGCTTACCCCGACTTCCACAATTTTTTACAGCGCAAAAATTCAACATTTTGGCGGTTTTTAACGGGTAGGAACGTACGCGTTTCTTGCATTCATAACATATACCGGAAGTTACAGATGTCCTCCAGATGGATTGAGCGGCTCCCTGCGTCAAGCCCTATGACCCAGTGACCTTACATGCAAACCCCCTACATTGTGTTTGTAACTGTAGCAGTTTCTGTCATTCAAACTCCTGTCAAATTAAGTGATGTTGCCAAGATGTCCGTCCAAGGACCCCGACAGTCTTCCCAGATTAGGCAGAGGTTCACTTGCACCTCCTCCAACCTCATCTACTGTATCCGCTGTTCCAGGTGTCAACTCCTGCACATCGGCGACACCAAGCGCAGGCTCGGCGATTGTTTCACCTCCAGTTTAAATTGCATTTGGAATATTTTGGAGGACCAAGAAACCAAGAAACCAAGCAGAAGAACACCACCGCTCAGTCTGCCTCAACCTACCTGATCTCCCGGTGGCTCAGCATTTTAACTCCCCCTCCCATTCCCAATCTGACCTTTCTGTCCTGGGTCTCCTCCATTGTCAGAGTGAGGCCCAGTGCAAATTGGAGGAACAGCACCTCACATTTCACTCGGGTAACTTACACCCCAGCGGTATAAACATTGACTTCTCTAACTCCAAATAGCCCTTGCTTTCCCTCTCTCTCCATCCTCCAATATTCTACTTCGGTATGAATATTGATTTCTCCAACTTTAAGTAACCCCTGCATTCCCTCTCTCTCCATCCCTCCCACACCCAAGTCATACCAGCTTCAGTCGTCTTGTTGAGTCTCATTGTCTGTAGTTTGTTCTCACCTAACAAACAGCTAACAACGGCCTGTTCTCCTTTATCATCGTAACTTTTTTGCATATCTTTCATTCATTGTTCTTTATCTCTCCACAAAACCGTCTATATCTCTCGATTCCCTTTTCCGTGACTCAGTCTGAAGAAGGGTTTTGACCCGACATGTCACCCATTCCTTCTTTCCAGAGATGCTCCAGGGAATAAATTCCTAGCCTGCGCAACCTCTCCCTGTAGCTCAGGCCCCCGGGTCCTGGCAGATGGTATAAATGATTGTGAAGGTGTCGGACATTTCAATACACCATATAATGTGAGGATACAAGTGATGGATTTTCCCTGCTTTGGAATACAGGCTAAATGCATCGCTTCCTGTGTGTTGAACAATCACTGCCTTTGTTATATGTACATGCACCAGCACCCAAAGTGGTCCCAGTCCCTTCCACAGCTCAGGAAAACAAAGAGATTCTATTTCATTCCAAGTATTGGAACCGAGGAACTGCAGATGCTGGTTAAAACACAAAAGGACACAAAGCGCTGGAATAACTCAGCCTCTCTGGAGAACAGAATCTAAAGAATATTCCCTCTCCAAAACGTGACCTATCCCTGTTCTCCACAGATGCTGCCCAAGCCACTGAGTTACTCGACCACTTTGTGTCCTTGTGAGATCTCACGTCAAAGAGTTTACTGTGTTTCGTGTAAAACATTACATGTTTTTGTTTTATTTTTTTAGGCACATTGAAAGCAAATGAGACTCATCCTGCTGCCATTCCTTGCCAATATCCCCCTAGCAATGATCAAGATTTGACAATTAAATGGAGTTTTAGGAACTCAGAAACCTCTTCCTTGGCAGTACTATGTGAATCAACGCCCCAGCAGGCCGGTGATTCAGCTTGTAAGGAGCGAGTGAAAGTGATAAACAGCCAGAACTCTTCCACACTTCAACTGGGCCATGCAAGGGAGGATGATGCTGGAGAATATATCTGTGAAATCAGGACCCGAGATGTGTTGCAAATATTCACCTACGTACAACAAATAGGTAGGCCGTCACACGCCTGTGTGCTTCAATCTCAACATTTCATGGAGCGCCGAACCTTTAGTTGAACTAAATGTAACGATATGATAAAACGTGAGAAATAAAGGTAGCACAGTGGTAGAGCTGCTGCCTCACAACGCCATAGGCCCAGGTTCGATTCTGATCTCGGGTGCTGCCTGTACAGTTTGTACATTCTCCTGTGTGGGATTTCTCTGGTTTCCTCCCCCATCCCACAGACGTGCAGGTTTGTAGGTTAATTGGCTTCTGTAAGTCATCCCTAGTGTGTAGGATAGTGTTAGTGTGTGGGTGGTCAACGTGGATTCGATGGGCCGAAGGGCCTGTTTTCCGGCCCTATCTCCAAACTAAACCCCTATCTCCTTCGCTCCTTAGATGCTGCTGCACCCGCTGAGTTTCTCCAGCTTTTTGTGTAACCTACAGAGGGTAGAAGTTGGTCCTGAGCAGTAGTGCTAGTGGGTGGTTGAATCTTTCAATTTCAAGGATTAGAGGGATATGGGACGAAAGTGGGCAAATGGGATGAGCTTAGATGGGGCATCATGGTCAGCATGGACGAGTTGGGCCGAAGGGCCTGCTTAATTGTTCCATGACTCTAAATTAGAAATTCCGGTGGCGCTATGGAGTAAGTGGAACTCGCGCCAACCAGCTCCACAAAAATTGATTAAAAAATGGGGTTTAAAACGTGATTTAAAGTCACTCACCGGAGGAGAACGGGTGAGAACGGCACCGGCAGCTTTACAAAGGTGCGTGACATCATCAGGCGCGTGACTTTACCGATGGTATGTCGATTCAACGAACCTCCCCCCAGAGAGAAAAAACTTGTACCGAAAAAAGAAGTAGGCCCGCCTGGAGCCTCGGCCTCAAGTTTGACTGCCTCCCAGGAAGATATCTCAAGAGGAAATCCGAGATGGAAGACCTTAAAACTACTATTATGGGTGAGCTGAAAAAAATGAAAAAGGAGTATAAAGAAGATTTAAAGATACTTAGAGCAGATATCCAGCTGTTTAAAGAACAAGTGAAAGATGAATTGAAAAAAGAAGTTATAATCACAATAAAGACTATGATTGATGACTGGAAAACAAGGCCGGATGCTGCTCTGCAACAGCAGATAGATGATGTAAATCTTAAAGTTGGTGGGATGGAATCGGTGGTTTATTTCAAGCTTGAACCTATTTTAAGGTCACTTGATCAGCAACACGAGGCAATAAAGGAACTGACTAGCGTTGCCGATTCAAGCGCTAAGGCGAATGAGAAACTTCTCTCCGAGAACAAACGTTTATCGGAATTATTAAACAAAATAACTGAGAAATGTATTGACTTGGAGGGACGTCAAAGGCGCCAGAACTTGTGTATTGTTGCTGCAAAACTTCTAAAAAATGTTTTGAATTTGGATCAAGAACCCCAGCTTGGCCGAGCGCACAGGGCACTGAGACGACGCCCAAAGACGGGCTCACCCCCAAGACAACTGATCGTGAAAGTGGTATATGATCACGTCTTGGAAGCTATGATGAAGATAATAATTCGTAAGAAAAATCTTAACTACGATGGAGATAAGATCAGCATATTCCGAGATTACCCTGCGGAAGTGGCCAAGAGAAGAGCTTTATTTACTGAAACAAGAAGCATCCTCAAGAATATAAAGGGTCTGAGATATGGCCTGATGTATCCTGCTACACTATGAGTAAGCTACGATAACAAAGAGCATCACTTCATCAAGCATACAGAAGCACTTGAGTTTGCTCGTAATATCGAGAAGAAGCTGAAAGAGGAAGAAGCAGTGGAAGAAGAAGAAGATGAGGATGAAGAATAGTGAGCTCGAACTATACTTAACACTTACCTGATGGTACTGATTTACAGAGAGAAGGAGGAAGAATAACGGACTTTTAATATCACTGGTTAAGGAGGGTTTATGGATTATTAATAAAAAACTAACATATAATAGAAATAGCTTAGTATTAATTATCACTTACAATTGCATGTCACTCCTCTTAAAATAGTTAAAATCGACAGTAGTAGTCAAAATTATAAAGCATTAATAAGCATTAAAGTTTAACGCCCCACCCCTATATATATAGCCCTTAAGGCATATATGGAGCTGGAATCATAAACATCTTTTTTTTAAATAACGGAAGTCAGTAGATTAATAGCCACGCTAGTGTGGCTTACACTAACTACACTAAATTTAGTTGTAGTCACCCTTTTTTTCCTGCACTTCACTAACACCACTAATATTTTTTTTTTTAATTTTTATTTTGTTTTTTATATTTATATAATGTACTATATTATTTTAGTTATGATTGGTATTATACAGTTGGTTCGAAGAGATATGTATGTAAGAAAAAGTTATCAGTATTAAAATTCATCGATCAGAAAGATGGGTATGAGATTGGGATGGATATGCTGAGACAACTAATCCATTATAATCCACCTTAATATTAAAATGCAAAACATTAATACGAAAACTGGGGGTGATGGAATCACCTTCTGCAGTTGGAACGTAAAGGGAATTAACGAACCAATTAAAAGAGGTAAGGTTTTGGCCCAGTTAAATAGAATTAAATCAGATATAATTTTTCTTCAAGAGACGCACCTTAAAAAGGATGCGCAATATAGACTAACAGCAACATGGATTTCTAAAGTGTTTCATTCTTCATTTACACATAAGTCTAGAGGGGTTGCAATACTTAATGCAATAAAGGCATTCCATTTCAACATAGCTCAACAATAGAAGACACTGAGGGTAGATACATAATAGTTATGGGTGAATTATATTCAAAGAAAGTCGTTCTTATGAACATATATGGACCCAACTTTGATAATCCGTTGTTTTTTAAGAAAATATTTAATACTATTCCTATAGTTACACAACATAATCTAATAATCGGGGGTGATTTAAACTGTACTTTAGATAATTATCTAGATAGATCATCAACTAAAAGGAAAGCTATATCTAAATCAAGCGAACTCATAAATTATTTTATTAGTACCGCAAATGTCATGGATGTTTGGAGAACTGATAATCCCTCTGGTCGGCAATGCTCATTTTATTCTCCGGTATTCGGAACCTATTCAAGGATAGATTATTTTTTAATAGATTCAAAGTTAATTCCATTCACGTATGACTCAAAATATCATAATATTATTATTTCGGATCATGCCCCATTAACATTTAAGATTAACTTAAAGGGTATAACTAATAAATATTCTCAATGGAGACTCAACCCTCAAATATTAAATGATAAGGCTTGTTATGATTATCAGGTTAAACAGATTAAACTGTTCTTTGAGACTAACGATAAACCTGGAAATTCTTTGTCACTTCTTTGGGCCACATTTAAAGCCTTTATGCGTGGTGCTATAATATCTGCGCAAGCACACCTTAATAAGGAAAACCGAAAGACTCAACAAACGTTGGAAAATGAAATAAAGCAATTAGATATTGAAAATGCAATATCCCCATCTAGGGTGATATATAATAAAATTGCAACATTAAAATATAAGCTAAATGAGATATACTCAAATTATGTTATTAAACTTTTCCAACAGACTAAACAAGTATACTTTGAATTCGGGGATAAACCACAAAAACTTTTGTCATGCCAACTTAGAAAATTAGATGAAGAAAAAATGATACATAAAATCAGATCTGAACAAGGAGAAATACTAACTTTACCAAAAGATATAAATGACAGATTCCTGCATTACTATCAAAAACTTTATTCAACCAAACTGACGGGTCAACCTGATGGAATGGACACATCCCTACATGATCAGCCATGATCACATTGAATGGCGGTGCAGGCTCGAAGGGCCGAATGGCCTACTCCTGCACCTATTTTCTATGTTTCTATGAATGTCATATTAAAGATTTGGATCAGGAAGGAAGAGACTTGCTAGATGCTGAAATATCAGTAAAAGATATTGAGGAATCAATCAGATCATTGAAAAATGGAAAAGCTGCTGGTCCTGATGATTTAGGTGTTGAATGTTATAAGAAGTTTCACGATGTCCGTTATCACCCTTATTATTTGCTCGTGCAATAGAACTATTAGCCGAAAGGATTAGAGCAGAACCAGAAATATATGGATATAATGCCAATACCACAACGAATAAAATATCTTTATATGCAGATGACGCCTTAATATATATTACAAAACCAGAGATTAGTATTCCTAATTTAATAATGTCATAACTGAATTTAGTATATTCTCAGGATATAGAATTAATTGGAATAAAAGTGAAATTATGCCTATAACTGGAATAAAATCAAATATACTACAAAAATTTCCATTTAAAATAGTTACGGACAAAATTAAATATCTAGGAATTAATGTATCTAAATCTTACAATTCTCTATTCAAATCAAATTATCCCCAATTATTGAATAAACTAAAAAATAATATTCTATACTGGAAAACACTACCAATATCAATGATCGGCAGAATAAATGCCATAAAAATGATTTTTTTACCACAACTATTATATTTATTTCAAGCTATCCTTCTATACCTCCCTAAAACATTTTTTTTTAATTGATTCTATTGTTAATAGCTTTATTTGGGATTATAAAAGTCACAGAATAAGTAAAAAACATTTATGTAAATCTAAGATAAATGGAGGATTAGCACTACCTAATTTTTTATATTATTTCTGGGCGGTTCAGATTAAGAATATGAATGTTTGGTTGGTAAATATGGATCAGGAACCAGCTTGGTTAAAAATGGAAAAGGAGGACTGTTTACCTTTCGATATAAGTTCGATTCTCCTTGCTCCAAGGGAGGTACAAACATTTTTTTATAGGGAAAACCCTATAATTTATAGCAATGGACGTATTTGGAAACATATTTAGTTAAGACTCTACATTTGGATAATATGTCGCTTTGCTTACCAATTATGAATAATCCTTTGTTTAAACCCTCTATATTGGATAAGGGGTTTAGACAATGGAAAAAATTGGGAATTATAAGGATAGAACACCTTTACAGGAAAGGAAAATTTCTCTCATTTCAAGAGTTAAAAGATATCTACGGATTGCACCCAAATAACTTGTTTAGGTATTTACAAATTAGAGATTGTATCAAATCAAACATGCAAGATTATAAAAATAGAGAACTAGGATTATTGGATGAAGTGCTCAACAAGCACCCAAATACAGAAAAACTAATAGCGTATATATATAATACCCTTTTGGATAGGGAAATTCCAACAACAGAATCATACCGACAAACATGGGAAAATGAAACAGGCTTATCTATATTAAAAGACACTTGGGAAGAAAGTCTACAACGTATACACCGTTGTTCGTTAAATGCCAGACATACCTTGATACAATTCAAAGTATTACATAGATTACATTATTCAAAAACGAAATTAAACATAATTCTTCCTAACATCTCCCCTATTTGTGATAAATGTCAGTACTCAGAAGCTAATTTAACGCATAGTTTTGTAACATGTACAAGACTTAATAGTTATTGGACTGACTTTTTAAAAATCATTTCTATAGTTCTTAAGATTAAATTGGATCCTGACCCAAAGCTAATAATATTAGGAGTTTCAGATTCAAATCAAATATTTACAGTAAATCAAATAAATTTTCTTGATTACTGTTTAATAATTGGAAAAAAATTAATATTAAAATTCTGGAAGGGAACATTATCCCCCACAATTAAAATGTGGACAGTGGAAATGTTGGAGACGCTGCATTTGGAGAGAATCAGGTTTGTCCTAATGGACAAATATGAACTTTTTGAACATATATGGTCTCCATTCACTGACTATATGAAGGGGTAGCTGAGCTCAGCATTGTAACTCAATAAATACCCAGTTGTAGGATTAGATGAAATGATCTGTTCTGAGATTTGTATACACGTCTCTATAGATATTGTTATGTGAAATTGTTCCATTCATTGTTAAGATGTAGACTTCAATCTTTTTTTAAAAGTATAATAATTGTTTGCTTGTATTATTTTTTTAAAAATTATTTCTATTTTTTGTTTGGTTTTTTTAATATATAATCATAATCAATATTATTTAATCACACTCCTCATTGATTAAACACCTATTTTTTCACCTTTTTACTTTATTTACTTTCTAAAAAAAAAATAGAAGCTTATATAAATCATTCCGTAATATTTGTATAACTTTTGAACCAAGTTAAATGTGTATTTGAAAAACTGTTATATCATTGGCAACATGTATTGCTTCTAATAAAAATATTAAACAAAAAAAATAAATTAATGGTTCACAAAATAAAAACAGATGAGGGGTTTATAATGATGGAATTAAAAAGTTGTTGACAAATGTAGCTTAATTTTTAATTGATACTAGACCAAGTGGTGTAAATCTCTATTGGAATATGTAAAAATGTCACCATTAGCGCGTTGTGTTTTCAAGGAGATGTGAAACGCAGACAAACAAATACACACACACACGCAAACACACACACACAAATAAATACACAAGTATACAAGACCAAGGGGGACCCGTTGGGTCGCATCCCCTCAACGCGCAGTTGTGGAGGGGAGGAGAGCGGGAAGACTTGAACTCGGCGAGTGGGCGGCACAGACACTGAGCGGGCGGGGCCAACTGCGAGTGGGCGGCTGGCCTTGTGAGCACTCGGGACATCAGAAAACCTTGGACACCCTTGAAAGCCCAACCAAATGACTGCGTGTTCAGGGGCTTCAATCCAGAGCTCGGGGAGAGGCTGGGCTGCGGGCAGGGCACAGCGGGGTGGGGCGCTGCGGACGGCTGGCCGAGTGCGAGTCGACTGCGAGCAGGTGGCGACCAAATGACTGCGAGTCGAGGGGGGGGAGGGGGGTGATGTAACGCATGGGAAACAGTGCCCAGCAGGCTTTGCATTGAAAACAGTGCGCAGCGGTCCGCGAGGAGCAGAGTCATTGTGACGTCATCAGCTCGTTAAATTAAAAAAAGATTTCAGATTTGTGAACAATTTTAATAAATTTGTGAACAATTTTAATAAAGAACTCATGAAATAATGCGTCAAATTTTTAGATTAGACGGTTTTTTACATCATGGCATAAATCTCTATCGGAATATGTAAACATTTTACTGTTGACTCATCGTGTTTTCGAGGAGATGTGAATCGCAGACGAGCATCAGACACACACACACAAATACATCCACATCCAAGATCAGTTTTATAAGTATAAAGATAAAGATAGATGTGCCCCTAATTGTCTACAAAATAAGCATTGCTCCAGAATACTCAGCTATGTTGATGACAGTTCAATTTGGGAAGCATAAAAATATCCCCCTACTGCTGAACCATTCTGGCTCCTGATCTACTATTGCTCTTAATCCACCATAACTCCTGATCCATCTCAGTTCCTGATCCACTCCTGGTCCTGATCCATTCCTGTTCCTGATCCACTCTCACTCCTTGTGTAGGAAATAACTTCTTCTTCTTGCGTATGGCGTATGGAAGACCTCCGGGAGAGGGGGAATGAAGCTCCGCTGTCGCTGCTGAAAGTGCAGCCGCTCTTCACCCTCCCCACGCAGAAGGAAAGGTTGATCACGGTGCATATGTTCAACCCACATGTGCCGATAGTCGATGTCCTCACCTTCCTTGCTCGCTACGTTGAGGGAACAGGGAACTGTGTGGACGTGAAGGACATACACGGGATATGGACGAGCAAGTGGCAGGTTAAGGTGAAGCTGAGGGTGGACAAGGACGGAGAAATCGACACCCCCCCTCGGTTTTCGCGATTGGAGAAAACCGAGGATACCTGAGCTACGTAGGGCAACCCAGGCTGTGCGGGAAATGCAACAAGCCTGGGCATGTGATGGCTCAATGCACAGCAGTTGTATGCAAAAACTGCAAGATGGAGGGCCATGAGACAAAGGACTGTCAGGCCAGCAAGAACTGCAACCTGTGCGGGGAGGCAGGCCACCTTTACAGGGCCTGCCCTAAAAGGGCCTGCACCTACGCACAGGCGACAAGAGGGGCTGCTGCCAGCGCCCCCAAGGTGGGTGAGGCACCCCCCACCACTACCAAGACCCAGCAGAAAGAAGGAACAAGGATGAGGACAGCCCAACCACCTTGAAGCCCCAAGTGCCAGAAGGAGATGCCCAGCATCCTGCCCAGCAGGGAGAGTCAATGGAGGAGGAGGAACTGAAGGAGAAATGGACAACGGTGACGTACAAGAAGCCGAGGGTTCAGCCCAAAGAGCCGAGGCCGCAAAGGACTGGTAAGTCCAAAAGTAAACCACAAAAAAGATGTCTTTCTATTACAGAAGGCAGCAATCTCTCCTCTTCGTCGGAGAAGTCCCAACGAGGGAGGCAGAGGATGAAAACGGGGGAGGAGAAGAGAGAGGCCATGACGATCACCCCCGGTCCCAGGAGACAGAGAGCAGAGAAGCGGCCGAAGGGCTCCAGCCCCAGGACATCGGGAGCAGTGCAGCGGTCGAGGGGCTCCAACCCCTGGAGACAGGGATCATCACAGCGGCCGATGGGCCCCAGCTCCGGGCGACCGGGACCAGCGCAATGGCCGATGGGCCCCAGCTCCGGGCGACCGGGAGCAGTGAACCAGCCATCGTGACCCAGCTACAGGAGACGGAGGAAGCCGTGTGCCCGAAAGGGGGTGGAACGAGAAGGCCCCCCCCAACGACACCATTGGTTGCGCCACCAGAAACCCACCTCATCGCTGGATTCCTGAGCCCAGGAAAGCTGAGGCAATTCACCGAAGCGGTGGGAATGAGGGGACACGAAAAAAGTCAGTGACTCTAAAGACAATGGAGCTCAAACTGGCATCTTTAAACGTGCGCAGTATAAAGAGCACTGCGCGATGTGTGAACGCCTTACAGTACCTGGCCAAGCTCAAGGCAGATGTGACTTTTCTTCAGGAGTGTGGGCTGCCACACCTCCGCTGCTATCGGAGGTGGTCACGATGATGGCCCCACGGACTGTCGGTGTGGTCGGGGGGCAATGACTGTCGTGCTTCCGGCCTGGGGATTTTGCTGCGGGGAGGGAACTTCGCCATCAATGAGGTCAGGGAGGTGGTTGGGGGGCGGCTCCTTGTGGTGGATGTTATATACCGTGGCTCTCCGCTCCGGCTGATTAATGTGTATGCCTCACCCACGCAGAGCGAGCGGCTGGCCGTTCTCCAGCAGCTCCCAGTGCTGCTGGCCACGTCCCGGCAGCTCGTTCTGGCCGGTGACTTCAACTGCATCATTGATGCGGCTGGACGATCCGGCAGTGCCGACAGCAGACTGGACAGCACGTCCAAGTTCCTGAGGGATATGGTAAAAGATGCAAAGCTGCGCGATGCCTTCAGCGACCCTGCAGGCGGGTCCCAGCCACGGTTCACCTGGTCGAGATCGGTTTAGCCCGATCTCGGATAGACTTTGTCTTCACGACGAAGGCCGTCACGGTGAGACACACTGACCTCACGCCGGTGTTCTTCTCCGACCACTGCCTCCTTCAGGCTTCCTGTCACCTGCAGGAGGACTGGAAGGCAGGCAGAGGGACGTGGTAGTTAAACATGAAGCTGTTGACCACAGAGAACATCGAGGAGCTAAAGAGGGACTACGCATGTTGGAGAACGGTGAAGCCCCTCTTTGACTCCCCCACACTCTGGTGGGAAGCAACCAAGGAGAACATTACGAGGTTCTTCATAAATAAAGGGGTTCAGAGAGCAAGACAGAGACAGAGGGAATTGTGCCAAGTCCAGACAGATTTGCAACAACTGCTCCTTCTGCAGTCGAGAGGGGTGGATGTGAAGGAGGAACTTAGAGACGTGAAGGACCGGCAAGCTCGGCTCTTTACCTCTGAATCCTCCAAGATCATCTTCCGATCCAGGGTCCGCCATGTGGAGCAGGATGAGACGTGCTCACGTTTCTTCTTCCATAAGGTTCACAGGGGGAGCTCTGTGATGAACAGCCTTAGGGAGGTGGACGGCTCGGTAGCATCCTCACACACAGACATGCTGAGGATCTGCAAATCCTTTTACACAGATTTGTATGACCAAAAGGCCATAGACAGTACCGCCTCCCAGAACTTCCTGTCCTCGATCACGGAGGTCTTGGAGGACAGCAAGCGGGAGAGTCTGGACCAACCACTGACCCTAGAGGAGCTGACTGGCTCCGTCCGTTCCTTTGACTCGAGTAAAACTCCCGGAAGCGATGGCTTACCGGCCGAGTTGTATTCGGCTCTGTGGGACTTGATGGGCCCGGACCTGCTAGAAGTGTACAACGACATGCTTCTAGCTGGTAGCATGTCAGACTCCATGAGGAAGGGCAACATCACCCTAATCTACAAGCAGAAGGTGGAGATGAAGGACATAAAGAATTGGAGACCCATAACACTCTTGAATGTAGACTACAAGATCCTGTCTAAGGCCATCGCCAACCGGGTCAAGTCTGCTCTGGGACAGGTGATCCACCCGGACCAAACTTGTGCTGTACCTGGCAGGAAAATCTCAGACAGCCTAGCGCTGCTGAGAGATACCATCGCCTACGTGCAGGACAGACGGGTGGATGCCTGCCTAGTCAGCTTGGACCAGGAGAAGGCCTTTGACAGGATTTCGCACACGTACATGAGGGACGTGCTCTCCAAAATGGGTTTTGGGGAGGGAATCAGGAATTGGATCAATCTGCTCTACACCAACATCCGTAGTGCAGTCCAAATCAATGGGTGGGAATCAGACAGTTTCCCTGTAAGGTCTGGAGTCAGGCAGGGTTGCCCTCTCTCTCCTGTCTTGTTTGTCTGCTGTATTGAACCCTTTGCTGAATCCATCAGGAAGGATGCGAGCATTAGAGGAGTGACACTGCCCGGCAGTGGGGGCATTCAAGTAAAGACCTGTCTTCTGCTCGGATCCAGGGTCGGTCCGCAGACTGATTAGGATCTGCGACCAGTTTGAGTCGGCCACGGGAGCCAGGGTGAACCGCAGGAAGAGCGAGTCCATGCTCTTTGGCAACTGGCCCGACAGATCTTCCGTCCCCTTCACCATCAAGCCTGACTTCTTGAAGGTGCTGGGGATCTGGTTCGGGGGGGCTGAGGCGTGTAACAAGAATTGGCTGGAGCGGATAGCCAGGGTGGGGAAGAAGCTGGAGCTGTGGAGGCAATGCTCCCTCTCCATAACGGGAAAGAATTTGGTCACCAGGTGTGAGGTGCTCTCGGGGCTGCTGTACTTGGCGCATGTGTGGCCTGTCCCTCCTTCCTACGCCACAGGGATCACCCGGGCCATCTTCCAGTTCATCTGGGGGTCGAGGATGGACCGGGTGCGACGGGCCACAATGTACAAGTCAGCAGACAACGGGGGTAAAAGCGTGCCCAACGTCGCTCTCACCCTGATGGCCACCTTCCTGTGTGGCTGCATCAGGCGGAGTGTAGAGCCAAGGCACGTGGGCACCAAGTGTCATTACTTGCTGAGGTTCTACCTGTCCCCGGTGTTGCGAAGGATGGGCCTGGCGCAGATGCCACGCGAGGTGCCAGTCAGCTGGACACTGCCACCCCATCTGTCGTCTGTGGAAAGGTTCTTCCGGACCAACACCTTTGACCACATGTCCATTGGGCAGTGGTCAGCACAGAATGTCCTGCAGGCACTGCAGGGAAAGGACTCGATGGACCCAGTGGCGTGGTTCCCTGAGCAGACTGCCCAGCTTGTCTGGCAAAATGCCTCATCGCCAGAACTCACCAACAAGCACCAAGACCTGGCTTGGCTGGCGGTGAGGGGAGCCCTCCCAGTCAGATCCTTCCTGCACCGTCGGAACCTCACTGCCAGCGCACGCTGCCCTCGGGACGGCTGCTATGGAGAGGAGATGGTTGCCCACCTCTTTACAGAGTGTGGATTTGCTCAAAGAGTCTGGAGAAAAATGCAAGGGTCCCTGGTACGCTTTATTCCAAACAGCTTCGTCACCGAGGACTCTGTGATTTACGGACTGTTCCCAGGGACACATTCAGAGACTGACATCAAGTGCTGCTGGAGGGTCATCAACTCGGTGAAAGACGCTCTCTGGTCTGCCGAGCGTTGTTCACCACCCAGCAGAGCGAGATGTCCGACTGGCCCACTGCAGACTGCAGGAGTACGTGCTGAGGGACGCACTGAAGCTCGGTGCAGCCAACGCCAAGGCTCGGTGGGGGAGGGCCACAGTCTAAGGTCCTTCCGCTGCTGGACATGGGGGGCACGGTATGGTGGAGACGCCCCTCAAAATAAGGGAAGGTATCCCATGGCCGGGGGCACATGAGTGGCACGGGTGGGGGATCGATTCGCAAAATTTGAGAAATGTATATAGACTGTATGGAACAATTTGTATAGCCTCCGGAAATGTCGGATGGATTTTACGCACGGTTGATGTATTGTATATATTTATTACCCGAATAAAGTCTATTTTGAAATATTAAAAAATAAATAAAAAATTCCAGCAACAAGGATTATTTCAACCCGAGTAACTTCTTGATCCACTGGAACAGTGCCATCAGGCTAAATGACCATCTATCTGAGTCACCGAGCAGTTCCATCAGTGACCCAGACTGAGATAAGCAGTAAACGTCCGCAATAACCAACAATAAGTAGCTCGGTCCGCAATAACCAACCCGACCTCCCGGTGGCTCAGCACTTCAACTCCCCCTCCCGTTCCGTATCCGACCTCTCCGTCCTGGGCCTCCTCCACGGCCAGAGTGAGCAACACCGCAAGTTGGAGGAACAGCACCTCATATTCCGCTTGGGGAGTCTGCATCCTCTGGGCTTAAACATTGAATTTTCCCAATTCTGTTAACCCTGGCTGCCTCCTCCCCTTCCCACCTCTCCCTCAGCCCTCGGGCCCTGGCATTCCTTCTCTCTCTATCTCTCCCCCACCCACGTCACACTAGCTTCTCATTTTCACACTACAAACAGCTTACAATGGTCTGTTTCCTTTATCATCGATACTTTTTTGCATATCTTTCATTCATTGTTCTTTATCTCTCCACATCACCGTCTATATCTCTTGTTTCTTGGAGATCTCTCCAAGTCGCACAGGCGGGCTGAGCGAAGGTGTTCCGCGAAACGATCGCCCATTCTGCGTTTGGTCTCGCCGATGTATGAGAGTCCACATCTTGAACAACTGATACAGTGGATGAGGTTGCAGGAGGTGCAAGTGAACCTCTGCCTAACCTGAAAGGACTGTTGGGGGTCCCTGGACAGAGTCGAGGGGGGAGGTATAGGGACAGGTGTTGCATCTTCTGCGGTTGCAGGGGAAGGTACCTGGAGAGGGGGTGGTTTGGGTGGGAAGGGATGAGTTAACCAGGGAGTTGCGGAGGGAACCGTCTCAGAAAGGCAGAAAGGAGTGGAGATGGGAAAATGTGGCTCGTGGTGGGATCCCGTTGGAGGTGGTGGATATTTTGTAGGATCATGTGTTGTATGCGACGGCTGATGGGGTGGAAGCCAAGGACTAGGGGGACTCTGTTGCGGCTAGGGAGAGCAAGGGCGGAGCTGTGGGGTACCGAGGAGACACGAGTGAGGGCATCATCTATGAATGAGGACATCTTGGACACCCTGAAAACATGCCCTTCAGTACAACTCATCCATCCCAAGCAAGATGCCTCAACTAAGCCAGTATCATTTACCTGCGTTTGGCCCATATCCAACTAAATCCTTAAAATCCATGTACCTTTCCAAATGTCTTTAAATGCTGTTATAGTGCCTGCTCCAACCACCTTCCCTGCCACTTATTCCAGATACCTACCATCCTCTGGGTGAAAATGTTCCTGATTAATCTTTCCCATCTCACCTTAAACGTATGCCCTCTGGTTCTTGATTCCCGTACTCTGGGTAAAATACTCCCTGCATTCATCCTATCCATTCTCTTTTTATACACCTCTATCAGATCACCCCTCAGCCACCTGCACTCCCAGGAATGAAGTCCTAACCTGCCCAACCTCTCCCTGTAGCTCAGGCCTTCGAGTCCTGGCAACATTCTCCTAAATCCTCCTGCTTCTCCTGCCAGCAACTTTCTTGAGTTCTGTTCTGCATCCATAATGCGTCATGGGTGGGAGAGATGGCTGAAGATAAGGACCTCATCAGGAACCTGGAAGGCAGCACTGGCTCAGACCCTGGTATCTGGGGGATGAACGGATTGAAACTGGGACTCATGGAGTCAGGGCGAAGATCAGGGAGTGTTGGTGCAAAACTGAAATCCATAGGATATAAAGAATAGTAGTCACTTAGTTAAGGGATAGAAAACATGAATAGAACAGGTTTACAGGGATATGGACCAAGCGTGGACTAGTGTAGGGACTAGTGTAGATGGGGCATCTTGGTCTGCATGTACGAGTTGGGCCAAAGGGCCTGTTTCCACGCTATATGGCTCGATGGATCAAACACAGTTATGGTGAATGGGCTACTTCCAGATAGAGGAAGACACAGATCAGTTAGGTGGCGCCCCAACCTGCCACGCTGCCCTTCATTAGCCAACAAACCACCCCGACTTGGAAATGTTTGCTTGTTCCTTCATAATCGTTGGATCAGAAGTCTTGCAATACTTGTTGGTCTGTCCATTCCCCCACCTGATGGTGGTAGTCACCGACCAGGGTAGAGCTGTCAGATATAGGCCTTGTTGAATGGCCACAGTGAAGATGGTGCCCGGTGAAGTTCACGTTTGCAGTGGCGGATTGAGTGCCTGTCACGTGGGTTGCTTTGCCCTGGATGGTCCTGGGCTTTGTGAGTGTTGCTGGTGCTACATTCATCAAGGCACGTTGGAGACAGATGGTGTATCGTTCACCACAGCCCGCCTGCTCTGTTGTTAATTGTTAAATGTCACTGGGTCAGACCCCTTCTTGCTGATAGTGGTCACTGCTTGACATCGGTGTGGTGTGAACATTACTTCCCACAGCCTGTGTCTTGTGTTGTCTCGACGCATGCAAACCTGAACCACTTTCTTTTGCAAAGTAGCTAATAACGGATCAGGATGTTGTGCAAGTCCCCAGAGAACCTCACAGCTTCTGGCCTTATAAAAGAAAGACGGCCTTGGATTCTGTATGTCATTCTTTTAAGGGAGGAATGGAATGCCGAGCCAGAACTCAATTGTCCATCCCGAATATCCCTTGAGCAGGTGATGGTGAGCTGCCTTCTTGAACCCCTGCAGTTGCTGAAGTGTGGGTCCACCCACAATGCTGTTGGGATGGAGATCCAGGATTTGGACCCAGTGATGGTGGAATGGTAATATATTGAGGATGACATGCGGCTTGGCGCGCATCTTCCAGGTGATGGTGGTCCCATGCTCTTGCTGCCCTTATCCCTCTCATTGGCAGAGACTATGGGTTTGGAAGGGGCTTAGTTTATAATTTAGAGATTCAGCATGGAAACAGGCCCTTCAGCGTACCAAGTCCACGCCGACCATCCATCACCCGTTCACACCAGTTCCATGTTATCCTACTTTCTCATCCAATCCCTTCACTCCAGGGACGGTTTACAGATGGCCAATTAACCTACAAACCCGCACGTCTTTGGGATGTGGGAGGAAACCGAAGCACCCAGAGGAAACCCACATGGTCACAGAGAGAACAAGGTCAGGATTGAACCCAGATCTCAGCTCTACAAGCTGTGCCAATGTACTGCCCTGTGATGTCTGCACGGTGCCGTCTGAGGAGACTTTGCTAGTTGGAGATGGTACAAATGACTGAAACTGTGTGTTGGTGCTGGAGTGCAGGAATGGTTGTGGATGGGATGCCTATTGAGCAGGCTGCTATGTCCTATATTGCTATTGAGGGAGTTCAGCGTAGGTTAATTCCCGGGATGGTGGGACTGTTGAGTGAATGCTGAGAGAATGGAGCAGCTGGGCTTGTACACTCTGGAGTTTAGAAGGATGAGAGGGGATCTCATTGAAACATCTAAGATTGTTAAGGGCTTGGACATGCTAGAGGCAGGAAACGTGTTCCCGATGTTGGGGGAGCCCAGAACCAGGGGCCACAGTTTAAGAATAAGGAGTAAGCCATTTAGAACGGAGACGAGGAAACACTTTTTCTCACAGAGAGTGGTGAGTCTGTGGAATTCTCTGCCTCAGAGGGCCGTGGAGGCAGGTTCTCTGGATGCTTTCAAGAGAGAGCTAGATAAGGCTCTTAAAAATAGTGGAGTCAGGGGATATGGGGAGAAGGCAGGAACGGGGTACTGATTGGGGAAGATCAGCCATGATCACATTGAATGGCGGTGCTGGCTCGAAGGGCCGAATGGCCTACTCCTGCACCTATTGTCTATTGTATATATGGCATTGGACGGCTTGAATGTCATTGAAGCTGCACTCGTCCAGGCAAGTGGGGAGTATTCCATCAATTCTGATTTGACCCTTGTGACGGTGTTAAGACTTTGGAGTTACTTGCTACAGAAGTCCTAGCATGTTGTGCATATGGCTACTCCAGTTCAGCTTCTGGTCAATGGGAACCCACAGTACATTTATAGTGGGGGAATTCAGTGATGATAATGCCAATGGATGTCAGGGATGACTGCTGGATTTTCTCTTGGTGGATATTGTCATTACTGGCACATGTGTGTTGTGAATGTTGCTTGCTACCTGTCAGCCTAGGTTTGATATTGTCCAGGTAATTGGGTATGGACTGTGGAGGAGTGGTGATGCAGCAACTAAAGGTGGTTGGACACTGCCCCAAAGGACTGATGCTACAGTGGAGCTGAGATGATCAACCTCCAACAATTACAAACAACTTCCTTCGCCTACAAAAATACACAAAGTGCGGAATTCAGTAACTCATAGAAACATAGAAAATGTTTCTATGAGTTAGCGGTAC
Organism: Raja brachyura; assembly: GCA_963514005.1. The sequence goes on along the minus strand of OY740792.1, from coordinate 61,678,023 downwards.
AGTAAATTTCACCAGTGTATATCCCGTATATATTATTACATTTATTGTAGCCCTTAGCTTTTTAAAGCTATTAAAAAAGGATAGAAATAGAGAAAATAGAGAAAGTGAGAGAGAATTGTGGAAGTGAAGAAGCGTGACAAAGGAAAAGAAGAAAGACGCCTTAGTCGAGGAATTATAAAAAGGAGATTAAGAGATAGACCCTAGAAAAGAAGAATGAGAAAGAAGAAAAAAGGAAAAGACAGTTGCTTTATTATAAACATCACGCAAAAGGAATTTACCAACTTGACAATTTTTCATCCCCCTTTACCAAGACCTGACACCGGTGCCTTTTTTTTTTTGTTGAATATTTTTTATTAGAAGTATAAGTACAGGTATAAGTACAAGTATAAGTACATATAAAAACAACGTTCTTGATAAAGAGATAGGTAATAATTACCATGTTTTCTTATATATACTTCTAAACATTTTATTGTAGTTTTTTTATAGTGAAAAGTAGGAAAATGTGAAAAATGGTTAACATAAAAATAGTTATAAAATAACCAAAAGAGAAAAGTAAATAAAATAACAGTGGTATATTATACAAACAGTATTTATATAATAATATATCCGTGATCAATAATGTATTATTCTTCGTCTAATCCTTCGTTCAGGTGTCAGTCAGGTCCACAAACCGAGTCATATTGATCCCTTAAAATATTCAAGGAATGGAGACCAAATCACATTAAATTGGTCTAACTTGCCTAAAAGTGCAAGTCTTATTCTTTCCAAGTGTAAAGTCTCCGCCATTCCTGAAATCCACAATTTGATTGTAGGGGGTATGGGGCCTTTCCAAAATTGTAAAATTAATTTTTTACCAATTATTAAACTATAATCTATGAACGTTCTTTGTGCTGTCGTGAGTAATTGATCCCTTTCTAATATTCCCAATATTATTAATTTTGGGTCTGGAACTAGATTCTTATTTACAACATTCGAGATTACCTTAAATATTTCCAACCAAAAATTCGTAATTTTTATAAGTTGTAAAAGAATGTGTTAAATTAGCTTCTGGGTATTGGCATTTGTCACATATAGGAGATACATTAGAAAATATTCTATGTAATTTAGATTTTGAAAAATGCAATCTATGTAAAACTTTGAATTGTATCAGAGAGTGTCTAGAATTTAATGAACAATTATGTATATATCGTAAACTTTCATCCCAGATATCAGATTCAATTGTTTCACCTATTTCATTTTCCCATAGTTGTCTGTACTTTTCCGTATTGGGTATATCATTTTCTAATAAAATATTATAAATGTATGATATTAATTTTTCCGTGTTTGGGTGTTTATTTAAGCATTCATCTAGAATTCCCGTCTTTCTCTTTTTATATTCCTGTGCAGTTGTTTTAATGTAGTCAGTTATTTGTAGATATCTGAAGTAATGTTTAGAGTGTAGTCCATATATTTCCTGTATTTCTTCAAATGAAAGATACAGATTGTCCCTGTAAAGGTCACTGATCTTATTAATCCCTTGATTTTTCCATTGTAAGAATCCTAAATTTTCCAGGGATGGTTTAAAACTTACATTATTAACAATGGGAAGAACTAATGGGATATCTTCTAGTTTTAACATTCTTTTTAACTGTCTCCAAATATTAATTCCACTATTAATTATTGGGTTTTCTCGATAAGTTTTCTTAAATATTTTAATTTTAGAAAATAATATGGAACTGATTTCATACGGTAAGCAGTCTTCCTTTTCCATAAGTAACCAGTTTGGATTTTCATCAAGTTCCACCCACCAAAAGTTCATATTCTTAATACTAACTGACCAGTAATAAAATATAAAATTAGGTAATGTTAAACCTCCATTAATTTTCGATTTGCATAAATATTTTTTATTTATTCTATGGCTCCTATAGTCCCAAACAAAATTAGTGACTATAGAGTCAACCTTTTTAAAAAAATTCTTAGAAAGATATATCGGGATCATTTGAAATAAATATAATAATTGTGGGAGAAAAATCATTTTTATCGCATTAATTCTACCTATCATTGAGATAGGTAGAGTTCTCCAATATAGAATATTCTTAGATAATTTATTTAGTATAGGTAAAAAATTATATTTAAATAAAGAATCATATTTTTTTGTAACGTGAATTCCTAAGTACTTAATCTGTTCATTAACAATCTTAAAAGGAAATTGTTTTAATATAGTTAAATTATCTTGTGTTAATGACACCGGTGCCTTTTTGAGGTACTTTTGCACCTTATCCTTGTAGTGAATCTATAAATGCAGACACGTCTTATAAAAGCGATCTGATTTTCCTGCCAGGCGGAGTCTCATATCTTCCAGATGTAGTGTTTCAAACATAGTTGAGATCCACATATTTACTGTTGGTATAGGAGCGTTTTTCCAAAATTTAAAAATAAGCTTTTTTTCCAGTTATTAACCCGTATTTAAATAGATTCTTTTGAAACACGTTTAATTCAGGGCTACCTTCCGTTGTTCCAAAGACAATCCATTCTGCTTTTGGTGTCAGTTTTATTTTAAATAATTTTGTGAAGATTTCAAAAATTTCAGTCCAAACCTTTTGAAGTTTTATACAAAAAACAAATGAGTGCGCTATAGTAGCTTCTTGAGACTGGCATTTATCACAGATAGGTGATACGTGGGGAAAAAGTTTACTTATTTTGGTTTTTGAGTAGTATAATCTATGTAAAATTTTAAATTGGATTAGAGTGTGTCTTACGTTAATTGAACATTTGTGCACATTAAATAAATGTTCATCCCACCTCTCTTTTGAAATTTTAATAGCTAATTCTTGTTCCCAGTCTCTTCTAATACCTTCAGTTGTTGGTATTTCTACATTTAGAATAATATTATATATATATGATATTAAGTTTGCTGATTCAGCCTTTGTCTTCATTGCTTCATCCAGTAGATCTAATGGCATATTGCAATAATCTTGTGCATATTTTTCAGATAGTCACATATTTGAACATCGACTCCTTTAAGTCGAGACTAAAAACTCATCTCTACTCCCAAGCCTTTCTTGATGTCCTCTGAGCGAGGGTTATATATATGTAGTGATGTTTGTATTTAATCTATGAACCACTGTTGTTTGTTATACTATTCTTATACCAATGTAAAGCACTTTGGCCAACGAGAGTTGTTTTTTAAATGTGCTATATAAATAAAAGTGTCTTGACTTGACTTGCACAGCTGAGTTCTTGCTTCTCTGTACATCTCCTTTAAACTCTCCATTCCCCGTTATAACTTGTACTGTCTCTATCTGCATGGTGCCCACATTTACCCTCCTTAGACTTTTTCTTTGCAGTCTCGTTTCATGTTTCTCGTGGTATACACTCATTCTATCTTGCCTTTCTCTATCAATTTCATGGCTCCTCTGCTATCAAGTCCAAACTGCTACCAATCATCAGGCCTACCATTATTTCTGTCAATTTTAAAGCATCTTTCCTTTGACCTTATCTTTAATTTATCTAGTCAGCCACAGGTGAATCATTTTTTCCTTTAGATCTTTGTGCTGAAAGGTTTTTCACCCATTTGTTCCATTACATGTTTCCCACCAAAGACAAGATCAAATGCAACCTGGCCAATCAACCCTGGTCAGGGCAGTTACCAGTAAAGTGAGGCACACTATTGTTCACATTATTATTAAATGGTATTGACAAATAATCTGAAATAAGCAGTCTGAAGAAGGATCCTGATCCGAAACGTCATCTGTTCATTTCCCTCCACAGATGCCGCCTGACCCGTTGAGTTCCTCCAGCACTCTGTGTTCTCCTCATGATTCAGGCATCTGCAGTTCCTTGTGTCTCAATTTTACAAATAATTTGCTTGCTTACACTTGGCTTGGGTTTTGTCAAGACCACTTAAGGGGCTGTCCCACTTGGGCGACCTAATCCGCGAGTTCTGGCGAGTTTGCCCTCGACTCATACTCGCAGCATGGTCGACACGAGGTCGTAGGAGGTCTTTGTAACTCTCCTTCATGCTCGAGAATGGTCTCCGCGTACTCGAGGCCTCAGCTAGGTCGCAGCGTTTTTTTCAACGTGTTAAAAAATGCCCGCGAGTAAAAAAAGGTCGCCATGGAAAAAATTGATACTGTTTTTACTCGTAGGTTTAGCCGTAGTAGGTTGGCATGTTAGTCGTAGGTAATCGAGGGTATTCAAAGGTAATCGATGGTAGACGTAGATAGTCTTCATGATAGTCGAAGGGAGGTCGAAGGAGATCGAAGGAGGTCGTCTTCCCTCTCCACTATTCGGTGTCCAATTTTCCTGAAGTTAGTCGTAGCTAGTCAAAGCTGGTCTTCAACATAGTCGAAGGAGGTCAAAGGAGGTCAGGGAGGTCTTCTACATAGTTGAAGGAGGTCTTCAACATGTCATTTTTTCAAACTCTTCTAAACTCGCCAATTAGGTCGCCCAAGTGGGACAGGCCCCTTTACATCATATATGTTACTTTTATAAAAATCGAACTAGGTTTTCTCAAACCCAGGAAAAAGGTTCTGCAATTTAATATGTGTTATAAACAGCCTTTCAGTATAATAGCAAAGACTCTGTAGTTATCTTGTAATTTTTCTTAACCCAATCACAGATATTTAAAGAGCAAATCCTATCTTGTCTTCTGTTGGAATTGGTTTTGCTATTGGATAAATTCCAGGAGAAATTAGGAAAACCAACTCATCAGCACATTTGTGAAAGACAGATTAATGTTTCAGGCCACTTTGCAGAAATAAACTAATGGGTCAAACAGGAAATGCTTCTCAGACCTACGTGGATTGAAATTGTAGAACTAAAACCACAAGCGTGTTTCTGAAGCTTTGAACGCATCACAGCTTCTATTGTGGCTGGATTGGAATATTAAACTGATGTCAGACTGAAGCTGTAAAAGTACTACATGGAAACTGGCAAAGATTACAGATGCACGCAGCCCAGGAAAGATTCATCAATATCAGTTCACCCGTTTCTAGCATTTGCAAGTGGCGGTACTTTTATCTCCAAGTATTTCCTCAATGCACCCATTGCGTTGCAAGGTCTGCAGCTCACGCTTCAGTCTGGAGCTTTGACCACAAACCCCTGGTCAACCCTGAGCTGTTGCACCGTCAGATACGCTGGCATTCAAATGAGATGACACACTATGTTGCAAGGAATATCACTAAAATGGATGCATCGATCTCTGTTAAAAAGGCACATCGTCGCAAATAATTTGCAGCAGTTCCTTCGTTATAATAATGATCACATTTCATAGGCACATTTGGAACGGTGTGGGCGTATAAAACGCACTTATCATCTCCACATTCACTCCCATCTTGGAATCTTACATGTTCAAACCAAGGCATTTCTCACTCTTTCAGGCTGTTGTGAATGTAAGCACTGCATGTCCTACTTTTCCTCTTAAGACTCACAACCTCCTCTCTAACTCAGTTTCACAACCTCCTCTCTAACTGCTCCCCCTCTGTGCCTCCTCTTCCTTTTGCCTTTCTTCTCCCCCCCACCCTCCCTCCATCAGTCTGAAGAAGGGTTTCGGCCTGAAACGTTGCCTATTTCCTTCGCTCCATAGATGCTGATGCACCCGCTGAGTTTCTCCAGTACTTTTGTCCACTGTCCATCCCAGGTATTGGTTGAGTAGCCGTCGAGTTAAACCTTCCCTATCCATGGGATTGTGTGGTTTGCAAGTTAAAAGCAAGTTGTACTGAAGAAAGTTGACATTTTTCCTTGTGAATAAGAGAGCGGATCAATGAGAAACACAGTTTGTATGATATAAATGGACTTTGAAAAGACATTTGATGAAGTGCCTAATGTTTAAGAAGGAACTGTAGATGCCGGAAAATCGAAGGTAGACAAAAATGCTGGAGAAACTCAGCGGGTGAGGCAGCATCTTCGGAGCGAAGGAAATAGGCAACGTTTCGGTCGAGACCCTGGTCTCAAACTTCCTTTGATGAAGTGCCGGAAACTAAGACTGTTGCAAGGCATGGTGTGAAAATTGGCAAAGTGAGAAAGAAGAGAAAGCACTAATGAAAGGGTGTTTATCGGACTGCAGGGAAGCCTGTCGTGGTAGTGCTCAGCTTAGTACCAGCACCACTCCTTTTCTCAATGATAGGGCGGTACAACAAGTCATCTGGAGGATTGGTGCATGGATCATGACAAGGGAGCATAGACTGAGATAGTGGTTGAAAAAATGACACGGGATGCTGGGCTTTGGAAGTTGGAACCAAGGTACAAATGTCAGCTCTGGCAGCAACTGGGGTATGGTGTCAAGTTCTGTTACCACACTTTGCAAACGTTGTGATTGTCGGTATCCACGCTCCTGGGTAATTAAAGGGCCTGTCCCACTTGGCCGTCATTTGCGCACCATTTACGCAACCTCCAAAAATGTGGTTGTCGTGTTGTGATGCACGGGTAGCGTGTTGTGACGCACGGGTAGCGTGCGGGACGGGCGTGGAGTTGTGCACGGTATCGCGCGGTGCTCCAGGATTTTGTGCTGCACAAAATCCTCGCGCGCCACCTGCGTGATGTATCGCGTACGCACGCTGATGCATTGGGTACGCACGCTGATGCATTGGGTACGCACGCTGACGCATTGGGTACGCACGCTGACGCATTGGGTACGCACGCTGACGCATTGGGTACGCACGCTGACGCATTGGGTACGCACGCTGACGCATTGGATACGCACGCTGACGCATTGGGTACGCACACTGATGCATTGGTGTCGCGCGCTGGCGTCCCAATGTCGAACGTGTATTGCGTGGTGATGCCTGGTTACATCACCGTGCGTAACCACGTGCCGCAGGGTATCCTAATGACGTCACGTGCACCAAACCGCATGACGACGCGTGATTTGCGCGCGACGTCGCGCATCATGACACGTCAACCTATTTTACATATGACGCGTAAATGAGGCGCAAATGACGGCCAAGTGGGACAGGCCCTTCATCTGTTATCTTTTACCTGTGCATCTTGCTGCCCAGTTACAGCTACAATTTGAGTCATTTTTGAAATGTTACTTTTGGAGCAAGAATTTGCATTGAACAAGAATTTGGCAAAAACTTCCCCTTTGCTAATATCATTAGTGACATACTGTACATTACTCCCCTACAGTCTACGCCAACTAGAAAATGGATGAAGAATGTGGAGAGTATGTGAATGGGGTTGACATCAAGCCGGGTCTCTCGCTCTGTGAGGCAGCAGCTCTACCCGATCCACCACTGTGCTGTGCTAACTCTGCTGGGGGCAGAACAGTGGGTGAGGCAGTAGAGATGCTGCCTCACAGCTTCAGAGACCCATCTTCCATTCTGACTATGGGTGCTGTCTGTACGGAGTTTGCATGTTCTCCCTGTGACCGTGTGTTTGCTCCGGGTGCTCCAAGTTCCCCCCACATTCCAGAGACGTGCAGGTTTGCCGGTTGATTGGGTTCTGTAAATTGCCCCCTTGTGTGTCGGTTACAGGAGGTCGCTGGTCGGTGCGGTCTTGGTGGGACGAAGGGCCTGATTCTGCGCTGTATCTCTAAATTGACCTGAACGTCACCCAGCTGGTGAAGGTGTGTAGAAACGTTCCAAATGGGATCACACATAGACTCGTCAACCGCTTGACGGAACATTTACGCTAGGTCCACCTCGGCCAACAGGATCTCCTGGTTGCTCACCATTTCAACTCTCCGTCCCACTGACCTCTCTGTCCTGGGACTCCTCCATTGCCAGAGTGAGGCCACCGGGTGGCGCTGCAATGGCAGCCTCGCCAACAGACTGTCTGTCCTCTCGTCCTTTTTTGTGTTATTTTTCATGTGTTTTATAAGTTTGTGTTAATGTTCTCTTGTTTGTTTTTTGTGGGGTTGCGGCAGGGGGCTCAGGGGAAACCTTTTTCAATCTCTCACCTTGACGAAGATGCGATTGTTTTCCGGATCGTATCTCCGGTCGCTCTGCGGCCTAACATCATGGATCTGGAGGCCTGGCTCGGGACTGACTTTGAGCCCCACTGCGGGACGTGGACTTACCATCGGAGCCGATTCCTTGCCTGGGATCGACGCTCCAACCCCGCGCAGCCTGTGGCCCTTAACATCAAGGAGCTCGCAGCGTTGGGTAGAGACCGAGTCGGCAGCTCCAAAACAGCACGACGTTCTACTAGCCCCGACCCAGGGTCCGAGCGTCCAGCGCAGGGGAGCTGAGATTCCCCCCCGATGCAGGAGCTTGATCGCCTCAACAAGGGGGCCCACCGCCGGCTACGGGAGTAAGATCGTCCCGTCAACGGAAGGCTCGAGGCCCCTGATTGCTGGAGGACAAAGAAGGGAGAGATTGAATTTTTTTTTTCGCCTTCCATCACAGTGAGGAATGTGGAGGAGACTGTGGTGGATGTTTATGTTAAAATGTATTTTGTGTGTTCTGTGGTGTTTGACTGTATGGCAAATCAAATTCTTCGTATGTTGCAAAACATACTTGGCTAATAAAGCATTATGGTGAGTTTGAGTATAAATTAGGGGAACAGCACCTCATATGTTGCTTAGGTACCTCACAAACCAGTGAAATAACATTGAATTCTCTCATTTTAAGTAATTTCATCTCATACTCCCCCTCCCTCCTTGCCCACTTCCCGCTCCCTGGTCATTTTACCAGTTCCACAGTTGCCCACATTGTTTCTCTTGAGATCACACCTTCCCTGGCCAACGATGGGAATGTCCTGCCTGAGGTCCTCATCTTCTTGCGTATGGCGTGCACAGCCTAAAATTGGAGGACAACTTTTCTATTTGATCTTATTTGATTGTGCACATTGGGTTGATTGCATTCGTCGAAACTGGGAAGGTTGCAATCGTCCAACCCCCCCCCCCCGCCTGAGGTCATTTGTGACAGACGGTGACTAAAGCTCAGTATTTAAAACTTCTCCCTTGTGGGGATATACCAAGTTTGGCTCAACACTGGACAGCCCCTAATCAAGCTCTGAGGATGATTTGCTTTCACTTCCACTATGAGAAGCAAATATCTGGATGTGATGTTTTACCATGGGATGGTTTCTGCAGTCGAGTTGCCCTGGCTTTAACACAGTGAGGCCCTGGTCTGGTGCCAAGGCAATGAAAGTCCAGCTCTGTGCCCAACATTTCTGGTAACTGCACACACAGATCCATGTACTACTCCCTGTACACACACACACACACACACAGATCCATGTACCACTCCCTGTACACACACACACACAGATCCATGTACAACTCCCTGTACACACACACACACACAGATCCATGTACCACTCCCTGTACACACACACACACGGATCCATGTACCACTCCCTGTACACACACACACACACGGATCCATGTACCACTCCCTGTACACACACACACACACACACAGATCCATGTACCACTCCCTGTACACACACACACACAGATCCATGTACCACTCCCTGTACACACACACACACAGATCCATGTACAACTCCCTGTACACACACACACACACAGATCCATGTACCACTCCCTGTACACACACACACACAGATCCATGTACCACTCCCTGTACACACACACACACACAGATCCATGTACCACTCCCTGAACACACACACACACACACAGATCCATGTACTACTCCCTGTACACACACACACACACACAGATCCATGTACCACTCCCTGTACACACACACCCAGATCCATGTACCAATCCCTGTACACACACAGATCCATATACTACTCCCTGTACACACACACACAGATCCATGTACCACTCCCTGTACACACACACACACAGATCCTTGTACCACTCCCTGTACACACACACACAGATCCATATACTACTCCCTGTACACACACACCCAGATCCATGTACCACTCCCTGTACACACACACACACAGATCCTTGTACCACTCCCTGTACACACACACACACAGATCCATGTACCACTCCCTGTACACACACACACACACATATCCATGTACCACTCCCTGTACACACACACACACACAGATCCATGTACCATTCATTGTACACACACAATTCCATGTAGCACGCCCTGTACACCCATACAGATCCATGTACCACTCCCTGTACACACACACACAGATCCATGTACCACTCCCTGTACACACACACACACACAGATCCATGTACCACTCCCTGTACACACACTCCCTGTACTCTACCCCTGGAAACGTTCCCCTGATTACGTCTCTCGGTCTCCTCCCGTTATGTTTGCCGTATGACCCTGTTGTGGCTATCACAATGAATATACGCCCGACACCGACGCCATCTTGTAAGATGCGTTTATTTCCAACACTAACAGAAACCAAAGATCCTATAGCGAGCAAGATAGTCCACTCCTGCTAAATCTAATGGGCTGACGTGTAGTACGCAACGGAGCGGAACGCGGGCCTTTTCTTCGGCCATTTCAGTAACCCGACCCGACTTTGCATATTCCTCTCGTTGTGCAATCAACGTTGCGGGGGAACAGTTTGTGTTAAATTATAATTCAGTTAATTTTCTTTTATTAATGGTTTTTTTAAATTTTATTTTTTTAATGTTTAAAAAAAAATTCCTTTTAAATGGCTCATGTGCTGTGTTTTATTCAGCGACCATACAACTGATTAGATTGTGTATGAAAGAACTCACATACACACATATATGAATGTGATATAGATGTATATAATCATATAACACACACACACGTACATACATATTTCTCCAGATTTCTGTGAAAAATATACATCTTCTAGATGCGCTGGGACACATCCTCAGTGATGTGATCTCGGGTCATCGGGTGTTTTCGGGTCTCACAACATCAGACAACCTCGCCCAGGCGACCCAGCCGGGGTTGATCAGGCCCCGACTTGCGTCCCAGCAGCAACCGCCCACGGATCAGCCATCTTAATAACTACTCTGCAGGGGTTGGGAGACTCTAGTGCGTGGAGGGACTGGGCTCTGTGGGGTGGCTCCCGGCCGGGCTCCTCCTGCGTCTCACCAGGTTCAAGGCCTGTGCGCTGAACCTCTTTCTCCTTCTCCGAGCATTTCATTCTCGCCTGATGGATGTTTAGGCCACGATGGTTCATTAGGCCTTTCCGTAGCTTTGTTGGGTGTCTTTCTCACGAAAGACACAGACTGGGGCGCTAACCCAGCCTTTCCCGGGTGCCGTCTTTCCGTGCCGTCAACTGTCTCTCCAGTAGTCAGTATCTCTATCTATATAGAATGATAAACTTTATTTCGGACTCAAGACCCAGACAAGGGGCAACATTACATCAAAATACATTGCAAACCCCCCCGCAACGTTACCCTGGCGTCCCAGCCGTGCTGATCCGGGCCAAACTTCCGACACGCTGTGGAAGGAACAGAGGCATCTTTTTGCTTTTTACAGTGAGGCAGAGAGGCAGAAAGAAAACGAGAAGATTTTTACCAAAGATGTTTGATTTTTACGAGGATGTTTCCGTAACCGGCTTCCGTCTCCGCACTAGTATCTTTGCTCCGCTATGGAATCTTTGGTGCGGAGACGGAAGCCGGTTACGAAAATGAGGCTGAATATTACCCATGAATCTGACCGTACTACGTCTTTTTCGTCGAGTGGGCCACCTTGCTCGCTATAGGATCTTTGACAGAAACTTCTAGAAGTTCACATGACCTCAGTCACGAGGCACTGGCCAACTCGCCAGCTTGTACTCCTGGCCTCAAGGGGCACTGGCATTTACATTACATCTCCCCCTTCAATTTTGGGGTTTCATTTACGTGTACGTCCACGGCATATAAATGACATTACACTACCATTAAAGCCATTTACTTAAGGATAAGGATGGAAAAGGAGGACTGTTTACCTTTTGAAATCGGTTCGATTATATTTGCACCAACAAAATTGCACAAAAGAACCTATAGTAAAACCCTATAATATATAGTGGTACACAAATCTGGAAACAACTAAAAAAGCCTTTAAAATTGGATAATATACCACTCTGTCTCCCTATTGTAAACAATCCCTTATTCAAACCTTCCATGCTAGATAAAGGTTTTACACAATGGAAAAACCATGGAATCAAAAAGATGGAACATCTTTATAAGAAAGACACTTTTCTTTTATTTCAGGAAGTACAACAGATTTATGGATTACATTCAAATAATTTTTTTCGATATCTACAACTCAGAGATTATGTTAAATCAAATACACAAGATTATAGGAATAAGGAACCCAGAAATCCTTGATAAATGTTTGAATAAGCATCCTAATACAGAAAAACTAACAACTTATATTTATAATATCCTTTTAGATAGCGAGATACCAACAACGGAAGCATATAGACATACATGGGAAAATGAAATAAATCAACCCATAAAGAAAGATATTTGGGACAAAAGTTTACAATATATACATCAATGCTCGTTAAATACCAGACATGCTTTAATACAATTTAAAGTATTACATAGATTACATTACTCAAAAGTTAAATTGAATAGAATCTTCCCACAAGTCTCCTCTATCTGTGATAAATGTCAGCATCCAGAGGCTAATTTAACACATACTTTTGCAAATTGTGTAAAAATTAAGAATTTCTGGACTGAGATTTTTAGAATAACTTCTGAAGTTATTAATATTAAATTGGATCCGGACTCAAAATTAATAATACTTGGAATATCAGAACAAAGTCTAACACTTACAACAAGTCAAAGAAATTTCCTAGATTACAGTATAATAATTGGGAAGAAATTAATATTAAAATTTTGGAAAGGCCCTATAACCCCCACAATTAAAATGTGGATTACGGAAATGTCGGAGATCCTACACCTGGAATGAATCAGATTTGCCCTAATGGACAAACAAGAAGTTTCCGTTAGAATATGGTCTTCTTTCATTGATTATTTAAAGGGTAGATCGGTTCAGCAGGGAACCCTAACTGAAACTTGGACCCAGGATTAGATGAAAAGTTATATTCTATATTCCTTGATCTTATCTCCAATGATGTATTAATGGTAAATTATTCCATTCCTCAGTGGGCTCGGCAGCATCTGTGGAGGGAATGGATTAGGAGTTGTTTCGGGCCAGGGTTCTTCTTCAATAGGAAGGAACTGCAGATGCAGTTGGCTTTGCAAATCGGCAAATGATTCCGGGAGTGCCAAGAGAGAGAGATAGAGATAGAGAGATTAGATAGAGGGAGGGGGAGGGAGAGAGAGGGTGGGAGAGAGAGAGAAAGAGAGAGAGAGAGTGAGAGCAAGAAAGAACGAGAGATAGTATTCCAGCCTTTTAACCCCAACGCCGTGATAGATCAATGATTACAAAAATAATCCGCTCTGTGATCTGTGGCAGCCCAAAAGCAGCAAAGGAAAATTTAAAATCCCCCCCACCCTCCCGTCTTCCCCGGCCAGTGATGTGATGGACGCGGGGTCTGGACCAATCGCTGACAAGGTATCGGACAAATCCCGTCCCTGGAGACGTCATGTCCGTTATTTGGCTTTTCGGCGTTCCATCCATTCGGTTATTTGGCTTTTCAGCGTCGTTTCCGTTCAGTATCTTGGCTTCCACATCTTCGCTTTGGCTTCTCGTCCTTCGACGCCCAGTCCGGGTACCAAATTCTCTATTATAGTTGGATCTTTTTATGCCAATTCTCTGATCTGTGCTGAGAATGTTCCAATTTCAGACCCTGTTCAAAGTCACAACACCATGCATTGTGGACTAGTTGCTGCCTTGTCAATGATGGGTTTGCTGATCATCTGTATTCCAATTGCAATCTGGGGTGGAAATTCTCAGAGGCATTAGCTCAGACTTCTTGCAAGAGAAGGGTTCACTCAGTTACAATTATGACATTACCAAACCTGGAACAAATGTGGTGTGTGTCATGATAATGATATGCAAATATCTTGACCTTTGTATCAGCTGACTTGGAGGTCAGATCGGGTGTGCGCTGTGTAAGCCAGTTGAAGGATGACCAGCTGAGAGCAACATCCACGCTAGAGATGGAAGCAGAGAACTTTGTGCACTTCATCGCAATTCAGTCAACGCCAAGAGCCGTGACAACGAAGGAAGTTGAAAGGGAATCAGAACATGATCCTGAACTCAAAGATATCAGAGAGCGTATACACAGTGGGCAATGGGATCAATGCCCCTACAAAGCATATGTTCTCATAAAAGATGAATTTTGTGTAATTGGTCAGTGTGTGCTGAGAGGTAGCAGATTGGTGACCCCGCAGGCACTACCACCAAGGATCGTGTCAATAGCTCATGAAGGACATTTAGGCATCGTCGGTAATAAACAGGATTTGCAGAGCAAAGTGTGGTGGCCAGGTTGTGAGAAAGATGCCAAAAAACTTGTCAAGTCCTGTCACGGACGTCAAATCACAAGCAGGAGCAACCCAGCAGAACCAATTAGAAGTACAAAGTTGCCAACAGGACCATGGGTTGAGGTAGCTGTTGACTTTCTTGGACCACTTCCAACAGGTGAATCAATTATGGTAGTGGTAGACTACTATAGTAGGTACTACAAGTCTGCAGTGATGAAGTCAACTACAGCAGAAAAGACTGTACAGGCATTAGCAGAGATCTTTGCCAGACACGGATTGCCTGTTACATTGTACTCCAACAATGGGCCACAGTTTGTTTCCGAGACATTTGCTGAATACATGAGAAGCACAGGGATCCATCATCACAAGGTGACTCGTAAATGGCCACAAGCTAATGGAGAAGTAGAGAGACAAAAGCAGTCCATAGAGTAGAGGATATGAATTGCCCATGCTGAAGGGAAAAACTGGAAGGAGGTACTGTTAGCATACGTAGCTATATATCGGGCGATCACTCGCTCAACAACAGGGAAAAGGCCCAGCAGAAGCTTTGTTTGGAAGGAAATTTTGCACTAAAATACCAGAAGTGCGAGAGATCATGGAAGACCAGGAGCTGAGAGACTGTGATGCTGATAAGAAAGGTGCGGCAAAACGGTATGCCGACTTGAAACGAGGAGCCAGGCACTCTGACATAATGCCTGGGGATGATGTGCTTGTGAGGTGAAATGATGACGGTAAGATAGACACTCTTTACCATTGCCAGCCATACAATGTTGTATCAAGGAGTGGCAGCATGGTGACAGTCAAGTCTCCAGAAGGTGTTATCTACAAGAGGAATGTACAGAGCGTCAAAAAGTACATGTCCAGAGACACTCAAAACAAGGTAGCCCAAAATCCACCAAGAGTTACCGATTCAGAGGGGCCAGACAACATCCCCGAGGTGTTCCTGTGTCGAGGTACAAATATTCTTAAACAGACAGAAATGCAAATAAAATCAGTATAAGCAGTAAAATCTCTTTATTACGTCAGGGGGGTGTGGTAAAACTCTTTACAGTATGCTGATAACAGACTATACAGAGAGGTCCCACACACAGGGACACTGATTTCAGTACCCCACTACTCGAGGATTCAGCAATACGTTATCTATAAAGCTTAGTACAGCCTCTTGCTTTTTAAGATTGACAGATCCTTAATATTGACATTCAATCAGAAGATTGACAGGTTCTTCTGAGAGAGCAGGTGTTATCCATATATGGTTATATGAGAAGGTTATATTTCTGCAGAACAAGCATTTTGGTTCTTTCTACTTATGACACACATCATAATCTTGTAGTCTGAATTCTCTCTCAATGTATACATTGTAGAGGAGACATTCATGAAGCTGTGCTTGTTATCGCACTTATGTTATTGGAAAGGGAACATCAACAGTCTGCTAGCTTTGTTAATGTACTGAAAGCAAAGGTTAGTGCGTTTCGCTGGCTTTGCAATTTAATAGAAGAAGGTTAAAGCTTGCCTTAGTTTCAGCGGAATCCATTTTGTGAGTTTAAATCATTATTAACTTCCACATTCTTTCCTCTTTATCAGTTTATGATAACATTCACAATCCCCGGTAGGTACATAATGGTCGCAAGCAATTAACAATAAAAATTAGAGCAATGATAACTAAAACGATAGAGCCATAGTGTAATCTATTATTCCAAAGTCCATCAAGCCAACTGAATGGCCAGCATCTCTCATTTGCTGCATTGTACCCATGCATGTCACTGTCAACCTTATGGATTTTCTCAATTTCTTGGGAAATGTAGGCAGCAAGGTCGGTGATATTGGTAGTCTCATCTGGGATATAAGTGCAACACTCACGGTTTATGATAGCACAGGTGCACCCTTTTTCTGCCAAGATAAAGTCCAATGCCATGCGATTTTGTAAGGCCATAGTGTGGATGGCAACCATCTCTGCTGTAATAGATGTCAAGGCCTTATTTACATCTGTTAAGGCACTAGTGGTTGCATTTGCCAACGTCTCCATGACAGAGGCCATATTGATTAATTCTCGAGAGGCACGAGCAGTCCCCCAGAATGGGAAGGCAATCATCCAAAATCCTTCTGATTCTGATATGCCCCGTCTTGTTCTTGAGGGAAGGGCCAACTCAGTTACTTGTTGCACCATACGCATGTGGGAACGACGTAAGCCAGATAGCAGCATCCTCTCCAGTTGTCGTTCTTACCCAACCTCATGTCAAAAGTGGAGTCGTCTCCTGGTGGCATCCCTGGCAGCCAAGGGTATGCCCATGATCCACATACAAAGTTGTTTCATTTACTGGTCGTGGTGGTCTCATAATAGAGAATGGGAGGTATGAAGTGCAAGAACTGTTTCCCAATTACACTCCTTTTCCTTTGTCGTTACAATGACAGGTGCCACTTTCAGAGATACGGGGAATGCTTGCTAGTTTCAGTCGGGGAATTTCCCAACTTCTGGTTTCATCTTTTGGTCTCCAGAAGGTGTATCTGGCGTCTCTCTCGTGGCAGCGTGTAGTAAGGTCGCACATCGCTTGCTCCCTTAACTTTTAACCCTTCCTTACCACTCGTTCAATATTATTTGATTAAGATACGGAATAACTCTTTTTAAAAGTGTTGATAACAATTAAATGTGTTTCAAAAGACTCTATTTGATTATGGCTTAATAACTGGAAAAAAGCCAATCTTAAAATTCTGGAAAAATACTCCTATACCAACAGTTGATACGTGGATTTCAACTATGTTCGAAACACTACACTTGGAAGATATGAGACTCTGAGTAGCAGGAAAATCAGACTGTTTCTATAAGACGTGGTCTGCATTTATAAATCTATTACAAGGATAAGGTGCAAGAATACCTCAAAAAAGTACCGGTGTCGGGTCTTGGTAAAGGGGGAAGAAAAACTGCCGAGTTGGTAGATTCCTTTTGCGAGATGTTTATAATAAAATAACTGGCTTTTCTTTTTCCCTTCTCTTTCTTTCCCTTTTTCTTTTTTTTCCTCTCCAGAGTCTATCTCTTAATCTCCGGTCTCTAACTCTACAAGGGTTTCCTTTCCCTCTGTCACGCTTTTGCACTTTAGCATCTCTTTTTCACTTTTCTACTTTCTTTGCTGGTATTTCTCTCTCTATTCTCTCTTTTCTAAAGCCTTAAAAAAAAATTAAGGGGTGCAATGACTGTAATACAATATAAGGGATGTACACTGGTGTAACTTACGGTATCTCGAATAAATAAAGATATTGAAAAAAAAAAATTTACAAATATAATAAAAAAAATAAAAGTGTTGATAACACTTTTATACATTTCAACCTTACAAAGGATGGAGACAAGAGGAAAAGATTGTGGTGAAGGCATGGCGTCTGATCCCAGTACTTTAGAAGCAATAGTGAAACTGAGTGATAAACTGGATAAATGATTCTGCGGCTTGGAAGCAATGATGAAAGAAGTTGAAAACAAGCTGACTGTGTTGTAAGTTGAGTGTCGCGAACAGAAGGAACAAATTGCTAATTTGCTAACCCTGGGTCGGGAAAGAGATGCGAAGATTGCGGCATTGGAACGGAAAATGACCGAGAATTCCCAAGCACTCGGACATTATAAGATTAAAAATATGGACCGGGAAAATAGAAGCCGTCGGCAGAATCTGCGAATTGTTGGTTGGCCTGAAGGTCGGGAAGGTGGCAATGCTATTAAATGTGTTTCTAGAATGCTAAAGGAGACTTTCGGCGCCGAGCAGTTTGGAGATCTGCCAATTTTGGATGGGAAAAACCGAGACATTTGATTGTTCAGTTCCACTTTTTGCAGATGAAGGAAAATACCCGCCGATCAGCAAGAAGATTGGGCAATGATTGAATTCCAAGACTGCAAGTTTCGTATTTTACCTGACTACAGCTGTGAACTTATGGGACTAATGCTTGCTAGTTTCAGTCGGGGAATTTTCCAACTTTTGGTCTCATCTTTCTTCCAACCTGACTCAAATGGGGCAGTGTACCATCCTTTAAAGTCGTTATAGTTATACACAATTTTCCCACCATTTGTCCTTGTGTTCTCTCTGAACCTGCTCGCAGAAGTTCCATTGTGAAAGCAGTATACTGCCATGACTTCAGTCCGGTTTAGGGGTATTGGTACCAATGGTATGGCTTCCCCGCTGTTGTGGGGAATGTAGGTGCACACCCAACACTTACTACCATTCCTCCTTCGAGCAAACTCATAGCTCATGGCCAAAAGGGTTTTAGTCCAGGCCACCTGGGATATTGCCAGAGTGCTGAGGAGAGTTATTTCATAGTAAGAAAGTTTAAAAATATATACAATATTTGTAAAACAGTTAACACGATTACATACACAAATTATCAAGAATTGACAATGGAGCTGTTAACTATCTTTATGCAGAGCTTATATAAAAAATGAAGAGCAATAATTAAGTGTTCTTAGAATTCAGTCTGTTATCGTAAACTCATATAAATATCCCCTTTAATTGCTTCATGCCATTTATCCTGTGGGACTGTGGGATCTGCAGATTAGATTTTAGCTTCTTTAAGAGATTAATATCCCTATGTTCAATGTAACAAGATACCGTGAACTAGAAGCATTATGTGTCTGATTGTAATGTGGTTTTGAATCTGTCCTTGAGCTCGTAAGGCGTTATGGCACAAACTCAAAATCCTAATCAGATAAAGAAGCTTGTTTGTCTCACAGCAGCTAGTTTCACTGCTTAACATTCTATAATTGTAGTCCTTTGCTGTTACAGGCTAAACAGGCTGGCATGTTATTCCACCACTGCTGGCAAAGCTACGGAACAATAGGCTATTGGTCTTTATGTAGGGATATGGGGTAAACGGCTGAACATAGGTCAATTACTGTAAAGGTGTCGGCTTCTGTCATTATAGATGGCAGAATAATACGTCATTACGTTCTCCCACTTTCGGGGTCTGTTACACAGACTTTGCATTTTCACTAATAGTGCTTGTTGCAATAAAGACAATCATGTCAATCATAAAGACTATAGCTACCCCTTCTTCAGCCTCTGGGGCCATCAAATATAGTTTTAATTCTTGACAAGGCAGCTCTCCTTTAATAGTCGGTTTATATCCAGGGGCTGAATACACTCATCCCACATGATTCTTATGCTTTCTCCATAGTTTGCAGGGTACTTGGGCCAGAGCCATGGTCCAACAGATCCTCGGTAGGCAGCTGTGGCTTTTCATAGTGTCCCATTCCTTTCTGACCCATGTGATCTTTCCTTCTGTATCTTTGGCAACATTCAAACATGAATTGTCTGTTTGTCCTTCAGCCATTTATCAGTGTGACTCAGAGGTGTCACTCGTTTCAAATCGATCCCATTAGTTTTATTCCTAATCCCGGGACCCCAAAGAACAAATAAAGGGTCACTGTTAATTGTTCAAGTTTATTCAACCGGGGGGTGACTCGTTCCAAGTATCCGGGATTAGGGAGGCATGTATATAATTCAGTGTAGTGCGTTCACTTATGTTCATGGCTGGTGTTAACAAGATGCTGTAACTACTGGTCTTTTTTTATTTGTGTGCATCACTTGCTTTTACCCCCAGTCTTGCAGGAGGACATCCAAGTTCATACATCCTTTTTCCAGTTTCCAATTATTTCACCATTATTCCAACGAGGATTATATTCGACCTTCACTGCTGTAGGTGTAGTCAGTAGTACTGGGAAGGGCTCCTTCCACCGTTCTCCCAATTTGCTCTGATCCCAATTTCTTATCAGTTTGTGGTTCCCTGGTTGTAAGGATTCGCCGTTAGGGTCAGCTGATAGTGGTTTCTGCGTTTCTCTGGTTCAGTTGTTTCTGTAAGACTAAAGCCCCTGTCCCACTTACGTGTCCTTGACACGCTAATTACGCGGCCTCGTGGTCGTGTTGCGGCGCGACGGTTCCGCGAAGGTCGAGCGCGACTTCATTCGCCCGTACAGCTGTCTGGAGCGCGTGACGTCATTTGAAGATGGATACAAAGTGCTGCAGTAACTCAGCGGGACCGGCAGCATCTCTGGACAGAAGCAATGGGTGACGTTTCGTGTCGAGACTCTTCTTCAGTCTGAAAGAAGTGGCTTGACCCAAAATGTCATCCATTCCTTCTCTCCAGAGATGCTGCCGGTCCCGCTGAGTTACTCCAGCATTTTGTGTCTATCTTCAATTTTCTTGGCCTCGCTCTGGGAGTAGGAGTGGGGGCGGATCCGGATCCGCAGCGGCCGTGAGCCCCAGGCCGAGCTCGGCGATCGTTTGCCTGCTTCTGCTGCTGTTGGAGGTGAGACGTTGCGTCGCGCCAGGGTCTTGGGCCTGTCCCACTTTGGCCGTCAGTTACGCGATAGGCCGTTGGCGCGTGAAGATTTCGTTCACTACAAAAATTTCGGAGCCCCACGCGATGTCGCGCACAACTGCATACCCCTCCGCGCTTCTCAGTAGGACCGTCCCCGTGCGGCCACACGTGCCCGTGCGCCTCAACGCCCCAAGAGATCGCGTAATTTGCGTGCCCAGGGCACGTTAGTGGGACAGGCCCTCAACAAGGTTCTGGTCATTTGCTGTGCATATGTAATTAATTCACCCTAAGGTCCTGTCCAGTCTCAATCGGGCTTTACTTAAACTCTTAAACTACTTACAAGGCAGACCCTTTAAAATAGGTCACTATAAAGAAATATCAATTTAACAATGATTCCCAATCCTCATCCAACACCTTAATCTGAATTTCACATGGCCAGTGCATAATTCAGATCTCCCTTGAATTCAATTCAAAAGGTAAAGGGCCTGTCCCACTAGCGCGCGATTAGACGCGACAAGCGCGACAAATTCGGACGCGGGGGTCGCGTGGGGGTCAGGCGATCCCGGTGCGAGTGAAGGGCCTGTCCCACTAGCGCGCGATTACACGCGCGACGTCCGAAGGAAGGACGTTATTTTTCATCACGTGACGATGCGCATGAGCATGCGCGTTGCACGACGTCGGGCAGTGACGTCATCATGCAACGCCACGCTGAAGACGCACAACGTCAAAACGTCATCACGTTAATCACGTTCTGCGCGACAGGATTTTGCCGCGCGTAATTTTTTAAGCAGTGTCGGTTTTTGGACACTACGCGCGATGTCGACACCAGCTACACACAACTCGACGAGACTCCGGCGATCGCAGTGGGACAGGGTCACGCGGGGCCGGGCGACTAAAGCGACCACGGTAGGTCGCGCTTGTCGCGTCTAATCGCGCGCTAGTGGGACAGGCCCTTAAGAAATAGGAAGAAATCAACTCAAAATACCGACAAGATCTTAAACTTCAAGATCAAGCTAGATTGTGGGCGAACTGGATAGGACAAACTTTTCACTCGTCGAAATCTAGAGGAACGTCTATCATTATTCGCAAAGGCATTCCATTTAAAACCAAAACTACCTTAACAGATAAGGACGGGAGATATTTGATAGTTACCGGGGAGATCCATGCTACCCCCAATTACCTTGGTAAACATATCTGCGCCCAACTTTGACAACCTGCATTTTTTCAATAAAATCTTGAATATAATTGCAGAATATAACTACCAGAATGTTATAATCGGCGGAGACTTTAACTGTGTCTTAGACCCTTACTTAGATAAATCCAATCAAAAACAAAGAGGTATTACGAAATCCAAAACTAGCGAACTTCTAAACACATATATAAAAAACACAAACATAACAGATGTCTGGAGGATTGCAAATCCGACCAGCAGGGATTACTCGTTTTATTCAACGGTACACAAGACATATTCACGTATAGATTATTTCCTGGTGGATACAAAACTAATACCCCATACTTCTAAATCAAAATACCACACAAATACAATCTCAGATCACTCCCCAATAACGGTTTTTTTTCTAAAAATGGAAGGAATGACTAAGAACAACCATTTTGGAGGTACAATCCTCAAATTTTAAAAGACCCGCAAGGGAGTATATATTTAAAACAGCAAATGGACCTTTTTTTTGAAATAAACGATACGCCAGACACACCACCTACACCATTATGGGAATATTTAAAGCATTTATTCAAGGTGTTATAATTTCATACCAAGCTTTTCAAAATAAGAAAAATAAGAACGAACAAAGACAGTTAGAAGAACAAATTAGACAACTGGACATAGAAAACGCTAAAGCCCCACTACGGATAAACATAATAGAATAATAATACTGAAATTCAAATAAAATAAATTATTATCAGAGAAAGTCATAAGATTATTACAAATTACAAGACAGGAACAGTTTGAATTTGGGGATAAGCCCCATAAATCTGGCACGTCAGTTAAAAAAACGAAAAAAGGATCACACAATTTCAAAGATTAAATCAGACAAAAGGGAAATATTGACCTTGCCGAGTGATATTAAGCAAAGATTTGCACAATTTTACGAGAATCTGTATACATCTAAAACAATAACGGACACCAGCAAAGTTACAGAGTTCTTGGTTAATTGTAACCTTCCTAAACTTGAGTTGCAGGAAGAAGAGGGACTGGGAGCACAAATCTCAAATAAGGAAATAGAAGAAACAATAACCTCATTAAAAAATGGAAAAACACCAGGTCCTGACGGATTTAGTAATGAATTCTATAAAAGTTTTTATGACATATTTACTCCTCGCCTACAGAAAATGTATACTTATGCCTTCAAAGAACAAATACTACCTGAAGCACTAGCAGAATCCACGATCGCACTAATACTTAAGAAAGATAAAGATGTGGAAGAACCTGGATCATACAGCTATTGCGTTGTTAAACACAGATCAAAAAATATTAGCGAAAATATTAGCTAGAAGACTACGTAAATATGCTAGTAAATTAATACATCCGGATCAAACGGGGTTTATCCCTAAGAGACAATCATTTAATAATTTGAGACGTCTGCTCAATATAATGCATTCACACCAAATGGAAGATCAAAAACTATCAATCATATCGTTGGGTGCAGAGAAAGCATTCGATCAGGTCGAATGTGATGATATGGTCAGGGTATTGCAAGAATTTCAACTGGGAGAATTTCAATTTCATTTTATGGATTAAATTATTATATAATAAGCCAATGGCAGAATATTAACTAACAATAATTTATCTACGAAATTTCAATTGTCAAGGGGTAATAGACAAGGATGTTCACTATCACCGTTGTTATTTGCTCTCATAATTGAACCCCTAGTGGAAAGAATTAGAACTCATCCGAATATCCATGGATATAAAACAAAATATTCCAACAATAAAATATCATTATATGCTGACGATGTACTATTGTACATCACAAAACCTCATATTACTATACCAAATATTTTAAACTTAATAGAGGACTTTGGATCATTTTCAGGATATAGAATAAATTGGAATAAAAGTGAAATCATGTTAATAAAACCGAAAGACTACGCATCTTTTACAGTTTCCTTTCAAAATAGCTATGGAAAAATTTAAATACTTGGGTATCGAAATTACTAGAAGATATCAAGACACGTTTGACGCAAATTATAACCCTCTACTTAAGAAACTATATAACTTGATTAAATTTTGGAAAATGCTTCCGATGACCTTAATTGGCCGAATAAATGCCATAAAAATGATTTTTCTACCACATGTACCATAAAAAATGATTTTTTATACCTGTTCCAATCTATTCCAATATACTTACCCAAAAAGTTTAAAAGAAAACTGGACTTAGATATCACAAATTTTATTTGGGATTATAAATCCCACAGAATACAAAGAGCTCATCTGAATAAACCCAAAGCAGTAGGGGGATTAGCAATCCCCAACTTTATGTATTACTACTGGTCTGTAAATATTAGAAACATGATTCAATTGCTGGATAACTCTCCCCAGCAACCGGAGTGAATTATTATGGAGAAAGAGGATTGCTCTCCTTATAATATTGGAGCAATCCTTCTCTCACCAATGACGATGAATAATACAAATTACAACAAAAATCCAATTATACACAGTACAATTAGAATTTGGAAACAAATAAAACACAATTTAAAATTAAGAAATGTATCTCCTATCGGTAAAAACCCTTCGTTTAAACCTTCAACTATAGATAAAGCATTTATACAGTGGGAAAGAGCCGGAATTAAAATCTTCGGAGATTTGTATGAAATGGGAAAACTATTATCATTTAAACAATTACAACTAAAATACAATTTGGAAAACAATCAGTATTTTAAATATTTCCAAATCTGTGACTATCTGAAAAAATAGGCACAAGACTATCACAATATGCCTCCAGACTTACTGGAAGAAGTAATGAATACAAAGGCAGAATCAGCAAACATAATATCATATATATATATAATATTATTCTAAACGCAGAAATACCAACAACAGAAGGTATCAGGAGAGACTGGGAAAAATAATTAAGTATAAACATTTCCAAAGAAAGGTGGGAAGAATATTTATTAAATGTGCATAAATGTTCAATTAATGTAAGACACACCTTAATACAATTTAAAATCTTACACAGATTATACTACTCAAAAACTAAAATAAGTAAACTTTTTCCCAACGTCTCACCTATATGTGATAAATGTCAATGTCAAGAAGCTAATATAGCGCACTCATTTGTCTTTTGTACAAAAATTCAAACATTTTGGACTGAAATTTTTGACATTTTCACAAAAGTATTTAAAATGAAACTGACTCCAAAAGCAGACTGGATTATCTTCGGGACATCGGAAGATAGCCCTGAATTAAATGTGTTTCAAAAGACTCTATTTGAATACGGCTTAATAACTGGAAAAAAGCTCATCTTAAAATTCTGGAAAAATACTCCTATACCAACAGTTAATACGTGGATTTCAGCTATGTTCGAAACACTACATTTGGAAGATATGAGACTCCGACTGGCAGGAAAATCAAACTGTTTCTATAAGACGTGGTCTGCATTTATAAATCTACTACAAGCATAAGGTGCAAGAATACCACAAAAAGGTGTCGGGTCTTGGTAAAGGGGGAAGGAAAAACTGTCGAGTTGGTAGACTCCTTTTGCAAGACGTTTATAATAAAGTAACTGGCTTTTCTTTTTTCCTTCTCTTTCTTTCTCTTTTTTTTCTCCTCTCCAGGGACTATCTCTTAATCTCTTTTCTCTAACTCTTCGCCCAAGGGTTCCATTTCCCTCTGCCACGCTTTTTAACTTTCACAGCTCTTTTTCACTCTTCGACTTTCTCTGTTGATATTTCTTTCTCTTTTCTTTCTTTTCTAAAGCCTTAAAAAATTAAGGGGTACAATGATTGTAATACTATATATGGGATGTACACTGATGTAACTTACTGTACCTCTAATAAATAAAGATATTAAAAAATTTATTAAAAATAAAATACCGACAAGGTCACCAATCCTAATGCCAGGTTATGCGGCGAAGTAAATGACCAGTCTCTTTGCTGAGTCATAAAAGGAGTAATAATTCCCTGTTTAATAAAAGTCGAGAACTCCCGCAACTAAGTTACAGAGAAAGGTTGAACAAGTTAGGTCTTTATTCTTTGGAGCGCAGACGGTTAAGGGGGGACTTGATTGAGGTCTTTAAAATGATGAAAGGATAGACAGAGTTGATGTGGATAAGCTTTTCCCATTGAGGGTAGGGAAGATTCAAACAAGAGGGCATGGGCATGAGTATTAAGGGACAGAAGTTTAGGGGTAACATGAGGGGGAACTTCTTTACTCAGAGAGTGGTGGCTGTGTGGAATGATCTTCCAGCAGAAGTGGTGGAGGCAGGATCGATTTTAACATTTAAAAGTAAAGTGGATAGGTATATGGACGGGAAGGGAATGGAGGGGTATGGTCTGAGTGCAGGTAGATGGGACTAGGGGAAAATAAATGGTCGGCACGGACTGGAAGGGCCGAGAAGGCCTGATTCCGTGCTGTAATTGTTATACGGTTATATGGTTATATGGAGAAGACAGAGAATACACAGTTAATTTCTACATCGATAACCAATACATTTTCAAAGAGCAAACAGATAATAACTTTGTCCCAAGTTCAATGCCAATACAGCTGCAACTTCTTAAAGAGACACTCCTTTTAACGCATGAGACTCTACAAAGATTTATCACGTAAATGAGCAAGCTCATTCAATGACATCCTATTTCATCTTAATTATACGATTAATTCAACATTCACCGAGAACCGGTTCCACAGAGAAGCAACAGTCTTTAAACTCACTCACTCTACACCCTGTTTCTACCATTCACTCACAAATTTCCACACCCAATGCGATATGCTAAATTTCAGATATTCACACACGTTAAAGCAATAAAATCCTCACTCAAGAGTAAAACAGTTATGTATTCCTTAGGGAAATCATGCAAAACTCTTAGACTTTGAAATATATCTGCTGTTAGGGCAATAATGCCAGTTGGGACATTGCCCCGGGACTTTGTTGTGGCCACTTGTATGGGCATTGCACTTAATAATGGCCAATTGGACAAGGAGTGTTAAGGCATGCAGTAGCTGGTGCAGTAGCAAGCGCTGTTTTAAAGTTGCGAAAGTCTTCTTCTTGTTGGGAGTGAGAGAGTTAGAGAGAATTGCTGTGACATCTTTGAGAGAGAATTGCTGTTGTGCCCTGGCGGAGGCACCAATGTATCCACTGTCAGTAGAAAGTAACCAAGCCCAGATATGGGATTGGTCCGATTCCCTGTCATATAGGGTCTTGCCACACCTCACACTTGCTCGATTACTCAGACTCTCCCCGCTCTCTCCACCAGGAAGAGGAGCTCTGTGTTTCAAACAGGTCAGAGTCTTTTGTTACAAATGTGTTTTAAACTGTACCGACTGTTGGCTGCAAAATGTTAAAGTTCTTGGGGCAAGAGTGAGCAGCCTGGATTCTTGCGGGGTAGTTAAGATACAGTGTCTCGAAAGCCACCAGCTCGACATCCTGATTTATCTTTTCAATCTTCTTATTTATCTGCTGTTTCTCTTTCTTGGTGCTCTGGGTGGTTTAACTCCCTCACTGCTCTTCCTCTTATGCCTTAAGCCCTCTCCCTTCTTCTTCCTCATCAGAATCTTCCTTCTTCTGAGGATGCCCTTCCCTGTAGACGTACTGGAACCACTTCCTCTTCACAGGATCTGAGTGTCGTAGCTCCTGCTGTTAGTGACCGGGTGGCCAGGGCACGGGGGAGGTATTCTACACTATTTCCAATTATTTCTCCCTCCAAATTTGTTCCTTATCCCCCCTCTATCTGTAAACAAAGTCACTGTATCAGACAAGGTAGCAATGTTACAATATTTTGAGATTTTAAAAAGCAAGTCTGCAATTTATCCCATCAGATAAAGCATAAAAATAAGTTTAATTTGACACCTAATTCACTTTCATATCTTCAGTATTAAAAAAGTTATGGCCATTTTCATACTCGGAAATTAGCATCTTGTTCCCTATTGCTTTTCCATTGACTTAACACAAAAGCTGTGATCGAGGACAGTCAAAAGCCCATAACTTTCTAAAAAATTAAGAGAACTGAATTAATTTTCAGTTATTATAGATTGAAGTATTCTGAAACAAATATAAAACATCTTACTTGGATGACCTGAAATTAAAGCATATAATTAGTTAATTACCTAATTGTAGCTAATTTAAAAAATGACCGTTACATAGAAACATAGAAACAGAGAAAATAGGTGCAGGAGGAGGCCATTTGGCCATTTGAGCCAGCACCGCCATTCATGGCTGATCGTCCGCTATCGATAACCCGTGTCTGCCTTCTCCCCATATCCCTTGTGATGGAAATAGTAATAAACGCCCAGACTGCCTTGAAAATTCAAAAATGTGATATTCTCAAGATCAGAACTTTAATATTATTGTATTATATGCTGTAAGTCTGTAACAGATAGTTAAATAAATTAAAATTTCTAGCAATAGACCAAGTCTTTATGGAGAAGATCAGTTGCTAGCTGGTACATTGGCATATCATTATCAGTAGCATCATCATACTCCTCAGATTGTAACCAATAAGCAACTCTGTACACCTTGTTTTTCCTCAGTGTTGGCTTTGTAAACTACAAGTTTTTGCTCTTCACGCATGACATGCCTTTCTGCACACTACTTTACCATTAAGATTATCCTGTAGATTCCATTTCTTAAGAAAAGGATATATTTTTTAAATAGCCAAAGTATCCAAATAACAAATTAATCCCATTCCCACAAGAATTCACAACATTTTTTCTTTTTTGTTATATTTTTTTAATTAGAAGTAAACACATAATAAAAAGCATTTTGTTCGTTGTAGACACACATTATCAATATTATTTATATTCACAATTGCATAGTAATTGTACTTCTATATATTTTTTCCAGTTTTTATAAAGATAGAAATTAATAGAGAGAGAGAAAACAAAAAAGAGGAGGAAAAGTTGAAAGAGAATGGAATATTCTACAGATTATGCATCGTTGGAGATATATCCGCGTTTTATGAAATGTAATTCTTCATCTATTCTTTGATTCTGGTTTCAGTCGGGTTCTCGTGCCGAACCAGTTTGCCCCTTCAAATATTCAATAAATGGGGACTATATTATTTAAAATAGTTCTTGTTTGTCCATTAAGACAAATCTTCTTTCCAAATATAGGGTCTCCGACATTTCCGTAGTCCACGCTTTAATTGTGGGGGTTATAGGACCTTTCCAAAAATTTAATATTAATTTTTTCCCAATTATTATACTATAATCAATAAAGGTTCTTTGATTCGATGTAATGGATTGATTTTGTTCTATTATTCCTAATATTATTAATTTTGAATCAGGAACCAATTTGGTATTGACGACTTCCAAAATTATCTTTAAAATTTCCATCCAAAATTTATTAATTTTTATACAGCTTACGAATGTGTGCGTTAGGTTAGCCTCTAAGTGTTGACATTTATCACAAATAGGGGAAACGCATGGGAAAATTCTATTCAATTTGGTTTTTGAATAATGCAATCTATGTAATACTTTAAATTGTATTTTACTTCGGAGTCACGTGAGTGACTACGTGAAGAAGCCCCGCCTGGCGCTGGATCGGCATTACGTCGACGCTATCGGTAGAGGAAGCAGCTCCAACACAGCGGTAAGGAAACGGCCCGCAGGTAAGTAAAATTATTTTACTTCCATGGCGTTTTCTAAAAACTCCGTAGGCTGGTGGGCAAACCAGGAGGAGTTAAATTAAAATAAAAAATTAAAAAAAAATCGCGGGTTAAACGTGCGTCCCGGGGTGTAGAAAAGTCGGGACAGCAGATTATTGCAGAGCAGGTTCCTTTACCGGTGGCCGTTGAAATACCCGTTAGTGAGGCTTTGGTTGCTCCACAAACAAAAACTTTGAAAACCCAGTGCCTAAAATGTAAAAGAAAAGCTTGAAAGGCCTGAGGTTTCTGAAAGATCCTGAAAGGAAAGTCTTTTGGCTAAGAATGGATCTAATGGAGAAAATACTCCAAACAATAATCAACCAAGGGTCTAAGAACCCAGAATATTCCCAGGCAGCCCCTGAGGGGGTTCCATATCATGAATATGGTGCCAGTTTGAATTGGGAATTGAAACTCCAGTGCCCGGGATTGGGCTGGAGGAAGTCTCCTTGAACAAGTTTCAGGAGTACCAGGGCTGTATGAGACAGACCCTGAAAGTGGTGATTGCGGTCAGGAGTACCCACCACAATACAAATATGTTAATCCAGGTGTGTCTGACGTGGCACAATGTTTGCTATACCTGGAGGAGGCGGTGGGGCCATGGAAGGAAACCTGGCGGCCAATATTAATTATATGGTCTCTCACCTGCCTCAAGAAGCTGTTATGGTTGAGACAGCAGATTTGGATTAAAACACCTATTTCTTGTACCTCACTGAAGGAACCTATGGTGAATCCGGCTATTTGGGCGCCAATGACATCAATAATGCGGGCGCAGGAATTACGATTCAAAGAATCCTCAAGCTAATTTTGGCATCACTGTCTTTTGGAAGACAAGCTGGAAGGTTGTGGAATGACCAAAGTTCAGAACCATATGTTGGGTTTATTCTGCAACTCATTTTTTCAGATAAATTATATGAGGAAGATTGCCATTCGGACTCTTTTACATCCAAGATTTGCAGGGTTGTGCAGGGCAAGCAATGTTCAAGCTCTTGGTTATTTGTTCGGAGAAAATCTGTCTAAACAAATTAAAGAAATTGATGAAGAGGCAAAAACTATTGGCCTTATGAAACCCTTCAATGTTGGCCAGAGAAAGGCTGGTCAAATGAGAAGGGGATTTGATTTTGGAGCTGGAACAAGCCGAGGCAGGAGTATGA
Source organism: Raja brachyura (assembly GCA_963514005.1). The sequence continues at coordinate 61,647,522 of OY740792.1, read as the reverse complement.
TAAGGAAAGATTACCAGCCAGCACAGCCGAATGTACACTCATTATTGGGAAAAGGAGATCACTTCGGTTGGAAAGGTACAAAACTTTATCCTATTAAAGAAGAAATGTTGGGTGAACCTCAGTTTGGTGGTAGACTCCGAATGTTTTATAATGAATGGGACAGTATAACATCTGATCGTGTTGCATTAAATACTGTTTTAGGATCTACCATTGATTTTGTAGAAGGTATGGATCCATTGGGATAGAATTAGCCTAATCATTCTTTGATGTTTTCTGTTCTTGGGAAAAAATTCAAATTGACAAAGAGGTTAAGAATTTGTGTGAGAAAGGAGTTATTGAGAAAATAAGAGAGGATCCACAACAATTTGTGTCAAATATTTTCCCCAGACTAAAGAGATGGGGGTTGTAGAATCATTTAGATCTCACACAATTGAATACATTTGTCCAGTATAAACATTTTAAAATGGACACATTCAACACTGCAATGCAGCTGGTATCAACAGGTTGTTATATGGCTACAATAGATTTGAAAGATGCATATTATTCAGTTCCAATTCATCAGCGCTTTCGCAGGTATTTAAAGTTTAAGTGGATGGGACAGCAGTGGCAATACAAAGCATTACATAATGGATTAAGCTCAGCACCTAGATTGTTCACTAAATTGTTGAAGCCAGCAATTGCACTGCTAAGGGCACAAAAACACATCGTTATGGCTTATCTAGATGACATTAAATTGTCAATGCTAATCAGGAGTCAGCTGAAAAATCAGTCTCAGCAACTACAAGCTTGGTTGAAAAGCTGGGGCTCCTGATTCATCCAACAAAATCTAAGTTACAGCCATCCCAAACCATTGAATATCTGGGGTTTGTGATTAATTCAGTTACCATGTTGGTAACTTTACCAATGGAAAAGGTGATTGATTTGACAAATTTGTGTCAGAGCCTGATTAACAAACCTTATCCCTCCATCTGAGATGTTGCTAAGGTTATTGGTAAGTTGGTAGCAGCAATTCCACAGTAGAATTTGGTCCACTACATTACCAAAATATCAACGGGCAAAAACTCAAGCGCTTGTACAGCGAACAGGCCATTTTGATAGGCCTATGCAATTGCCAAAGGAAGCCTTATCAGAATTGCATTGGTGGATTGAGAATGTTCCACAAGCTGCTAAGAACATTTTAGTTCAGCAGCCAGTAGTGTTTTTGCAAACTGATGCAAGTTCTCTCGGATGGGGGGCTACGGATAATGAGACCAGCTGTGGGGGCAGATGAACTGTCCAAGAGGATTTATTGCTCCAAACATATGGTATTAATTATTTGGAGCTACTGGGAGCATTTTATGGATTAAAAGCTTATTGGTCTACTTTAAAGGATTTGCATGTCCAAATACAAATAGACAATACCACAGCTGTGGCTTATATCAATCACATGGGTGGTGTCAGATCAATATCATGTGATCATCTGGTAAATCTGATGTGGCAATGGTGTTTTGGTAAAAATATTTGGCTGTCAGCTATTTATCTCCCAGGGAGAGACAATGTTGTGGCAGACAAAAGATCATGAATATTTAAAGATAATACAGAATGGATGTTAATCCACAAATTTTCAAAAATATAGTCAGTCGGTATGGAGTGCCGGACATTGACCTGTTTGCATCTAGATTGAATCACCAATTGCCCAAATACGTGTCTTGGGAACACGATCCAGGGGCAGCAGCGGTGGATGCTTTCTCGCTACACTGGGGGAATATGTTCTTTTTTGCTTTTCCCCCATTCTCTCTGATTGGACAATGTCTCAAGAAAATAGCGCAAGACGCTGTCAAAGGCATTTTGGTGGTGCCAAATTGGCCTACGCAGTCATGGTTCCCATTGATGCTAAAAATGATTATTGAACCATGTATGACGATTCCCAGTTGCGACAATCTGTTGACACAACCAGTAACAAAAGAAATTCATCCATTGCATGATCATATGAATTTGTCAATCTGCAGGTTCTGACCAGACCATTGCAAGAGTTTGAACTGTTGGACAGGACCATGGTTGTTATAGATGCAGCTTGGAGGAATAGCACTAAAAAACAATATATGTCGCATATAAGGAAATGTGAAGTTTTTGTACACAGTCAAAGATATCTTATCATACTGCAAACATTTCAAATGTATTGGAGTTCCTTGCTGGGTTACATTTTGATGAGCATTTGAGTTATAGTGCCATTAATTGTGCTCGTAGTGCATTGTCGTCCTACTTAGGACAAATTTCTGATCGGGATTCAGTTGGGTCTCACCCATTAGTATCCGGATTCATGAAAGGAATTTTTAATAAAAATCCTCCCTAGCCCAGATATACAGAATTTTGGGATGTTAGCATTGTTCTCACTTTGCTTAAGCAATGGACTCCAATTACTTCAATGTCTTTGCAGAAGTTAACATTGAAGGTAGTAATGTTGATGGCATTGGTATCAGCTCAAAGAGTACAAACTTTGCAATTGTTACAGTTGGATTGCATGCATGTGACTGCAGATAACATTGTGTTTTATGTTTATGACCTGATCAAACAAAGCAAACCAGGGAGAACTGGAGCTAAGGTAATGTTTAAAGCATATCCTAACGATGAAACATTGTGTGTAGTTAAGCATTTAACTCAATACATTGAGGTAACCAAAAATCTCAGAGGTTCTGAGAAAGCGTTATTGATAACGCACAAAAAAAAAAAAAACACATACAAAATTTCAATTCAAACCATTTCTAGATGGTTAAAACAGGTTTTAAGTCTAGCAGGAATAGACACTGATGTGTTTAAATCTCACTCCACTAGGGCGGCAGCTGCGTCCGCGGCAAAGGTACAGGACGTACCACTCGATCAAATTTTTAGAGGCCGCAGGGTGGTGTAGAGAAGAAACGTTTTCAAAGTTCTACAATAAACCTGTTGTCACGGTGCCAGGATTTTGACACACAGTACTGGGTTCTCTTTAAATGCTTGCTTTGTTTTATATTATCGATTTATAGTATCGATTTATGTTACCATTGACATCATTTATCATTTTTCTTTTGTAATTTTCCCCTACGATAGAGGGATTATTATTTAAAAAATTGTTCTTTTTTAAAGGACTTATTACATAAATTATAACAATGTCTTAAAATACTATTTACTGACTACTGTTTTGACTAAACAGAGAGTCGTATGGAATGAATCTACGACATAAAAAACACAGAGCTTTAAAATCTTCACGTAGTCACTCACGTGACTCCGAAGTAAAATAGTAAGATTAAACGAGAACTTACCTGTTCGAAGTTTGATCTTTATTTTATGAGGAGTTACGATGAGGGATTACGTGCCCTCCGCTCCCAACCCTCATAATATAAATGATCATCTGGTAGTTCTAGTCTATGTTGAGCCTTACTATCTTACTCCGGCTATTGGTTCTGTGTTTTTCATGCCGCTGCTTTGAAGTATGCCGATCCAGCGCCAGGCGGGGCTTCTTCACGTAATCCCTCATCGTAACTCCTCATAAAATAAAGATCAAACTTCGAACAGGTAAGTTCTCGTTTAATCTTACTATTAAAGAATGTTTAGCATTTAACGAACAGTGATGTATATGTTGTAAGCTTTCATCACAAATTTCTGGCCTTATTGTTTGACCTAATTCGTGTTCCCATGATTGCCTATATAAATCCGTCTTGGGTGCATCACTATCTAATAGAATATTATAAATATAAGATATCAATTTTTCTGTGTTCGGATGTTTATTCAAACATTCATCAAAAATTTCTATCTTTCTAATTCTATAGTCATGTGTATTTGACTTAGCATAGTCTCTAATTTGTAGATATATAAAGTAATCCTTCGATTGAAAGCCATAAATTTGTTGTAATTCCTGAGCATTGTAACTTAGCATTGTTTACAATGGGAAGAGACAGTGGTAAATAATCCAATTTTAATGTCTTCTTTATTTGTTTCCAAATGCGTATTCGACTGTCTATTATAGGGTTTTCTTTATAGGTTTTTTTGCTTAATTTAGTAATAGCAAATAGAATCGACCCAATTTCAAAAGGTAAACAATCTTCCTTTTCCATTTTTAACCAATCTGGTTGTTTGTCCAATTCTTCCAACCAAAAATTCATATTTTTAATATTAACTGCCGAGAAATAAAACATAAAATTCGGTAATGCTAAACCTCCATTTATTTTTGATTTACATAAGTGTTTCTTATTTATTCTGTGGTTTTTATAATCCCAGATAAAATTGGTGACTATAGAGTCAACCTTTTTAAAAAAAGTTTTTGGGAGCTATATCGGGATTAATTGAAAGAGGTACGATAATTGCGGGAGAAAAATCATTTTTATCGCATTAATTCTACCCAACATTGAAATAGGTAATGTTTTCCAATACAAAATATTTTAATGTAATTTGTTCAGTAAAGGCGGAAAATTTGATTTGAATAAAGAAGTGTATCTCTTTGTTACATAAATTCCAAGATATTAAGTTTTTCTTACTCACTATTATAAAATCACAAAATATATAACCCACTATTTTAAAATTTGTGGGTTACTTTCCATTATTGGCATGATTTCGCTTTTATTCCAATTAATTCTGTATCCTGAAAACGAACCATATTGAATTATTAAATGTAGTAAATTTGGGATACTAACTTCAGGTTTAGTAATGTAAACTAATACATCATCTGCGTATAATGAGATTTTATTTTCCGTTGGTTGTATACCCATATATTTCAGGATTGGACCTCACGCTTTCTGCTAATGGTTCTATTATAAGTGCAAATAATAATGGGGATAATGGACATCCTTGTCTACAACCTCTGGATAAATTAAATTTAGTTGATAACATTTGATTTGTTGATATTCTAGCTGTTGGATTAGTATATAGAAGTTTTATCCATGTACTAAACTTCTCGCCCAGTTGAAAAATTTTTCATAACCGAAAATAAATAGGGCCATTCCACCTGGTCAAAAGCTTTCTCAGCATCAAACAAAATAATTGCTAGGTCTTTGATAATATTTATTTTTGAGTATATAATATTGAATAATCGTCTTAGGTTATATGAAGAATACCTTTTTGGTATAAATCCTGTTTGATCCGGGTGTATTAATTTATTAATCACTGTACTTAATCTTTGTGCTAGGATTTTAGTTAATATTTTCTGATCAGTATTTAGTAGAGCTATAGCTCTATATGATCCTGGATCATCCAGATCCTTATCTATTTTTGGTATAAGTGTTATAATAGATTCATTTAGCGTTTCTGGTTATTGCTGTTGGGTGCAGATATGTTCGTACAGTGTCTTTAAATGCGGAACAATCAAATCATAGAATGTTTTATAGAATTCCGAGCCAATGCCATCTGGTCCCGGGGATTTACCATTTTTTAGTGATCTGATAGACTCATCAATTTCTTTCACTGGTATTTCAGCGTCTAATAATTCTCTATCTTACAAATCTAACCCTTTAAGATTACATTTTTGTAAGAATGCTTCTATTCCTGTCTGGTCATCTATAGTTTTAGCAGAATAAAGGTTTTGATAGTATTGCAGAAATCTCTCGTTAATGTCCTTAGGTTGTACTAGTGGTTCTCCTTTGTCTGATTTAATCCTATGAATTGCTTTTTCCCCGGCCAGTTTCCGTAATTGACGAGCCAATAATTTTTGAGGTTTATCTCGAAATTCAAAATGTAATTGTTTAGTATATTGATAAAATTTTACAACTTGGTCTGAATACATTTTATTTAATTTACATTTCAATACTTCAATTTTATTATGTTTTATCATGGTTGGTGTAGCCACATTCTCTATGTCTAATTGTTTAATTTCCCTTTCCAATGCCTGTTTCTTTTTATTATAAAATGCTTGGGAAGAAATCACTGCTCCCCGAGTAAATTGGCTATATTTAAGAGGGAGTTAGATGTGGCCCTTGTGGCTAAGGGGATCAGAGGGTATGGAGAGAAGGCAGGTACGGGATACTGAGTTGGATGAATGGCGGTGCAGGCTCGAAGGGCCGAATGGCCTACTCCTGCACCTAATTTCTATGTTTCTATGTTTCTAAATGCTTTAAATGGTTCCCATAGTAAGGAGGCAGATGTTTCAGGATTATCGTTTATTTCAAAGAACATCTTAATCTGTTTGGTAAGATATTCCTGAGATGCTTTCTCCTTTAAAATTTGTGCGTGAAGTCTCCATTATACCTGTTTCTCCGTCCTTCCATTTATTTTAATCATAAATGTTAAAGGGGCATGATCCGAAATTATAATATTGTGGTATTTTGAATTATAAGTAAATGGAATAAGCTTGGAGTCCACCAAAAAATAATCTATTCTTGAATATGTTTTATGTACCGGTGAGTAAAATGGATATTCTCATCCAGTTGGGTTTTCTATTCTCCAAACATCTTTGATATTACTAGTATCTATTTATGCGTTTAATAAATCACTGGAGTGGGATTTTGTTTTCCGTTGTCTTGATGACCTGTCTAAATAGGGATCTAATGTACAATTTAAGTCTCCTCCGATTATTAAATTATGTTGGGATAATTCCGGAATTGTATTAAATATTTTCTTAAAAAACAAAGGGCTATCAAAATTTGGTCCATAAACATTAATAAGAGTCAATTTTTGTGCATATAGTTCACCTCTTAATATAATATATCTACCATCACTGTCCGTTATAGTTGATATATGTTTAAAAGGTATCCCTAGACGGATTTGTATTGCAACACCTCTGGATTTATGTGTAAATGAAGAATGATACGCTTTATCAATCCATTTAGCTTTCAATCTATGTTCTGCATCCTTTTTTAGGTGGTTTTCTTGGAGGAAAATTACATCTGTTTTAAGTGCTTTTAAATGTGCTAATACTTTACCTCTCTTAATTGGTTCGTTAATACCCATAACGTTCCAGCTACAAAATGTTATTCCTTCACACCCGATCTTCATTTTTGAGTCTTGCATCTTTTGTTTAGGGAGGTCTATAAGAGAGCAGATGGTTCAGCTCGACAAGCCCTACATTTCACCCGAACCTCGAATAGATGAATTTTAAATCCCATTGATCTTTCTCACGTATATATCTCCTTTGATAAAGCTCATAACTCCATTCAAACTTAAAATTATAATAGAGTATTATATAAAAAAAAGAATAGATTAAGAAGTTAGTAATGTGCAAAAAGAAAGAAAAAACTCCATCTATAAGTAGTGTAGTTAGTGATAGCCATACTAGCATGGCTAACCATCTACCGACTTCCGCAGTCGATGTAAAAAAAAACATGTCTAGCTCCATACATGACATTTCCATAGCGATATTTTACCGGGGGGTGGAAAACATTATAGGTTCCAAAGTATTCAAATTCCATTAGTCAAATATATATATTTTTTTAAATTAAAACAAAAATCACAAAAAAAAAATGAAAAAAGGAATGAAAGAGAAGAAAAGTGAAATCAAACTTTAAATCCAACCGTTTAGCTAATTCTAAATAATTCAATTGTAAGTAATTAGTGACCATTAGTAATGATTATTAATAGTACCGCGCAGAAATGTTAATATTTATTTGTTATAATGTTAATAATACTATAATAATAGCCATAGGTGTGACACGTCCATGGAAAAGGCCTTATTCAGCATCCATCTCCAGTTTCGATTGTCCTTGGGTATAAAAGGGCCTTAAAACCATCCGATCTTACACAGTTACATAATTTATTTTGTAGATAATGTTCAGTCATCAGGCAGGCTTGATCTTCTGGGCGAACTCCAATGCATCCGCCGGGTTGGTGAAGAAGTGTTCTTTATCATCGTAAGTAACTCTTAATGTAGCCGGGTACATCAGACCATACTTCAGATCTTTCACATCCTTCAGTAATCTCTTTGCCTCTTTAAACAGGGTTCTCTTCCCGGAGACCTCCACGGGGTAATCGCAGTAGATACTTATCTTATCTCCCTCATATGTAAGATTCCTGGTACTGATAATTTTTTTCATCATTTCCTCCAGTACATGGTCATATTGTACCTTTACTATCATTTGTCTTGGAGGGGCATCCGCCCATGGACGACGTCTCATCACCCTGTGTGCTCGGGCTAGCAGAGGTCCAAATTTTGATCCAAATTTAAGACTTTTTGAAATAAGTCTGCTGCAAATTCACGGGGGTCTCGTTTCCCCTCTCTCCCTTCTTGAATACCAGCGATATTCTGGTAAGTTCTGATGCCTCTGACGTCCTTCCAGTTCAGTGCATTTTTCAGTTATTTTGCTCAGTAGGTCTGATAAGCGTTGGTTTTCTCTGATAAGCTGTTTTGTTGTTTCAGCGCTTGTTGAAACAATCTCCTCCAGGTTTGTTATGGCTGTAGCATGTTGATTCAATGCTTCCTTGGCAGGCTCCAGTCTCTCATTAAAGTTAGACTCCACCGAGTTGTTTTTACCCTCCGTCTCCGCATCCATCTCTGTAATTTGCTGGCTCAGCCTTGCTTCTGTTTCCTTCCTCCATTTTTCCGTTAATTCAAGGACTGTGGAGTTAATTTATTCCTTCATTTCCAACTTTAACTCCTTAAACTCTTCTTTGAATTTTTGAAGTTCTTCTCTAACATTCACTCTCATCAGTTCTTCCTTTAGCTCTTCCTGAGCTAGTGTGATATTTTTAATTTCCTGAGCAAGAAAAATCCGAAGATCTTCTATCTCAGAAGATTTTTTAGTCTTTGGCTTCTTCGAGACATCTTCCTGGGATGATGTTGTACCTGAGGCCGAGGCTTCAGTTGGGCCTTGTTCTTCCGGTGCCGTTTTTTGCCTGACAACCCATTTCGGTTGTTTGGGGGAGGGGGAAGTGCTGTATAGACATACCGGAGTCGCCGCCTGATGACGTCACTCACTCGTTGCAGACAGCGTTGCAGGCAGCCGGTGCAGAAACAGCAGGTAGGTCCGTTTTATCCCCGTTATTAGCGGTTTTTGGATGGAGCTAGCTGGCGCTGGTCTCTAACCCTCCATAGCCCAACCGGAAGTCAAGAATTCACAATATAACATGATTTTAAAATCTCACTGTCGTGAATTTATATGCCAGATGGAAGGGATTTAATGTTTAATTCCCATAAATTAATCTAGAAACATCCACTCAATATAATCAAAATTAGTATTTTTTGCTCAATATATGTGACTCAAACTGTTGTGAATATTTAGTTTATAAATAATGATCATGGAGAGAGAACAACACAAAATATAGACAATTTAGACGGCTTATGACATAATTGTCCAAAAAAAAGAGCATTTTAATCATCTTGCAAGTGGGTTTTTCTGGAATGCGATCGATTGGAACGTTGCATTTGCGGTGAATTTGAACCCCATATCGGCAGGAAAAACACTGCCGGTTCGTATGGGGCACAAATCACATTTTCACAACGTAAAATTAGATTAAAGCCATCCCAAGAAGCAAGAATATATGTAAAATACGTGACTGACCCTTTGTTTTGTCCCGTTCTTGCGATCTGTCACGTTGTAGGCGCTGAGGGCCTTAGAAGTCGCGTTTTATTTTAATCCGATTATTAAATTGTCTAGCGAATTTTTTTTTAAATATACCGGGAACGGAAGTGCGATTGATTTTTCTTCATCAGCTAGCAGCCCGAGCAAATCCACCTCCGACAGGCAGTACAAAACTGGATTTTGTACCTCCCCCCCCCCCCCCCCCAAAGGCGCCAAAGTCACGCACACGCTCTGTGGCAGAACTGCAGCGCCACTGGAGGTAGGTATTGTAACATCGCTAGACAAGGGATCCCCGGGGATATTTCGCTTAGGTTTCCATTTTTACATACCAATTGTTTAATATTATATTGGCCAACCTAATCTCTCTCTTTTTTTAATACAATCTTTACGTTTTCCATGGATCCAAATAACACATATATGCTGAACCGAAGCTCCCACATTTATCGCAGCTCCCACACATATCGAAGCTTGCACATGTACCGAAGCTCCCACAAGAATCTTATCCCGAGCCTATCCCATTACTGGTCCAACATATCGGCTTAATACTCCAGACAGCCAACTTAGTTTGAACTTACTCAATCCAGAGCCTATCCCATTACTCGGCTCAATATCAGCCTACTTAGTCTGAGTCAACAATCCCAAAAATGGTCTTACCTTGCATTGTCTGTTCTGAAAGATCTTGGCAGGAACCAGATCACTTCGGACGAAGGATCACAATGTTCCCGGGCACTCTTAGGAGTTCAGACTCAAGGGGTCTGATAACGCCCCTTCGGATTCTGGGGGTGCCTGGGGATGCCTCTTGTGTTACACAGGTGTTGCCGGTGAAGCGGGTACCCTGGGTGCGGTGGTGGTCGGGGCTGTTTCGGGTCGTGACCCTCATTCGGATTCTGGGGGTGCCTGGGGATGCCTCTTGTTTGTCCTTCCCCAGGCCCAGATGTAAGGGGTGGTGGGAGAATGCAGGAGCCTGGCCTTTCACCCGACAGCTCATTGCTGGTAGGGTAATCGGAACCCTCCCTCGACATTGACCCCGGGGGTGGTGCCATGCTGGAGGAGGGGGAGTGTGATGCAGCCAGCTTGTGCAATGGGGTGGGTGAGCTGACAGCTGGCTGCAGTCCTCCGAAATCTGACGGTGACATTGAGCGTAGTATTGGGGAGGATGGTGCTCCAGGTGTCAGTGGGTTGGCGAATTGCCCGGATTCCAGTGCTGTGTCTTGAGGGGCCGTTATCGGTGAGATTCGGGACTTTCTGAAAATAAATAAGTGCCATAAGACAAAAATCGAGGCAGCTGGGAGCCGTTGGACGGATCTGCCAGGTTTTATTAAAACACTTGATATTATCCTTGGCAGCAAAGACAGTGGTCTTCACCAGTCTGAGAAGCGTCAGTTTGGGGACTTTTTGAAGTTCCTAAGAGAGAGGGTCCCGACTCCCATGAGGAATGTGAGGAAAAAACTCTTGTGTGCTTTCACATTCACAGTTGCTAGTCTAAACTTAAATGGCGGGAAGGGGGCATATTCGTAGATTTCATCAACTATCAGTCCTCAGAGAGGGGAAAAATGCAGTGAGTTTTCATCAAGAAAGGCATACTGTTGTTGTCAGTGATGAACCCACCTGGCAACTGGAGCGGGAAGGGGGGTTCTACATGAGCCACCTCAGCACAAATTCGAGTGGGGTGGCATTCCTGTTGTCCCCGACTTTCCAGCCAGAAGGTGCAGGAAGTTCTGCGAGGTCATTTGCTCCATCTGGCCGTGAGCCTGGATGGCATGCCATCACATTTCGTTAATGTGTATGCCCCTAGCTCCGGCACGATGCAGGCCGGCCTACTTCAGGAGGTGACTGCTCTGTTGAGCACGATTGATAGCAGAGAGTGTGTCTTCCTTGGGGGGGCTTTCAATTGCACACTTGAGGCACGGGACCGTTCTGGTACTCAGTGTGCCCCTGCTGTAGCGAAGAAGCTGAGAGGTTTGATTAATTCCTTTGAGTTGGTTGATGCATGCCGTAACCTCCACCCTGATTCCAATGCTTTTTTGCGGAGGTCTGAAGGGGCGGTTCCCGCATTGATCGTATGTATATCTCCGGTGCGTATGTCTCCCGTGTCTCGGCGGCCTCAATGCGGCTGGTGCCGTGCTCTGGTATGAGTGGACTTCATTCCAGCGCGCACACGGGCTGGGCCCGCGTACTGGCACTTTAATAACCGGCTGCTGGAGGATCGGTGTTTCTGGGAGTCATTCAGTCGGTTTTGGGTGAAGTGGAGAGAGAGGCAGAGGAGCTTCCCTTCCCTTAGGCATTGGTGGGATGTGGGAAAGGTCTTACGTCTGTCTCTTTTGTCCGGAATACACGTGGGGGTCGACCGGAAGGCAGTCGAGAGGCTCGAGAGGGAGTTACTCGACCCAGTCTCGCTTGGGCCGGATTGGTGAGGACCCCTGTAAGTGGGCAGAGTATCAGGAGAGGAAGGAAGCCTTGAGGGACCTGCAGCTTGGGCAGTCCCGAGGCGCTTACGTGAGGCTGTGGGTCCAGATGCTGCACGATCTGGACCATGCATCGCTCTCCTTTTTCTCTCTGGAGAAAGGGAGGGGAGCCCACAAACAGCTCGTTGAGCTGCTCGCAGATGATGGCTCCTCTGTCACTGATCCAGAGAGGATTAGTGCTGTAGTTTGGTCCTTTTAAGGATCTCTGTTCTCCACAGTTAGATTCAGCGGGGAGGCTCAGCAGGACCTGTGGGAGGGTCTACCGACTGTAGATAGAGAGGTGGCCGATCTTCTTGATAGCCCCTTATCATTGGAGGAGTTGACTCGTGCCCTGCATCAGCTCAGGAGGGGTAAGTCCCCCGGGCTGGATGGGCTGACGGTAGAATTTGTTAGAGCTTTCTGGGATATCCTGGGGGGTGATTACATGTTGGTTCTGGGGGAGAGCCTGGCGACCGGGGAGATACCTCTCTCGTCGCTGTCTTGCTGCCCAAGAAGGGCAAACTCCGCCTGTTGAAGAACTGTAGCTGTACAGAACTCTCCTCTGTACAGAGTATAAACTTTTTGCACGGGCGATGGCAAATCACCTGGGCTCCGTGCTGTCCGAACTGATCCACCCTGACCAGTCCTATACACTCCCTGGCCGGTCCATTCAGGATAACATCCACCTGGTTAGGGACCTGATTCATCTATCTCAGGGCACTGGTCAGTCAGCTGCTTTTCTGCCCCTTGATCAGGAGAAGGCTTCTGACAGGGTAGATCATGACTACCTCTTCGGGACGCTGCAAGCATTCGGATTTGGACCGCATTTTGTGGCCCGGGTCCGGCTTTTGTACACTGCAGCGGAGTGTCTCGTGTAGGTTGATGGTGTGTTGTTGGCTCCCATTCACTTTGGGAGGGGGGTACGCCAAGGGTGTCCCATGTCTGGTCCGTTGTACTGGGTCTGTGTGCAGCCGTTCCTGTGTCTTCTTCGGAGGCAGTTGACAGGCCTGGCTCCACGCATGGGTTTTCTACCAGATCTCCCACAATAGGTGTGAGTGTGCTTGTGAGTGTGGTTGTGAGTGTGTGGGTGTGACTATGAGACTGGGTGCGGGTGTGAGTGAGAGACTGGATAAGAGTGTAGGTGTGAGTATGAGACTAGATGTGAGTGGAGTGTGTGTGTGCATGGAGTGTAAGTGTGAGTCTGGATGTGAGTGTGAGCATGGGTGTGAGTGTGGGTGTGGGCGTGAGCGGCTGTGAGTGTGAGTATGTGCATGTGTGTGCAGTGTGGGTGTGTGTGTGTGGATAGTTATACCTGTACATAGATACATAGACAATAGGTGCAGGAGTAGGCCATTCGGCCCTTCGAGCCAGCATCGCCATTCAATGTGATCATGGCTGATCATCCACAATCAGTACCCCATTCCTGCCCTCTCCCCATACCCTTTGACTGCGCTCACCCTAAGACCTCTAACTCTCTTTTGAATGCCTCCACTGCCTTCTGAGGCAGAGAATTCCACACATCTACAACTCTCGGTGTGAAAAAGTTTTTCCTCATCTCAGTTCTAAATGGCCTACCCCTTATTCTTAAACTGTTGTCACTGGTTCTGGACTCCCCCAAACATTGGGAACATGTTTCCTGCATTGAGCGTGTCCAATCCCTTAATAATTGTATATGTGACTCTAAGATCCCCTCTCATCTTTCTAAATTCCAGTGTATACAAGTCCAGTCGCTCCATTCTTTCATCATATGACAGTCCCGTCATCCCGGGAATTAACCTCGAAATTAACCCGCAAGAATGTCCTTCCACAAATTAGGAGACCAAAACTGCACACAATACTCCAGGTGTGGTCTCACCAGGGCCCTGTACAACTGCAGAAGGACCTCTTTGCTCCTGAACTCAACTCCTTTTGTTATGAAGGCCAACATGCCATTCGCTTTCTTCACTGCCTGCTGTACCTGCATGGTGTGGGTGTGAGTATAGATGTGAGTGGAGTGTGAGTCTGATTGTGAGTCTGATTGTGAGTCTGATTGTGAGTCTGATTGTGAGTCTGATTGTGAGTCTGATTGTGAGTCTGGCTGTGAGTCTGGCTGTGAGTCTGGCTGTGAGTCTGGCTGTGAGTCTGGCTGTGAGTCTGGCTGTGAGTCTGGCTGTGAGTCTGGCTGTGAGTGTGTGTGAGTGTGTGAGTGTGTGAGTGGGGGGGAGTGTGAGCGGGTGAGTGGGTGAGTGTGAGGGGAGTGTAGGGGAGTGTGAGCATGTGAGCGTGTAAGTGTGTGAGTGGGTGAGTGTGGGGGGAGTGTGAGCGTGTGAGCGTGTGAGTGTGTGAGTGGGTGAGTGTGAGGGGAGTGTGAGCGTGTGTGAGAGTGAGTGAGGTTGTGAGTCTGACTGTGAGTGTGAGGGGAGTGTGAGTGTGAGGGAGTGTGAGTGTGTGTGTGTGTGAGTGTGCGTACACAGGTCCAGTCAATGTTACAGAGGGCAGCACTGGAGTGGGTAGATTGCAACCTTCATGTGGTCCGCCCTGTTTCGAGGAATGCAACCAACCCGGCGTGCACAATCAAATAAGATCAAATAGAACAAGTTGTCCTGCAGCTTTAGGCTGTGCACGCCATACACAAGAAGAAGAGGAAGGGCAGCACTGCCTCTTTTGCCTTCTTGTGGGGATGAGGGTTAAAGTTCCTCGTATCCGGCCATCTTCTACATCACGTCTTTCCGGTCGGTCAGTGACGTTTGACGGTCGGCGGTTGCACAATTGGTTACTTCAGTCAGTCACTGTAGTACAGTTCCTGTTGTCAGCATTGCCTGGGATGCCCCACCTGGAGGCTCCTGCTTGCATCCCGGTAACGTTCCGATATGCGGGATTCCTGTGAAGCTGTGGCGCTGCGTTCCACTTTAAACGTCGTTTGATCTAATCTTTTTCTTGCAGCGTTTTTCTGGATAGACTCATGAGTAAGAAGTAAATAATTGGAATCACGTGCGCATTTATGAGTGTTGCCATATTCACGTGCCGACAGCTGTGAGCAGGGAGAGAAACAGGAAGAGATGTTCCCATGGACACCTTGCTTCTGTATTTTTGGAATTTTTCCACTCATATCAGCAGGTAACAATCTACTTTCCTGATGTTTTGTATGGGCATTGCTAACTTTATCAGAACCTGGATCATAGTTCAGGTTCACAATCTGTAGAACTACACAGCACAGGAACAGGCCATTATGGGCCTGTTCCACTTAAGTGACTGTTTATGCGACTGCAGGAAACTATGCTGTCACCACATCAAGAGTCAAGAATGTTTTCTTGTCAAAGAAGGAACTGCAGATGCTGGAGAATCGAGGGTTACACAAAAAGCTGGAGAAACTCAGCGGGTGCAGCAGCATCTAAGGAGCGAAGGAGATAGGTGACGTTTCGGGTCGAGACCCTTCTTCAGACTGGTCAGGGATCAGGGAAACGAGAGATATAGACAGTGATGTGGAGAGATAAAGAACAATGAATGAAAGATATGCAAAAAAGTATCGATGATAAAGGAAACAGGCCATTGTAAGCTGTTTGTAGTGTGAAAATGAGAAGCTAGTGCGACTTGGGTGGGGGAGGGAGATGGAGAAGGAATGTCAGGGCCCGAGGGCTGAGGGAGAGGTGGGGAGGGGGAGGAGGCAGTGTGGGTTAACAGAATTGAGAAAATTCAATGTTTAAGCCCAGAGGATGCAGACTCCCCAAGCGGAATATGAGGTGCTGTTCCTCCAACTTGCGGTGTTGCTCACTGTGGCCGTGGAGGAGGCCCAGGACCGAGAGGTCGGATACGGAATGGGAGGGGGAGTTGAAGTGCTGAGCCACCGGGAGGTCGGGTTGGTTATTGCGGACCGAGCGGAGGTGTTCGGCGAAACGATCGCCCAGCCTCCGCTTGGTCTCACCGATGTAGATCAGCTGGCATCTGGAGCAACGGATGCAGTAGATGAGGTTGGAGGAGGTGCAGGTGAACCTCTGTCAGACTTGGAATGACTGCTTGGGTCCCTGAAAGGAGTGGATGGGGGAGGTGAAGGGACAAGTGTAGCATCTCTTGCGGTTGCAAGGGAAAGTGCCCGGGGAAGGAGTGGAGCGGGAGAGGAGGGAAGAATTGACAAGGGAGTTGCGGAGGGAGCGGTCTTTGTGGAAGGCAGACAGGGGGGGAGATGGGAAGATGTGGCGAGTGGAGGGGTCACGCTGGAGGTGGCGAAACTGGCGGAGGACTATCTGTTGTATGCGCTGGCTGGTGGGGTGAAAGGTGAGGACCAGGGGGACTCGGCCCTTGTTGTGAGTGGGGGAATGGGGAGAGAGGGCAGTGTTGCGGGGTATGGAGGAGACCCTGGTGCGAGCCTCATCTATAGTGGGGGAGGGGAAACCCCGTTCTCTGAAGAACGAGGACATTTGTGATGAGCCAGCGCATACAACAGATAGTCCTCCGCCAGTTTCGCCACCTCCAGCGTGACCCCTCCACTCGCCACATCTTCCCATCTCCCCCCCTGTCTGCCTTCCGCAAAGACCGCTCCCTCCGCAACTCCCTTGTCAATTCTTCCCTTCCCTCCCGCTCCACCCCTTCCCCGGGCACTTTCCCTTGCAACCGCAAGAGATGCTACACTTGTCCCTTCACCTCCCCCATCCACTCCTTTCAGGGACCCAAGCAGTCATTCCAAGTCCGACAGAGGTTCACCTGCACCTCCTCCAACCTCATCTACTGCATCCGTTGCTCCAGATGCCAGCTGATCTACATCGGTGAGACCAAGCGGAGGCTGGGCGATCGTTTCGCCGAACACCTCCGCTCGGTCCGCAATAACCAACCCAACCTCCCGGTGGCTCAGCACTTCAACTCCCCTTCCCATTCCGTATCCGACCTCTCGGTCCTGGGCCTCCTCCACGGCCAGAGTGAGCAACACCGCAAGTTGGAGGAACAGCACCTCATATTCCGCTTGGGGAGTCTGCATCCTCTGGGCTTAAACATTGAATTTTCTCAATTCTGTTAACCCACACTGCCTCCTCCCCCTCCCCACCTCTCCCTCAGCCCTCGGGCCCTGGCATCCCTTCTCCATCTCCCCCCCCCACCCAAGTCGCACTAGCTTCTCATTTTCACACCACAAACAGCTGACAATGGCCTGTTTCCTTTATCATCAATACTTTTTCGCATATCTTTCATTCATTGTTCTTTATCTCTCCACATCACTGTTTATATCTCTCGTTTCCCTGATCCCTGACCAGTCTGAAGAAGGGTCTCGACCCGAAACGTCGCCTATCTCCTTCGCTCCTTAGATGCTGCTGCACCCGCTGAGTTTCTCCAGCTTTTTGTGTCCCCCCCAGTGTTTTCTTGTCTATGTCCCGGGCGGGACAATGAAATTCTTACTTGCTGCAACACAAGAGAATATGTGAACATGTGAACATAGCATATAATGGAGGAAGAGAAAATCAAAATCAAAAGTTCCAGAAATAACAAAGACAGTGCAATAATAATATAGTCTTTTGCAGCCCAGAGCTCAGAGCTTGTTCATTGTTGTGTTTAATAACCTGATGGCTGTAGGGAAGAAGCTGTTCCTGAACCTGGACGTTAAGTGCCTGTCCCACCAGCATTCGACTCCATGCGGTGAGCGCGAGCAAACTGGAAGCGGGGGCCGCGCGGAGGTCGGGTGATCCCCGTACAGGGCCGTTCCCACCAGCATGCACCTGCATGTGGCAAGCGCGACCAAACCGGCAGCAGGGGCCGCGCGGAGGTCGGGTGAGTGGCGCGATGGAGTGATGTCCGCGGTAAGTTTGCAAGGACAGAGAGGGACACAGACAGAGACATGTAGGCACACAGAGAGGGTCACGGAGGCACATATAGAGAGGGTCACGGCGGCATGACGTCGAGGCGGTGCGTAAATGCGTCGAGGCGACTGCGGGCTGACAGGCCGTTGCCCGGCCATTTTTGAACAGTGTCAGTTTTTCGGAGCTCCGCGCGATGTCGGGACCAGCTCCGCACAACTCCATACGGCTCCGGCGATCGAAGTGGGACCGGCCCCGCGAGGCCGGACGGCTCAAGCGACCACGTTAGGTCGCGCTCATCGCATGGAGTCGCATGCTGATGGGACAGGCCCTTTACAGTTTTCAGGCTCCTGTACCTTCTTTCTGAGGGCAATGGTGAAATGAGTGTGTGGCCAGAATGGTGTGGATCTTTGATGATTTTAGACAATAGACAATAGGTGCAGGAGTAGGCCATTCGGCACTTCAGGCCAGCGCCGCCATTCAATGTGATCATGGCTGATCATCCACAATCAGTACCCCGTTCCTGCCTTCTCCGCATATCCGCTATCTTTAAGAGCCCTATCCAGCTCTCTCTTGAAAGTATCCCGAGAACCAGCCTCAACCGCCCTCTGAGGCAGAGAATTCCACAGACTCACAACTCTCTGTGTGAAAAAGTGTTTCCTCATCTCCGTTCTAAATGCCTTACCCCTTATTCTTAAACTGTGACCCCTGGTTCTGGACTCCCCCAACATGGGGAACATTTTTCTTGCATCTAGTCTATCCAATTCCTTAAGAATGTTATATGTTTCTATAAGATCCCCTCTCAGTCGACCCATTCTTTCATCACATGTCATCTTCTTTCATCAAATGTGGAGGGAATGGACAGGTGATGTTCAGGACCTTCTTCAGACCCTTTGTGTTATGTTTAGTTCAGAGTTCCCAGAATTCCACCTCCGTTGCATACAAGAGTACAGCACAGGCCCTTCGGCCCACAATGTATGTGCCGAACAGACCTTTTCCTATCCCTCTATTCCCTGCACCTCTATGTGCCTATGTAAAAGACTCTTCAATAATACTGATGTATGTGCCACCACCACCACCCCTGGCAGCAGCTTCTGGGCACCCACCACCCTCTGTGTAAAAACCTGCTCCGCACGTCCCCTTCCCACTTTGCCCCCCCCCCCCCCCCTCCCCCATCAACTTATGGCTACGCTTAATATAGTTCTATGATTACAGTCAAGGCCAGTAGGTTCTTGTGAGGGAAGTGCCCTGCGAGTAAAGTGTGAGTCTTTGGCTCGAGAGTCTTCGGAGAGGAGGCTGCACAAAACACTGGATAGGCAGAGACCGAGGCAAAAGAAGGAGATGTCAAGCAAGCTGATGCAGTGTGATGCTTGCAGTATGTGGGAGGTCAAGGACACTGCTGGTGCCTCTGGCTGCTACAAATGTGAGAAGTGCATCCAGGTACAGCTCCTGAAGGAGAACTGGAGAAAGAAGTGGATGACCTCAGGTTCATCTGAGAAACTGAGTCGTTCCTCGACAAGTCCTACAGTAAGATTGTTACACCCAAGGCACTAGAAGAGAGAAGGTGGGTGACGGTGAGAAAGGGAGGAAAACATGGAATGCAAAGGTCCCCGGGTGTTGTACCTCTTGTGAACAGGTTCACCAATGTGGAAGCTGCTGGGACAGAAGACGGTATCTCA
The DNA here is from genome assembly GCA_963514005.1 of Raja brachyura. Next base: position 61,628,185 of record OY740792.1, on the reverse strand, counting down.
GTGAGCGGCGGACTGGCTTGCAAAAGAAAAAGGGCTGTTGAGCCAAACCAAAGAGGATAAAGTCGGGCAACGCCATTGTAGTTGGAGACTCCATTGTGAGAGGTACAGACAGGGGTTTTTGCGGCAACAGACGGGATTCGAGGATGGTGTGCTGCCTTCCTGGTGCCAGGATCCAGGATGTCACGGACAGAGTGCAGACAATCCTCAAGGGCGAAGGTGAACAGCCAGAAGTGGTCGTGCATGTTGGCACAAATGATGTTGGAAAGAAGGGGATGAATATTCTGCAGCGGGACTTCAGAGAGCTCGGAAAAATGCTGAAAAGCAGGACTTCCGGGGTTGTTATCTCCGGTTTGCTTCCAGTTCCTCGTGCTGGCGAGAGCAGGAACAGGGAGATATGGGACCTGAATGTGTGGCTGAGGAACTGGTGCAGGGGGCAGGGATTTAGATTCTTAGATCACTGGGATCTGTTTTGGAGTAAGGGGGAACTGTACAAAAGGGACGGTTTGCATCTTAACAGGTGGGGGACCAGCATTCTGGCCGGCAGGTTTGCCACTGCTACACGGATGGTTTTAAACTGAATAAGGGGGGTGTGGTGTCAAATGGGATAATCGAGGACGGAGTTAAAGGGAAAGAGAGTAAAGGGATGGTTAATGACCCCAGAATTAACGGGAAAGAAAGCTCACAAAGGGATAGGAGAGTATGGCCACGTGTAATAGGGATCGATGTGAAAGGGGCCACTTGTCAACATAATTGTATAAGGAGTAAGAGTGTTGTAAAAACAAGCCTGAAGGCTTTGTGTCTCAATGCGAGGAGCATTCGTAATAAGGTGGATGAGTTGAAGGTGCAGATAGCGATTAATGACTATGCTATAGTTGGGATCACGGAGACATGGCTCCAGGGTGACCAAGGCTGGGAGCTGAACATCCAGGGATATTCAATATTCAGGAGGGATAGATGAAAAGGAAAAGGAGGTGGGGTAGCGTTGCTGGTGAGAGAGGAGATTAATGCAATAGAAAGGAAGGACATTAGCATGGAGAATGTGGAATCGATATGGGTAGAGCTGCGAAACTCTAAGGGGCAGAAAACGCTAGTGGGAGTTGTGTACAGGCCACCTAACAGTAGTATTGGAGTTGGGGATGGCATCAAACAGGAAATTAGAAATGCGTGCAACAAGGGTAACACGGTTATAATGGGTGACTTCAATCTGCATGTAGATTGGGTGAATCAAATTGGCAGGGGTGCTGAGGAAGAGGATTTCTTGGAATGTATGCGGGATAGTTTTCTCAACCAACATGTGGAGGAACCAACGAGAGAGCAGGCTATTCTAGACTGGGTATTGAGTAATGAGGAAGGGTTAGTTAGCAGTCTTGTTGTGCGTGGCCCCTTGGGCAAGAGTGACCATAATATGATTGAGTTCTTCATTAGGATGGAGAGTGACAAAATTAAGTCAGAAACAAGGGTTCTGAACTTGAACAAAGGTAACTTTGAAGGTATGAGATGTGAATTGGCCAAGATAGACTGGCAGGTGATTCTTATAGGGTTGACAGTGGATGCGCAATGGAAGGTATTTAAAGACTGCATGGATGAAGTACAAAAATTGTTCATACCAGTTTGGCAAAAGAATAAATCAGGATCCATGGATAACAAGGGAAATTAGGGATAGTATAAAAACAAAAGATGAGGCATACAAATTGGCCAGAAAAAGCAGCCGACCGGAGGACTGGGAGAAATTCAGAATACAGCAGAGGAGGACAAAGGGCTTAATTAGGAAAGGGAAAATAGATTATGAAAGGAAACTGGCAGGGAACATAAAAACTGACTGCAAAAGTTTTTATAGATATGTGAAGAGAAAGAGACTAGTTAAAACAAATGTGGTCCATTGCAGTCAGAAACAGGTGAATTGATCATGGGGAACAAGGACATGGCAGACCAATTGAATAACTACTTTGGTTCTGTCTTCACTAAGGAAGACATAAATAATCTGCCGGAAATAGCAGTGGAACGGGGGTCAAATAAGATGGAGGAACTGAGTGAAATCCAGGTTAGCCGGGAGGTGGTGTTGGGTAAATTGAACGGATTGAAGGCCGATAAATCCCCAGGGCCAGATAGTCTGCATCCCAGAGTACTCAAGGAGGTAGCCACAGAAATAGTGGATGCATTAGTGATAATTTTTCAAAATTCCTTAGATTTGGAGTAGTTCCTGAGGATTGGAGGGTAGCTAATGTAATCCCACTTTTTAAAAAAGGAGGGAGAGAGAAAGCAGGGAATTGCAAACCAGTTAGTCTAACATCGGTAGTGGGGAAACTGCTAGAGTCAGCTATTAAAGATGGGATAGCAGCGCATTTGGAAAGTGGTGAAATCATTGGACAAAGTCAGCATGGATTACGAAAGGTAAATCATGTCTGACAAATCTGATAGAATTTATCCAGGATGTAACTAGTAGAGTGGATAAGGGAGAACCAGTGGATGTGTTATATCTAGACTTTCAGAAGGCTTTCGACAAGGTCCCGCATAAGAGATTAGCATACAAACTTAAAGCACACGGTATTGGGGGTTCAGTATTGATGTGGATAGAGAACTGGCTAGCAGACAGGAGGCAAAGGGTAGGAGTAAACGGGTCCTTTTCAGAATGGCAGGCAGTGACTAGTGGGGTGCCGCAAGGCTCAGTGCTGGGACCCCAGCTATTTACAATATATATTAATGATTTGGACGAGGGAATTCAATGCAACATCTCCAAATTTGCAGATGACACCAAGCTGGGGGGTATAGTTAGGTGTGAGGAGGATGCTTGCAGGTTGCAGGGTAATTTGGATAGGCTGAGTGAATGGGCAGATGCATGGCAGATGCAGTATAATGTGGATAAATGTGAGGTTATCCACTTTGGTGGCAAAAACATGAGGGTAGACTATTATCTGAATGGTGGCCGATTAGGAAAAGGGGAGATGCAACGAGACCTGGGTGTCATGGCACACCAGCCATTGAAAGTAAGCATGCAGGCGCAGCAGGCAGTGAAGAAAGCAAATGGTATGTTAGCATTCATAGCAAAAAGATTTGAGTATAGGAGCAGGGAGGTTCCACTGCAGTTGTACAGTGTTTTGGTGAGGACACACCTGGAGTATTGCGTACAGTTTTGGTCTCCAAATCTGAGGAAAGACATTTTTGCCATAGAGGGGGTACAGAGAAGATTCACCAGACTGATTCCTGGGATGTCAGGACTTTCATATGAGGAAAGACTGGATAGACTCGACTTGTAATCGCTGGAATTTAGAAGATTGAGGGGGGATCTTATAGAAACTTAAGGGGTTGGAAAGCTAGATGCTGGAAGATTGTTCCCGATGTTGGGGGAGTCCAGAACAAGGGGTCACAGTCTAAGGATAAGGGGGAATTCCTTTAGGACCGAGATGAGGAAAACATTCTTTACACAGAGAGTGGTGAGTCTCTGGAATTCTCTGCCACAGAAGGTAGTTGAGGCCAGTTCATTGGCTATATTTAAGAGGGCGTTAGATGTGGCACTTGTGGCTAAAGGGATCAGGGGGTATGGAGAGAAGGCAGGTACGGGATACTGAGTTGGATGATCAGCCATGATCACATTGAATGGCTGTGCAGGCTCGAAGGGCCGAATGGCCTACTCCTGCACCTATTTTTCTATGTTTCTATGTTTCCATGTTCTGTTAATCCCCCGATCCATCTCAAAATACTGCTCCAGCCTGCGGCAAAGTAGCGCAAAAGTAGAGCCGCTGCCTCAGCACCTGGGTTCGATCCTGACCTCAGGTGCTGCTGCCTGTGTGGATTTTGCACATTCTCCCTGTGACCACAAATGTCTCCTCCAGGTGCTCCGGTTTCTTCCCACATCACAAGACGTGCATGTTTGCAGGTTAATTGGCCTCTGTAAATTGCCCCTAGTGTGTAGGGAGTGGATGAGAAAGTGGGATAACATAGAACTAGTGTGTACGCAGGCACGTGCCGTGAGTAATTACTCAGGGTAGGCAGTCAGCCGGCTTTCAAAAAAAATTTAAAACCGCGCATGCGCAGATTGTTTTCTTCGTAGAAAATAAAAAATAAGTAACAATTCAATTTTCCCAAGGGTTCTAAATCTCCTTCATTTTTTAATTACTAAATGGGCGGGGGACGGAGGATGAAGGCAGGTGGAGAGATGGTGGGAAAAACGGGAGCACACCGGGACGTTGAATCAGTTGTCATCTTATTGAATGACAATACTAATTCAAGGGTCCAATTGGAGGGGGAGTTCCTTTCACAGCGTGTGGGGAGCCTGCGGCAGGGGTTAAATATGCGAGAAGGCAGACGTTTTGAGAAGGAGGGGGTCAGAGATCATATCAAACTCACTCACCGCTGCCACAGCGCTCCGGGCACGGACAGCAGAACTGGCCGCCACTTCTGGGGATAGAAGCAGCTCGGGTGCGAGCGGCCGCCGGGACCCGACACCAAAACCGGCTGCTCTTCAGCGCCTTCTGATCACCTCTGGCAGTGCTCTTCGTCTGAACATCTCTCACCTGCCGTTCGCCGGCTTCGCTCATGTCAACCGCGTCCCGCAAATCCTTAAATTCCCACAGCCAAGTAACCTAAACTGGTCCCGTGAACGCGCTGTCGGAATTTAAAGATTTGCGGGAAGCCGGCCGGCGAGCGGCAGGTGAGAGATGTTCAGACGGAGAGCACTGCCAGAGGTGAGTGGGGACCAGCAGAAGGGGCTGAAGTGGCTGAAGTGGCAGGGTCCCGGCGGCCACTCGCAGTCACCCGAGCTGCTTCCTTCCTCGGAAGTGGCGGCCAGTTCTGCTGTCCGTGCCCGGAGTGCTGCGGCAGCCACCCGAGCTAATCCACTCCCCGGCCACAATAAAACCATATGGCAACACAGCACGGAAACAGGCCATCTCGGCCCTTTTAGTCCGTGCCGAACACTTACTCTCACCTAGTCCCATCTACCTGCACTCAGACCGGAGAGTGGCAAGTGGGTTACTGACCCCAATCCCCTCCTTCACAACGCCAGATTGCCCAAACACTGTGATCGGAGCTCTCCCCCCACCCCGGGAACTACAGTATTTAAAAACATAAAGCACAAAGAAATGCACTTACTACATTATTGATACATTAAGTCCATTCTTCACTCTTTGTTTGCTAAGATACTATTAAAATAATGGCAATCCATATTTGAAAATGCCGCCAAGAAACTCGCGCTGCGCATGCGCAGAAGGATGATGCGTATGCGCAGGGCTGCAAAGGCAGAATTTCTGCTGCCTTCATCTCCCCTGGAAACTGACGGCTTCAGGCAGCGCTGACGGCACGTGGGCTGCACAGAGCGTCCCGTGTCACAAGCGCTGCGGATGAAAGGCACGGAGAATTATGCCTACCTAAGAGATCGATCTCTTAGACAGGCATAATTCTCCCATGCCTTTACTATTTATATTTAAAAATTGCCATTTCATAATTTTAGTCAGGGTAGGCAGTGCCTACCTTGCCTACCCTGACGGCACGTGCCTGGTGTACGGGTGGTGGATGGTCGGAATGGGCTGGGTGGGCTGAAGGGCCTGTTTCCGTGCTGTATGTCTGAACTAATGTTAGCGGATGGCTGTGAATCGTGCTCTCGTTGATGCAGGAGATGCGGACGATACGTTTCCCATCAGTAACGGTCAATGTGGCGGTTTGCTTGCAGGTACGAGCTTGGTCGCCGTTGTCTCCAGAGACGTGGTGTTGCCCTGCACTTTCCCACCGGCCCCTCTGCCGGAGATTGTGCTGCACTGGATGTACAGTGTGGCCCAAAGCACCCGGGTGGTGCACAGCTTTTACCGAGGAGAAGATCAGTTGGGGAACCAGGAACCACGCTACAAGGGAAGGACGGGACTCTTCCCCAGTGAGATAGCGAGAGGGAATGCGTCGCTCCATCTGACCGCCGTCAGCATCCGCGACGAGAGATTGTACCGGTGTTACGTCAGCACTTCGCGAGGGAAGGTGGAGACCAACGTCGACCTGCAAGTGGCTGGTCAGAACCTCATTTATATGTCTGTCAGTCCTGTTAGAGTCATCTAGTCACACAGCACGGGAACAGGCCCTTCTGCCCAACACGCCCATGCCGCCCAACATGCCCCATCTACACTAATCCCACCTGCCCGAGTTTGGCCCATATCCCTCTTAACCTTTCCTATCCATGTACCTGGCCAAATGTCTGTCAAATGCTGTTATGCAGCCAAGTCGAGCGTTAACAAATCTCATTGTAAGTACTCAACAAAGGATCAAAAAACAGATGCACAGCAAAGTAAAACGAAATAAAAAATATGGCAGAGGCTGGAACAGGGGAGGTTCAGTTGGTGCCTGTGTAGGAAGGAAGTACAGATATTGGTTCATACACTGAAGATAGACACACAATGCTGGAGTAACTCAGCGGGACAGGCATCATCTCTGGAGAGACTGGAGGGAGTGGCTGATCTTTCGGATCGAGACCCTTCTTCAGACTGAAGTTTGTAATTGATTTGTGCCCCTTCCTGTCTACAAAACAAGCACTGCTCTGAACAAGGTCTGAGGAAGGGTCTCGACCCAAACTGTCACCCGTTCCTTCTCTCCAGAGATGCTGCCAGTCCCTGGGAAGGGAGATGTAGAGGCCAGGCCAGCACAGACTGAGCTGACCACAAGCGATTTACTATGGCTGCCAATGCCCCGAGCCATCTGTCCCCGCGGCCGGGGGGGGGGGGGGTTGGGGTCCGGTGGCGGTGCATCGCGGTCAGTGACTCTGGGTGGGCGGAGGGACCAGACTGTCCCACACCTCTGTTCCACCCGACCCCGTGTGTGTGCGTGCATTATGAGGCGGATGGTGGCCGTGGCAGTGGGAGCGTGGGGGCTGTCCCAAGGGATGTGCACCTTCGGCCGCTTACACCTTAGTGCTCGCGTTCAGATTGCCCAGTCACCTATGGCTGGTGTGGGAAAATGGCCCCCACCCTCCCATCTCCACCGGCCAGTGATGTGATGGACGCGGGGGTCTGGACCAATCGCTGACAAGTCCGGCCCTCTTGGCGACATCACGTCCGTTATTTGGCTTTTCGGCAGAGCTGCTATTTGGTTAGTTGGCTTGTAGGCGACGCAGCCTTTCGGTAAGTTGCCGTTTCGGCATAGCGGCCTTTCTGTGAGTTGGCTTTCAGGCGTCCCACCCTTTCTGTGAGTTGGCTTTTTGGCTTTGCTTCCATTCGGTTATTTGGCTTCCACTTCTTTGCTTCGGCTTCTCGTCCTTCCACGCCACGTCCGCGCACGGTTCGCATTCCACAGCCTTCAGCCTTATCATTCCCCAGCTACGCACGGCCTAGTTTTAAATTCTCCCCAAAATCCATAAACACAACTGCCCTGACAGATCCATTGTTTTTGCCTGCTCCTGTCCCACGGAAATGATATCCATGCACCTCAACTCTATCCTAACCCCCCCGGTCTAATCTCTCCCGACCTATGTCCAAGACACCTCACACACCCTTCGTCCCTTCAATGACTTCTGCTTTCAGAGCCCCCACTCCCTCATCTTCACTATCGACGTTCAGTCACACTACACCTCCATCCTCCCCCATGGAAGGCCTTAATGTCCTCCATTTCTTCCTCGACCCCAGAACCAAACAATTTCCCTTCACTAACATTCTCACTTGCCTAGCGGAGCTGGTCCTCATCCTTAACAACTTCTCCTTCGATAACCCCACTTCCTCCAAGTCCAAGGCGTAGCTATGGGCCCCAGCTATGCCAGCCTCTTTGTGGGGTAAGTTGAACGATCCCTGATCCAGGCGTACACTGGCCCTATCCCCGAACTCTATCTACGTTACATTGATGACTGCATCAGTGCTACCTCCTGCACCCATGCAGAACTCATGGACTTCATCAACTTCACCACCAATTTCCATCCTGCGCTCAAATTTACTTGGACCATCTCCGACACCTCCCTCCCCTTTCTTGATCTCAGTCTCCATCACAAGAAATAGACTATTGACTAACGTCCTTTACAAACCCATTGACTCCCACAACTATCTCGACTACACTTCTTCCCACCCTGCTTCCTGCAACGACTCGATTCCCTACTCCCAATTCCTCCGTCTACGCCACATCTGCGCCCAATATAAGATGTTCCATACTAGAACATCCGAGATGTCCTCATTCTTTATTGAACGGGGGTTCCCCTCTCCCATCATAGATGAGGCCCTCACTCGTGTCTCCTAGGTAGCTTCGCCCATGTTCCCCCTCCCCCGACCGCAACCGAGACAGAGTCCCCCTAACCTTTCACCCCATCAACCGTCGCATAGGTACATAATCCTCCGACATTTCCGCCACCTCCAGCGGGATCCCAGCACTAGACGCATTTTCCCATCTCCACCCCTTGTTCACCTTCCACAGAGACCGTTCCCTCCGCAACTCCCTGGTTAACTCATCCCTTCCCACCCAAACCACCCCCTCCCCAGGTACCTTCCCCTGCAACCGCAGAAGATGCAACACCTGTCCCTGTACCTCCCCCCTCGACTCTGTCCAGGGACCCCCGACAGTCCTTTCAGTTTAGGCAGAGGTTCACTTGCACCTCCTCCAACCTCATCTACTGTATCCGTTGTTCAAGATGTGGACTCTATACATCGGTGAGATCAAACGTAGACTGAGCGATCGTTTCGCGGAACACCTTCGCTCAGCCCGCCTGAACCAACCTGATCTCCCGGTTGCCGGACACTTTCTGTCCTCGGCCTCCTCCATTGTCAGAGTGAGAGTAAACGCAAATTGGAGGAACAGCATCTCATATTTCGCTTGGGCAGCTTACAGCCCAGTGGTATGAATGGTGATTTCTGTAACTTCAAATAACCCCGGCATTCCCTCTCTCTCCATCCCTTCCCCCACCCAAGTCACACCAGCTTCTCGATTTGACCCAACAAACAGCAAACAATATGGTCTGAAGAAGTGTTTCGGCCCGAAACGTCGCCTATCTCCTTCGCTCCTTAGATGCTGCTGCACCCGCTGAGTTTCTCCAGCATTTTGTGTACCCTCGATTCTCCAGCATCTGCAGTTCCTTCTTTAACAAACAGCTTACAATGGCCTGTTTCCTTTATCATCGTTACTTTTTTCCATATCTTTCATTCATTGTTCTTTATCTCTCCACGTCACCGTCTATATCTCTCGTTTTACTTTTCCCAAACTAGTTTGAAGAAGGGTCTCGACCCGAAACGTCACCAATTCCTTCTCTCCAGAGATGATGCCTGTCCCACTGAATTACTCCAGCTTTTTGTGTCTATCTTTGGTTTAAACCAGCATCTGCAGTTCCTTCCTACGCATTGATTGTATTTACGTATGGTCTAGTTGATCTGTTTTGATAGCATGCAAAACACAGCTTTTCACTGTACCTCGGTGCACATGACAGTAACAAACCTAAACGGGCCAACTTTAAATGAGAAATGAAGTAATATTTACTCTCCCTGAGCACACCTGACCACCTCATGTTTTGCATTTAAAAATCTCCTTGAAATCCATTGTTCTGACTTCATTTTGAGTTCCCTCTCCTAACTTCGCCTCTGACTCAATCTTGTGTACCAACACATACACTTGTGAAGCAAGTGCGTGGATTCATTGATATATGTTTAGGTTGGAGAGATCAGGCACAGTGGCGCAGCTGCTAGAGCTGCTGCCTCACAGCGCCAGAGACCCGGGTTCCATCCTGACCTCAGGTGCTGTCCAAGTGGAGTTTGCACGTTCTCCCTGTGACCGTGTGGGTTTCCCCCGGGTGCTCCGGTTTCTTCCCACATCCCAAAGAGGTGCGGGTTTGTAGGTCCATTGGCCCTCTGTAAGTTGCTCCCAGTGTGTAGAGTGGATGGGAAAGTGGAATAACATAGAACTGGTGTGGACTTGGTGGGCCGGAGGAACTGCTTCAATGCTGTATCTCCAAACTAAACTAAACTGAACTAAACTAATCTAAACTGAGGAGCTGGAAGTGAATTGGCAGCTTGTTATCTCTCCAGATGTTGATTGCCGTGTGTGTGTGTGTGTCTAGACACAGCTCCATTGTCTGAGGATTCCGTGGGTTATTGCTTCCTTCCAGGTGACAGTAAGAACCTGACACTTTTGCCCCCAAACACGCTGTATGCTGAGGTCAACATCACCTGTGGTGTGACAGGTGCTTATCCACAGCCGTTAATAACATGGCAAGATGAGAATGGGATCGACCTAACTAATGATGCAACATCATGTAACACTATTGACTCGGAAGGTCTTTATAACGTTGAGAGCATTTTGAAGACTGATTATACGTCAAGGACAATGTACGAGTGCACCATAAGGAACGAACGATTGCAAAAGTCTTGGACTGCATCCTGGAAAATGCAAGGTAATGATAAGGAATAAATTACAGGAGACCTGGCCATGCTTTCTTCCAGTCTGTGGTCATGGTTAACTGGATATAAGGTGATACTGGATAGACTGTATACTGTGCTTGCTACTGTAGCAGTTTCTGTCATTCTAACTCCTGTCAAATTAAGTGATGTTGCCAAGATGTCCGTCCAAGGACCCCGACAGTCTTCCCAGGTGAGGCAGAGGTTCACTTGCACCTCCTCCAACCTCATCTACTGTATCCGCTGTTCCAGGTGTCAAGTCCTGCACATCGGCGACACCAAGCGCAGGCTCGGCGATCGTTTCGCTGAACACCTCCGCTCAGTCCGCCTCAACCTACCTGATCTCCCGGTGGCTCAGCACTTCAACTCCCCCTCCCATTCCCAATCTGACCTTTCTGGCCTGGGCCTCCTCCATTGTCAGAGTGAGGCCCAGCGCAAATTGGAGTAACAGCACCTTGTATTTCGCTTGGGCAGCTTACACCCCTGCGGTATGAACATTGACTTCTCTAACTTCAAGTAGCCCTTGCTTTCCCTCTCTCTCTCCATCCCCTCCCCCTTCCCAGTTCTCCCGCCAGTCTAACTGTCTCCGACTACATTCTATCTCTGTCCCGCCCACTCCCCTGACAGCAGTCTGAAGAAGGGTCTCGACCCGAAAAGAGGAGATGCAACGAGACCTGGGTGTCATGGTACACCAGTCATTGAAAGTAGGCATGCAGGTGCAGCAGGCAGTGAAGAAAGCAAATGGTATGTTGGCATTCATAGCGAAAGGATTTGAGTACAAGAGCAGGGAGGTTCTACTGCAGTTGTACAGTGTCTTGGTGAGGCCACACCTGCAGTATTGCGTACAGTTTTGGTCTCCTAATCTGAGGAAAGACATTCTTGCCATAGAGGGAGTACAGAGAAGGTTCACCAGACTGATTCCAGGACTTCCATATGAAGAAAGACTGGATAGACTCGGCTTGTACTCGCTGGAATTTAGAAGATTGAGGGGGGATATTATAGAGACTTACAAAATTCTTAAGGGGTTGGACAGGCTAGATGCAGGAAGATTGGTCCCGATGTTGGGGAACTCCAGAAGAAGGGGTCACAGCTTAAGGAGAAGGGGGAAGTCTTTTAGGACCGAGATGAGAAAATCATTTTTCACACAAAGAGTGGTGAATATGTGGAATTCTCTGCCACAGAGGGTAGTTGAGGCCAGTTCATTGGCTATATTTAAGAAGGAGTTAGATGTGGGCCTTGTGGCAAAAGTGATCAGGGGGTATGGAGAGAAGGCAGGTACAGGATACTGAGTTGGATGATCAGCCATGATCATATTGAATGGCGGTGCAGGCTCGAAGGGCCAAATGGCCTACTCCTGCACCTACTTTCTATGATTCTATGATTCTAAGAAATGTCACCCATCCCTTCTCTCCAGAGATGCTGCATTTTGAGTCTATCTTCGGTGTGTATATTGACTTTAAATAACCCCTGCATTCTCTCTCTCTCTCTCTCTCTCTCTCTCTCTCTCTCCATCCCTCCCCCACCCAAGTCGTACCGTCTTGTTGAGTCTCATTGTCTACAATTTGGTCTCACCTAACAAACAGCTAACAATGACCCGTTTCCTTTATCATCGTAACTTTTTGCATATCTTTCATTCTTTGTTCTATATCTCTCCACAAAACCGTCTATATCTCTCGATTCCCTTTCCCGTGACTCAGTCTGAAGAAGGGTCTCGACCCGACACCTCACCCACTCCTTCTCTCCAGAGATGCTGCCTGTCCCGCTGAGTTACTCCAGCATTTTGTGTCTATCTTCGGTTTAAACCAGCATCTGCAGTTCCTTTGTACAATGCCAATAGACTTGTTCTCAAGTTCCCACCTTCACTTATTCCTGTAGTTTGATGATTTTACTACAGAAAACCTTAACTGAGCTGGATCTGGCCCCTGGATTATTTAGATCCTATCATTTCCTGCAGGGTGATGTCCATTACATTGCTGACTGGAGTACCATGCAAACCCATAACATGCAGTGATTTGGGCCAGAATTGGATATAAAACGCCAGCAGTTCTCTGTCCACACTTCCCCACAAAATGTCTGCCACGTTGGAATTTCACCAGAAAATCCAGGTCACTTCTTCAGACCCGAACTGTCACCTTTCCATGTTCCCCAGAGATGCTGCTGCCTGACCTGCTGAGCACTTTGTGTCTATTATTGTAAACCAACATCTGCAGTTCCTGGTGTCCATGTTCATTTCACCAATGCTTCTGAGACTCATACAGCACTGAAAAAGGCCCTTCGGCCCAACTTGTCCATGCCGACCAAGATAAGCCGTCTACACTAGTCCCACCAGCCCCCGTTTGGCCCATCTCCCTCTAAACATTTCCCATCCATGCCCCTGTCTAAATGTCTTTTAAATGTTGTTATGGTACCTGCCTCAACTACCTCCTCTGGCAGCTCGTTCCACGTACCCACCATCCTGTGTGTGAAAAAGTTGCCCCTCAGGTTCCTATTAAATCGTTCCCCTCTCACCATAAACCCAGGTCCTTGTGTTCTTGAGTCCGCTACTCTGGGTAAAACACTCTGTGCATTCACCCCATCTATTCCCCTCATGATTTTTTTACACCTCTATAAGATCACCCCTCAGCCACCTGTGCTCCAGGGAATAAAGTCCTAGCCTGCGCAACCTCTCCCTGTAGCTCAGGCCCCCGGGTCCTGGCAGGGGGTATAAATGATTGTGAAGGTGTCGGACATTTCAATACACCATATAATGTGTGGATACAAGTGATGGATTTCCCCTGCTTTGGGATACAGGCTAACTGCCCTCGCTTCCTGTGTGTTAAACAATCACTGCCTTTGTTATATGTACATGCACCAGCACCCAAAGTGGTCCCAGTCCCTTCCACAGCTCAGGAAAACAAAGAGATTCTATTTCATTCCAAGTATTGGAACCGAGGAACTGCAGATGCTGGTTAAAACACAAAAGGACACAAAGCGCTGGAATAACTCAGCCTCTCTGGAGAACAGAATCTAAAGAATATTCAGATTCAGATTCAGATTCAATTTTAATTGTCATTGTCAGTGTACAGTACAGAGACAACGAAATACATTCCCTCTCCAAAACGTGACCTATCCCTGTTCTCCACAGATGCTGCCTAACCCACTGAGTTACTCGACCACTTTGTGTCCTTGTGAGATCTCACGTCAAAGAGTTTACTGTGTTTCGTGTAAAACATTACATGTTTCTGTCTTATTTTTTTGAAGGCACATTGAAAGCAAATGAGACTCATCCTGCTGCCATTCCTTGCCAATATCCCCCTAGCAATGATCAAGATTTGACAATTAAATGGAGTTTTAGGAACTCAGAAACCTCTTCCTTGGCAGTACTATGTGAATCAACGCCCCAGCAGGCCGGTGATTCAGGTTGTAAGGAGCGAGTGAAAGTGATAAACAGCCGGAACTCTTCCACACTTCAACTGGACCATGCAAGGGAGGATGATGCTGGAGAATATATCTGTGAAATCAGGACCCGAGATGTGTTGCAAATATTCACCTACGTACTACAAATAGGTAGGCTGTCGCACGCCTGTGTGCTTCATTCTCAACATTTCACAGAGCGCCGAACCTTTAGTTGAACTAAATGTAACAATTTGATAAAACGTGAGAAATAAAGGTAGCACAGTGGTAGAGCTGCTGCCTCACAACGCCATAGACCCAGGTTCGATTCTGATCTCGGGTGCTGCCTGTATGGAGTTTGCACGTTATCCTGTGTGGGATTTCTCCGGTTTCCTCCCCCATCCCACAGACGTGCAGGGTTGTAGGTTAGTCGGCTTCTGTAAGTCATCCCTAGTGTGTAGGATAGTGTTAGTGTGTGGGTGGTCAACGTGGATTCGATGGCCGAAGGGCCTGTTTTCCGGCCCTATCTCAAATTAAACTACAGAGGGTAGAAGTTGGTCCTGAGCAGTAGTGCTAGTGGGTGGTTGAATCTTTGCTGTTCATCCTCCAGAACAGTAGTGTTTCTGTGACAGTACACAATGGTCTACCAAACCAGCCCCTGGGAACAGTTAAAAGCCAGATATTTACATTCTTAGCATTTGAATTTGTAACAGTGTTGATATTATACTTTTTTAGTTCTTAATTTTACAGACACAGGACGGGTTTAGAGCGATATGGGGCAAAAGTGGGCAAATGAGACGAGCTTAGATGGGGCATCACGGTCAGCACGAACGAGTTGGGCCGAAGGGCCTGCGTCAGTGTTGTATGACTGTGACTCTAAATTAGAAATTAATGGTTCACAAAATAAAAACAGATGAGGGGATCTTCTTCTTCTTATCGAGTCCACACACAAGATTAGAAGTTGTTAGAAGAAGAGAGGCCCGAGGCTGTTCTACTTGTGAGGTCCCTCCCAATCCCCGACCCCCAGGGCTAGAGGAAGGTGGTCCACCGGATTGATACTGATTTGCAGACGAGCGTGGCCAATGAGATAAGGGGCTGGAAAGCTGCGCTTATTTATTTATTTATTTATTTATTTATTGCCAGTGCTAGTGTCGAGTTATTGGCTTAAAACATTATTATTATGAAATGCAGGGCAAGGAAAATTACTGGAGGGTTGTATAGAGACTACAGTGCGTTGTGACAGCATATGTAAGAAAAAGCCTATGACAGTCTTGATCTTCCGGTGGCTCAACACTTCAACTCCCCTTCCCATTCCGAATCCGACCTTTCTGTCCTGAGCCTCCTCCATGGCCAGAGTGAGGCCCACCGCATGTTGGAGGAGCAGCAGCTCATATTTGCTTGGGTAGTTTACACCCCAGCTGTATGAAGATTGGCTTCTCTAATTTCAGGTAGTCCTTGCTTTCTCCCTCCCAAAGCCGACTGTCTCCGCCTCTTCCTTTCTTTTTCGTGTCCCCCCCCCCCCCCCCCGACATCGGTCTGAAGAAGGGTCTTGACCCGAGACGTCGTCTATTCCTTCGCTCCATAGATGCTGCCTTACCCGCTGATTTTCTCCAGCTTTTTTGTCTACCAATGGGATCCCACCGCTGGCCACATCTTCCCATCTCCTCCCCGTTGGCTTTCCGCAGAGACCGCTCCCTCCGTAACTCCCTGGTCAATTCGTCCCTTCCCACCTAAACCACCCCCTCTCCTGACACTTTGCAACCGCAGGAAATGCTACACTTGTCGCTTTACCTCCCCCCCCTTGACTCCATTTGCAGCGTCACTCACACACACTAACCCCCCCCCCTTGATATTATATTAATATTATTAATTTGCTCCTTTTCCCCCATCCTATCCACTCACGCATAGCCCCCAACTGTGCAGGCCCGACTAGAGAGGGAGGGGGAGGGGGTAGAGAGGGAGGGGGTAGAGAGGGAGGGGTTGGGGGGGCACGCGGCATCACGGGAGGGCTGGTTCCCGAAAGCAAAACTTCACCACTCACCCATAGGTCCCAATGCTCACCACTCCCTAGAGAGAGAGGGGGCATAGAGAGGGAGGGGGTGGGGAGGGGGCAGAGAGGGGGGTAGAGAGGGAGAGAGAGAGGCAGAGAGAGAGACAGAGGCAGAGACAGAGGCAGAGAGAGAAGCAGAGAGAGAGAGGTAGAGAGAGAGAGGGGGAGGCAGAGAGGAGAGAGAGAGGCAGAGAGGAAAGAGAGAAGCAGAGAGAGGCAGAGAGGAGAGAGAGAGAGAGAGAGAGAGGCAGAGAGGAATAATCGCACTTTGTAACGCGCTGCTGACTCATTCTGACCACCGCCGCTGCACCCCCACCCCCCACCCCATTGTACCCTTCTTCATGGCGGCCCTGTGATGTCTCGGCTCTGGCGATTCGAGGGACCTACCCCGTAACAACAGTAAGAGCAGCTCCGGCCGCCGCGCTCCCCGACTCAAATCGACTCAACGCCTAACGGACACACGCTCCATCCTGCGCTGAGCTTGCTACGGGCCGGATAAAATCCCGTGGCGGGCTGGATGTGGCCCGCGGGCCATAGTTTGGAGACCCCTGTCCTGGACTTGGAAGAAGGGGCCTTTCCACTGGATGTCGTTGCCGTTGCAGATATTGATGCCGGCTGAGAGGGAGGTGAAGTCGGGCTTGAGGAATCGGACCTTCTCAAAGGGCTGGGGCCAGGGCAGCTGGGGCAGCGGCTGCTCAGCAGAGGCCGCCAGCCGGGCTAACTTGGCCCTCATGTCCTTGTTCACCACCGTCACAAACCCTTCACACACCCTTCACAGCGCCGAGCGCGCAGGGCTGTATGGGTCCCAACGGGTTGGAGTGCTGGAGTTACCCGCGCGCCCGGAGCGTGCAAATGGATTGTGACGTCAGTCGCCATTTTGTTCTTCAAAATTAGAACGTTGAAAACATTAATATTTTGAAGCTGTTTTTAAAAGGTTAATAACTTGTTTAATATAGGTTGAAATGCGACGGGAAGATATTTATCCGGTCGGCGGAAGAAATGTGAATAGCTTGTGTGAAAATGGGAAAACTGTGGCCTAGCGTTTGGAAGGTGATACAAATTAAGGAGATTAAAAGAAAGCCAACACAACCCTGGCTCACACAGACATTTAGAATGTTAGGAACAAAGGGAAGAGTTTTAGTATAATAGAGAAGTGCCCCAACTTGTCTACACAACTAGCACTGCTCCAGAATACTCAGCTATGTTGAAGAAAGTGAAACTGGTTACAATCTGGGAAGCATAAAAAATAGCTGCTCCATAACCATTCGGGCTCCTGATCTACTATTGCTCTTAATCCACCATAACTCCTGATCCACTCCTGGTCCTGATCCACTCTCACTCCTTGTGTATGAAAGAATGGCAGATGCTGGTTTAAATGGAAGATAGACACAAAATGCTGGAGTAACTCAGATGGACAGGCAGCATCTCTGGAGAGAAGGAATTGGTGGAGACCCTTCTTCAGACTTCAGACAGATGCTGCCTGTCCCGCTGAGTTACTCCAGCAATTTGTGTCAACATAGAAACATAGAAAATAGGAGCAGGCGAGAGCGGAACTCGCTATAAAAACATGGAGGGGACGGGAAACACAAATATTTGCCGGCCGCGCGCGCATGCGCGCACTCACCCACACGTGCGCATGCGTACACTCACCCACATCATGTCTCCCCCATTGCCTGCTGACCGATGTCTCTCTCGTCCAATTGGCGCCCTCAATCAGCAGTCCCACCTCCACTGTCTCACGGATAGCGGAGACTTTAAATTCCGGATCACAAAAACTTGGGGGGATGTCCCCCACTTCTCAAAACATGGAGGGGATGTGTCCGCTTTAGCCCCCCCGGGTTTTCCGCCCTTGGGTGCAGGAGTAGGCCATTCGGCCCTTCGAGCCTGCACCGCCATTCAATATGATCATGTCTGATCATCCAACTCAGTATCCCGTACCTGCCTTCTCTCCATACCCCCTGATCCCCTTTGGCCACAAGGGCCACATCTAACTCCCTCTTAAATATAGCCAATGAACTGGCCTCAACTACCTTCTGTGGCAGAGAATTCCACAGATTCACCACTCTCTGTGTGAAAAATGTTTTTCTCATCTCGATCCGAAAAGACTTCCCCCTTATCCTTAAACTGTGACCCCGTGTTCTGGACTTCCCCAACATCGGGAACAATCTTCCTGCATCTAGCCCGTCCAACCCCTTAAGAATTTTGTAAGTTTCTATAAGATCCCCCCTCAATCTTCTAAATTCTAGCAAGTACAAGCCGAGTCTATGCAGTCTTTCTTCATTGGAAGTCCTGACGTCCCAGGAATCAGTCTGGTGAACCTCTGTACTCCCTCTATGGCAAGAAAGTCCTTCCTCAGATTAGGAGACCAAAACTGTATGCAATTTTTAATTTTTTTTTCATTTAAACCAGCATCTGCAGATCCTTTGTCCTCCACCCTCACTCCTGATCTGCTCTCACTCCTGATCCATCCAAGCTCCTGAACCGCTCCCGATCCCTTGCTCCTCATCCACTCTGGCTCAACCATATCACCCCCTATATCACTTCCCACCACTGCATTTCCCTTCCAGGAGTGGGATGTGAAGGGTCCAGGTGAGATTGACACTTATTGCTGGTGGCAACCATACTGGCTAGACCGGCCCTTTGCACCCACTTCCTTATTCTCCCACAGATCTCCCCCTGGTTAGTGAAGATTCACTTCAGCGATCTTCCATGCAAAGGTGATCCACTTTAATTATTTAGTTTAATTATCACTTAATAAAGCTTTCCTTTATTAGTAAACTTAATAAAGCTTTCCTTTATTCCCACGAAGACAAGGGAGAACATTTGGAGACTGTCTTTCAAATGGAGATCTATAAAAACTAACATCAGTTTGCAGTCTTTTTCACCGGGTGAATGGACAGTATTAAATAAACAAATTATTGTAAATGGTAATGAAAACATCTTGTGTTCTTCCATCAGGCGATAATGGCCTTACATTTAATAACGTTCTCAGCTTATATTTTTGTATTTCAAAACCATTTATTGAGGAACAACTAACCAACTTCTGTGTAGTTTAAAAAATAATAATAATTAAAAAGATGGAACACAAACTGCCCAAGTTATGTTTTGAGGCAACGCCCAGTCATTTAAGTAGTTTTGCTGCATTTATTCCTGATTTTTAGAATTTTTATTTTTTAATTTAAATTCTCTACTATTGTTGGGTCTTTTTATGTAAATTCTTTAATCTGTGCTAAAATTGTCTTTTGTTCAAATTTCAGACGCAGCATTTGAGGAAGGTCACAGACACATGCATTATGAACTTTTTGCCTTTGTAATAATGGTGGCAGTTTTGCTGATCATCAGTATTCTAATCATAATCTGGTGTAAAAATTCTCAGAGGCATTGGCTCAGACCTTTTGCAACAGAAGAGTTCATGCAGTTACAATTATAACATTACCAAGCCTGGAACAAATATGGTGTGGACAGTGTCTTTCCATTTATATTTGAGCTGGAGTCAAGTACCGGGTTTTATCTCCTACATGTGCTTCTGAACTCCATTTCCAGCGACAAGGATTATTTCAACCCGAGTAACTTCCTGATCCACTGGAACAGTGCCATCATGCTAAATGACTATCTATCTGAATCACCGAGCAGTTCCATCAGTTACCCAGACTGAGATAAGTAGTCACATTTGGAGGAGGATCTCACTTCACAACAGATTTTGGACTCCAGGATTGGATGAGCTACTTGACCGATACTGATTTTGAAGTGCAGCTGCCCAGGCTTGGTCTTAATCGACAAGAAACAAGCGGGAGAGTCCAGGACCAGAGGGCACAGCCTCAGAGCAAAAGGACGTATCTTTAGAATGGAGATGAGGAGGAGTTTCCTTTGCCAGAGGATGGCAAATCTGTAGAATTCATTCCCACAGACAGTGGTGGAGTCCGTCGATGGATATTTTTAAAGCAGAGATCGTCTGCTTTCTTGCTTATTGGTACTTAATTTGTCACTTTATTTGATTAGTAAAAAATAGCCCTTCCTACGGTACGAGTTAATTCCAAGAGCTCTCCCGAGTTTAAAAAAAAATCAAACTCGGGGTAAGCACAGAGAATCAACGTAGCGGGTACGTTGGACGTCTCTTAGCGGCTCGTAACGCTAATGTCAGGAACTCGGAATGACTCGCTAACGGTAGGTAAGCACGGGAAGACTCGTGAAGATTTTTCAACATGTTGAAAAATGTCCACGAGAGCCCCGAGTACTGACGAGTGGCCATTACCGTAAATCTCCGAGTTCGAATCAGGGCAAACTCGGGAGAGCTCTTGGAATGAACTCGTCCCGTGGGACAGGGGTTTGAGGGCGTTAAAGGTGATAGCGAGAAGGCAGGAGAATGGGGTTGAGAGGGAAAGATAGATCAGGAATGATTGAATAACAGAGCACTCAATGGGCCGAATGGCCTAATTCTGCTCCACGTCATATGAACTAACTTTTCAATCTGGATTTAAAGCATCCATCATCAGTCTCTAAACAGTTGAATTAGGAGCACCCTTCCCAGTTAATGACCCCATCTTTAGGCAGGGAGGGCTCTCAACAGGAGAAATGAACAATCCATTCACAATTTATTAATAGTAATTTTACAAAATGTTTAAAACATTGATATTTTATGCACGAAAAAAATATGTCGACTTACATATTGTATAAACTATAGTTGCACTATTTTAAAACATATTCATATTTAAAAGGTTTATTTTGTCAACAGGATGAAAGAAAGATGTACACTGAATGTTTGGATGTGCCTGCTAACTAGAATTGAGTATGAATAAAACAAGCACCCGATTCAAAATAGTGTCGAAACTCTTTACTACTGTGAAAATGAGTCAAATTAGTGAGAGGTGCACATGGTCATTTTTTACAATGTAATTAGTTGAATACATTGTTTAGCTTAAATTTAAAATCAGTGGACTGGTTCTTGCTTTGCAAGCTGTCAGACATCGTTATAAGAAGTTTGAAAAATAACTTCTAACTAATTTCTTTGCGCACGAGCCGATGAACGTCACGATTAAGATGAATTTACTCATCTTAAATACTGCAATAAAATCAAATGTAGAATTGATTTATAGGAAAATTGTAACTGGGTTTGGAGATTAGAATCCAGGGCAGGATTTAATGGTCGACCTATATCAAGTATTAATATATCGGTAAAATTCCACTACTCTGTCACTAGGTACAGACTTGTTCAAGTTTGAAAGAACTATTGTACATATCTAAAGGACACCTCCTCGATATATACACGCGACTGAAATGTTTGGTTATTTGCAGTATTTTATGATATCACGATGTGATCAAGCCTAAATGTGACTTCAGCCTGCAAAGTCAGTATTTGTGCATGTATTAAGGGCCCAGAGCAGTGTGATTCAAGCAATATCAAATACTTGCTTGCAAAGCCAGCACTTTAAATGCTGCTCATATTTAATGGCTTAAAATTGAGTTTAAAATAATTGGTACCTTTAATCCCACAGTATGAACATGTAATCTTCCAGCCCCTGGGACTTAAAGGTAACAGTTGATCTCAGCTCCATTTCTGTTCACATTCAAATGCCAGAAAAGCAGCAAGGCTACAGACTGAGATTGACAGTGTTTGACGGTAATTTACTGCTACTCAAGCTATGGATCATTGCTCTCATCTGGGAATGCTCAGGGCCGGATTTAGATGAAGAGAGGCCCTAGGGTATTCCTAGTCCCAATCCCCCACCCGCACAACTAGAGGAAGGTGGAAGAGTCCACCAGATTGACACCGATGTGCAGCCGAGAGTGGCCAATGAGATAAGGGGCTGGAAAGCTGCGCTATTTATTTATTTATTGCCAGTGCTAGTGTTGAGTTATCAGCTTAAATCACTATTATTCTGAAATGGAGGGCAAGGAAAATTACTGAAGTGTTGTTTAAAGACTACAGTGTGTTGTGAAAGCATATGTAAGAAAGGCCTATGACAGTGTAAAAAATATGACACCGTACAAAGCTTTTCAAAAAGGGGGGTGGCATGGCAGGATTACAAAAGATTTATGTGAAATAAGTGCACGCAGCGCATATCACAAGTGCAAAGCTGAAAGTCTCTTGCAGCCAGGGTCCAGGGCCCGCTTAATGGGATGATTGGGGTCATTGTTGTATATATTTTAAAAAATCAAGTATTGAAGTTGTCCTTGTTTTAATAATCAAGTTGTACTGTAAAATGTTCTGTAAAATGTTATAAAGTAGCATGCAAACACTGCAAATAAAATACTGTGTTTAAGAAGGAACTGCAGATGATGGAAAACTGATGGTAGACAAAAGTGCTGGAGAAACTCAGCGGGTGCAGCAGTATCTATGGAGCAAAGGAAATAGGCAACGTTTCGGGCCGAAACCCTTCTTCAGACCCTGCAATAAAATACTCTATTTAATAAAATAGTCCGTAATAAAATACAGTTTTTGCAGTAAATAAAACAATTTTTTAGAAAATGTTTTGTGTGTTGATTTGATTGCCTGTTGCTGTTCGACTGTGTTAGTGTGTGCACATTAAAAATATGATGCAAAAAGAAAGTCACAAACAATGGAATTCATATTTTTCAGTATTGTTATCAAGGAAAAGAAAGAATATAGAATACATTGGAATAAAAGTGAAATTCTGTCATTACAACCCCAGAAAGCGAATCATCTATTACAATTTCCATTTAAAATTGCAATGGAAAAATTTAAGTATTTAGGTATTCAAGTTACCAGAAGATATAAATCATTATTTAATGCTAATTTTAGTCCTTTGTTAAATAAATTGAACGCTCTGATTAAATTTTGGAAAACGCTACCACTATCATTAATTGGCAGAATAAATGCTATAAAAATGATAGTGCTACCACAAATAATATATTTATTTCAATCCATACCAATATATATATATATATATACCAAAATTTTTGTTTTTTAAATTAGACGCTAATATTACTAATTTTATTTTACTACAAAGCACATAGAATTAAAATAAATCATTTGTGTAAACCTAAAGATGTAGGGGGACTTGCACTGCCTAATTTTTTATATTATTATTGGGCAGTGCATATTAAGAATATTATTTATTGGTTGGATTGTCCTTCTCAACAGATGGAATGGATAAGAATGGAGAAAGAGGATTGTTTTTCTTACGATTTAGGAGCGATCCTCTTCTCCCCGATAAAATTGAATAATATATTATATAAGAATCCAATCATACACAATATAATTTGAATTTGGAAACAAATAAAATTAACTTTCAAATTAAGAAATGTATCATCATTAACACCAATAGTGAATAATCCGGTATTTAAACCATCTTTTATGGATAAAACATATAGACAATGGGAAAGATTGGGAATTAAAACGTTGGGTTACATGTATGAAATGGGAAATTTATTATCATTTCAACAATTAAAATCAAAATTTAATCTGAATAATAACCAATACTTTAAATATTTACAGATATGTGACTTTATAAAAAAATATATACCAAGATTTAAGAATATAATGATAGATCCACTGGAAGAAGCAATGAATATTAAGGCGGACTCACAAAAATTAATATCATATCTATATAACAGTATTCTTAATAGAGAATTGCTATCAACAGAGGCAATTAGAGAAGACTGGGAAATAGATTTAATGATAAAAATTTCTAAAGAAACATGGGAGAGGTATTTGATATATATACATAAATGTTCCATTAACACTAGACATAATTTAATTCCATTTAAAATATTAGACAGATTATATTATTCAAAAGTTAGGTAGAATAAATTTTATTCAAATATTTCTCCCATCTGTGATAAATGCCTTTCTCAAAATGTCAACTTCACACATTCTTTCGTTTCTTGCACAAAGCTTCAAAGATTTTGGTGTGATATGTTAAAATTGTACAAATGTTAAAATTGAACAAATGTTAAAATTGTACAAGGCATTGGTAAGACCAATTCTGGAGTATGGTGTACAATTTTGGTCGCCTAAATATAGGAAGGATGTCAACAAAATAGAGAGAGTACAGAGGAGATTTACTAGAATGTTGCCTGGGTTCCAGCAACTAAGTTACAGAGAAAGGTTGAACAAGTTAGGTCTTTATTCTTTGGAGCGCAGAAGGTTAAGGGGGTCTTGATTGAGGTCTTTAAAATGATGAAAGGGATAGACAGAGTTGACGTGGATAAGCTTTTCCCATTGAGGGTAGGGAAGATTCAAACAAGAGGGCATGACATGAGAATTAAGGGACAGAAGTTTAGGGGTAACATGAGGGGGAACTTCTTTACTCAGAGAGTGGTGGCTGTGTGGAATGAGCTTCCAGCAGAAGTGGTGGAGGCAGGATTGATTTTAACATTTAAAAGTAAAGTGGATAGGTATATGGACGGGAAGGGAATGGAGGGGTATGGTCTGAGTGCAGGTAGATGGGACTAGGGGAAAATAAATGTTTGGCACGGACTGGAAGGGCTGAGAAGGCCTGTTTCCGTGCTGTAATTGTTATATGTTATACATGGGTCGATAATGTCCAATACTTTTAAGACATGCTTGCGTTACTCTGCAATGCATATTCGAACTCAATTGTATGATGAAAATTGCCATTTGGCTAACCTTATACCCAAAAAATGCAGGATTATGTGGGCAAGCTATAACCAGATTTATGATTGATGAAAAACTGCCCAAACAATTAAGGATATTTGCCTTATAAAACTTCTCATCCCTGCTTTGAGAAAACAAACAGGTTGAATACGAACCCCTATATTAAGAGAAGGGATCTTCTGGTTCATTTACGGAAGTACAGAAACGTCATTCCATCACACATGGAATTTCTGGGAAAACAACCTCTGGTTGGTTGGAAGATTACAATTGTTTTGTAATTCTGCATTAAATCTGATCGGCTTGGTGTTTGAATGTAACAGGAACTCGTCAGGTAGAGATAATATATCCCAGACACGAGTATGGGGGCATTTAAAAAAGTACACTTCAACACTGTAACAGCGTTGTTATCACAAGGCTGCTATATGGCTATTATTAGACCTAAAAAAGATGCCTTATTATTCAGGTACTTAAATTAATTGGATGGGAAGGAATTACTTAATGGGTTAAATTCAGCCCTCAGATTGCTCACACAATTATTGAAACCAGCACTGGTGTTAATGAGGGCTCAGAATCACATTGTAATGACTTATCTAGAGGATATGTTAATTACAAATGGGAGGCAGCTGAAGAACTGGGTTCAGCAACCATAAACCAATTGAAAGGCTAAGGGTCTGTACAAAGAGGGGGGAGTGTATATTATAGAACATATGTTATGGCTACCTGTGGCCTATTGGGTTCTTCCTGAACTGGTTTTTGAGCTTGTGTTTCTTGAGGGAAAAGATAAGCGTGAGGTGACTCCAAGAATAATGGAATATTTTAATTTAATTCGTGAGAGCACTTTGATTGTTTTCACAGATGGATCGAAGGACCCAGTTAGTGGGAGAGCTGGGTTTGGAGTGTATGTGGAGCAGCTTGGGTTGAGGTTTGGTCGACGCATTTCTGATGGAAGCTCTGTTCTCACGACTGAATTTAATGGCAATTCAATGGGCTCTATGGTGGATTGAGGAAGCCAGTTTTAGAGAAGTCATTATCTGTTCCGATTCTGTAGCTGCTCTTGAAACTTTAAGAGCGGGGAAATCTAAAGCTCGTCCTGACATTCTAAATGAAATCTTGGGTGTGTTTTCCAGAATTGGGTTTGCGTATAATATCACCTTTTGCTGGGTTCCTGGGCATGCTGGAGTGAGGGGGAGTGAGCAGGTGGACCTCGTAGCAAAGGAAAGTTTAAAAAGAGAAATAGATATTCATGTATCATTGGGGAGAGTGGAATTGAGAGAAATAATTAAAGAGGGCTTAATAAAAGAATGGCAGAGAGGATGGGAAAAGGAAGTCGGGGGTAGACATTACTTTTCTATTCAATCTGAAGTTAGGAAAATATGTTTCTGTACATCTGTCTCGTAGGGACTCAGTTAAATTGTGTAGGTTGAAATTGGGACACTGTGGGTTAAATTATTATTTGTACATTATCGGGAAACATGTTTCTGGCTTGTGTGAATGTGGGAGTGATGAGACAGTTAAGCATGTTTTCCTAGAATGTAAAATGTATAGGGTAGAAAGAAAAGTATTGTTAGTTAGACTGATGGGACTTGGTGTTGAGGCTTTTTATGTTTTATCTTTGTTTGGGCATAATGAGAAACATCAATTGATATCCAGGGCTGTTCTTCAATTCCTGCATGTGACAGGATTGTATGTAAGAATCTAGTTCAAACTCTGAACTGTGGAAGGCAGTAATACGCTTAGCAGCGTCTACACTGCCAGAACCCAAAATAAAGGGGAAAAAAAAGGAACAATTGATTATTTGGGGTTGTCATTAATACAGTTGATATGTGAGTAACTTTATCAACAAATTAAGGTTGGGGATGTTACAAATGCCTGTATTTGTTTTGGGGAAAAGACATTATCCCACCATCCAAGAAGTAGCTACGGTTACTGGTAAAGTGATGGCAGCATTCATGCTGTCAAATTAGGACCTCTGCATGATCAAAGTCTGCAAAGATCAGAGTATAAGAGTAAAAAGCGTGCAGGTTATTGATTAGGTCCATGCAGTTACCAACTAAAGGTTGAGTTGAATTCAATGATGGATTCTCAATGTTGCACAAGTTACTAGAAGTAAAAATGTGTTTGTTCAGAGGTCTTCAGTGTTATTACAAACTGATGAGAGTTCTCTCGGATGGGGAGCTTAGGACAGCGACACCAGTTGTGGTGGTCGATGGACTGTCCAAGACGATTAATTTGCCAAATACATGGTTGAATTATTTGGAGTTATTGGGGGCATTTTATGCATTGATAGCTGTTGTTCTACAATAAAGAACTTACATGTTCAATTACGAGTAGACAATACCACAGCTGTGGGAGAATACAATACTGTGGTAAGACAACAGATCACGAAAATGCAAATTACAATACAGAATGAATGTTAAAATTCAAAAAGTTTCAAAAAGATTGTCAGACAGTATGTGTACCAAATGTTGATCTGTTGTGTCTGGATTAAATCTCCAGTGGTCTAAATGTGTCTCGTGGGAGTCAGACCCAGGAGCATTAGCGGTGGATGCATTCTCGCTACATTGGGGAAGTATAGTCTTTTATGTTTTCCCCATTTTGTCTGATTAGACAATGTGTCACCAAAATAGAGTAAGTCTCCGCCGCAGGTGTTTGGTGGTTCCAAATTGGTATTGTTCTCGGCCTTTTGGCTAAGATCAAGTGTAGTATCTGTTCTTATCAGTTAATATCTGATGCGTCCCTTATCCAGGGAACATTACTACACAGCCATTGTTCCCATTGATGCTCAAAATAATGATTCAGACATTCATGACAAATACCAGGTGCAGTAATTGTTGGTACATCCAGTAACAGCAGAAGTCATCCATTACATGACTGTATTAATTGTACCATGAATGGAGCTCGGAGTGTTTTGTCCTCCTATTTAGGACTATCTCAGAATCGACAACTATCGGTCTCATCTGTTAATATCCCGATTTATGAGAGGAATGTTAATAAAATTCTATCAAACCCAGATATTCAGAAATCTGGGATGTCAGTATAGTTCTCACATTGCATCGGCAATGGACTCCAATTACGACAGTGTCTTTTCAGAAGTTAATATTTAAAGTAGTTATGTTCATACCATTAATATCAGCACAATGAGTACAAACATTACAAATGTTGTGGTTAGATTGTATACAGTTGTCTGTGGATAAAATAACATTTTATGTTAATGATCTGAGCAAGCAAAGCAAGCCAAGAAAGGCTGGAACCAATGTAATCTTTAAGACATACGCTGTCAACTAAACATTGTGTGTGGTTAAGCATCTGAATTAATATATGTTGAATTAAGAGTCTCCGAGATTGTGAGGCACCAATGTTCATTTCCCACAAGAAACCTATACAAGTGACAGTACAAACTATTTCTAGATGGATAAACAGGTTCTGGATTAACTGGAGTAGACACTGATGTGTATAAATCTCACCCCACAAGGGTGATATCAAAGTCCGCGGCGAAAGTGCAGGACGTCCCGCTCGACCAAATTCTGGAGATCGCAGGATGGTCTAAAAAAGAAACTTTCCTAGTTTTATGATAAACCTGTTGTTACAGTGCCAGGGTTGCACATGCTGTGTTGGGTCCTGTTCAAAATTGTTTGCTTTGTTGCATAACATTTGTTGTTATTTCCCCTGGGATAGAGGGGTTATTATTTTTCGTATTATTATTAAAAAGAATGAATAAACAAATAAATAAACAAATAAGTGTGTGTGTATATATATTCTTATCTGTTTATTTATTTTTTCTTTTTTAATAATAATGTATATGTGTGTGTATATATGTATATCTATATCTATGTATGTGTATGTATGTATATATGTGTGTGTGTATATATGTGTGTGTGTGCAATAAATATATATATTTATTTATTGCATAATTTCAAGCAATATATATTTACTCACTACTGGGTAAACTGAAGCAGTGTGTCATATGGAATGATCTACGGCATGAAAATCACAGAGCTTTAAAATCTTCATGTAGTCACTCACGTGACTCCGAAGTAAAATAGTAAGATTAAATGAGAACTTACCTGTTCGAAGTTTGATCTTTATTTTATGAGGAGTTACGATGAGGGATTACGTGCCCTCCGCTCCCAACCCTCATAATATAAATGATCATCTGGTAGTTTTAATCTTTGTGAGCCTTACTATCTTACTCCGGCTATTGGTTCTGTGTTTTTCACGCCGCTGCTTTGAAGTAGGCCGAACATGCGCCTGGCGGGGCTTCTTCACATAATCCCTCATTGTAACTCCTCATAAAATAAAGATCAAACTTCGAACAGGTAAGTTCTCATTTAATCTTACTATTAAATATCTATTCTATGTCAGGCAACTGGTTTCATGCTGCAATTTGGACAATCCCCTTCTGTATGAAGAAGGGTCCCGACCCGAAACGTCACCTATTCAAGGTCTCTAGAGATGCTGCATGACCTGCTGAGTTACTCCAGCACTTTGTGTCTTTTTTGAGTATTAGCCAGCAGTTGCACTTTGTTTCTAGTAAATGTGTAGGCTTTGTGGAGCTCCATGAAGCACGGTGTTGCTTCTTGAAGCTTGGAACCCTGTCCCTGAGTTCCGAAACTCTCAATACCTACGCCCTTTAATTCTGAGGCTATGACCTCTAGTCCAAGACCCTCCCACTGGCGGGCAGGTCAGGGCGAAGAGACCCGACCTGAAACGTCACCTCTCCATGTTCTCACGAGCTGCTGCCTGGCCTGTTGAGTTAGTCTGGCACTTTGTGTCTTTTTTGTAATCCAGCATCTGCAGTCCCTTGCTTTCCTATCTGTTCACACACGTGGCCAGAGCCAATGATGCTGTCATCAGCATGGCCCCCTTTATGAATTATACAGCGGTAGTTAGCTGGAGTTTTGTCCATGCACTGCTAGTGACCTGGGCTAATGCAGAGTGTATAAGTATATCCTCATCTGCCACACATTTTGAGTATGGATTCATCATGTAATCCGGCATCAATTGGAGCCTATATTTTCTTTTTTTAATATTTAAATTTATATTTTAGGATCATCTCCATGTCAGCAAATAGTCGGCAAGTACGGACACCAATTGGACACACGCCATTTAACTGATAAACGTGCCTACCAAGATTAATGTTGCCGTCTGGTAAATTATTCTCACGATGGCTCCAGGTCTCGAACCTTCAGAGTTATTGCATCGTGTAGGAAGGAACTGCAGATGCTGGTTTACACTGAAGACAGACACAAGATGCTGGAGTAATTGTATGGGCCAGCTGCAGCGTTAGAGTTGTACATGTAAATATTCACGGCGTGGAGCATGGACACACACTAAACTCCCAGTGCATGTTCCACACACCGAGAGCTACATACATTTAAACTCGATGATCTAAATGCCCACTTGAGAGTGTGAGGTTGTACAGTGTGACACTATAATGTGTTGGGTTGTAATTAAATGCAGGTCATCGTGCCTAGAATCGTTACGTACGACAGTGGTGATAAATTATACAATTTACCAGGCCGCCTATGCTTTCAAGTGGAGCGTCATTACAATGGATCACTGCAAGCAACGTATTTGTTATATTCTCACTAGATGGCCTGTCTCATGTTGCCCGTCATAGTGAGTCACTAGCACGGCAGCTTGCAGAGGTAGATCAAACCAAGGCAGAGAAGACGGCGGCAACACGAGTTTAGCACTCAATTTGAGCTCTCTCCATTGTCGGGAATCTAGGATTTAAAATGTGGTTTAAAAATCTACTATGTGTGGCAAAACAAACAGAGACAAAATGGTTCATTTCAAGAGCATGGAACAGTAAAGCACAGAGACAGGCCCTTCGGCCCACAATGTCCGTGCTGAACATGATGCCAAGACCAACCCTTATCTATCTGCGGCACGGTGGTGCAGCGGTGGAGTTGACGCCTTACAGCGGCCGAGACCTGGGTTCGATCCTGACTACGGGTGTTATCTTTAACAAAGATCTTTGATCTGTACGTAGTTTGTTCATTTTCCTCGTGACCTGTGTGGCTTTTCTCCGAGATCTTCGGTTCCCTTCCAAAGACGCACAGGTTTCTAGGTTAATTAGCTTGGTAAAATTGTAAATTGCCCCCTAGTGTGTGGAGGGTAGTGTAAGTATGCGGGGATCGCTTGTCGGTGGGGACTCGATGGGCCGAAGGGCCTGTTTCTGCGCTGTATCACTAAACTAAACTTTCAAAATTTAAACAAACCTATCTGCACATAGTTGTGGGAGCTACAATAACAACTTTTAAAAGACATTTCGATAGGCACATGGATAGTAAAGGCTTGTACGGACATGGGCCAAACACGGGCAGGTGGGACTGCTGTAGATGGGGCAACTTGGTCAGAATGGGCAGGTTCTGCTGAAGGGCCTGTTTCCGTGCTGTATCATTCTATGACAATCTCAATAAATTGGTCAGACTGATTGAGACCGCCACATATTCTGAGCTGACACACAAGATGGATGCACTTTTCCCAACAGAACAACACAGGGAGCTGTAAACAAACGTGCTCTTCCTGCGTTTAATTTGGAAATTGGCCGTTAATTTGTGCAGAAGCTGCAGAGTATACAAGTGATGGTGAGGCATAATGTGCCCAGACAGCCCATCCTGGTGACATGATCTTTCACACAAGCGGACATCGCCGCGCTTCATACAATATTTGGTTTCTCTTTTCCACACTAGCTGTAAATAACATCTTGTCCAAGTTTTGTGAAATTGTCATCCTTTGCTTGTCATTAGAAATAACGTCTTTCCTTGTTGTAGAAACCAGCTTTTGCCCAAAGTCTAGCTAATATTTAAAATGGAGAAGTACACAAAGTAACTGTATTTAAATGTTACAATGCTTTTTCACAAGTTGAGTATAATGATAAAAATGTCTACTTTTTATGCCTGACCAAGTAGAATATAATTCATTGTATTTTTGCATTTATTTTGTTTGTTTTACTGTTAAGTGAAGTTTCCATGACATTGATAGGTGGGACATCGAGTTCATCGATGAACTCCCTTCTTTGAACTATAGCGAGAGAGTGTGACTATTTTGAAGTATAGCTTATTGCACTTGATATCACTTTTTTTAGCATGTGAAAAGACTGCAACATTTGATCACCAACATAGACACGTGTGAGGTTGTAACAGCGGTAATTGGATGCCCCAACTCTGCCATGGTGCCTGTTCCTTGAGTGTGGCCAGTTGCTTACAATGGACAACTTGAGAATTAGTGGATGAGGGAGAGCAGGGAGGACAGACACATCCTCTCTGTAATGCTGCTACTGTTGTTGCTGCAGGGGCCGGCCAGCAGTGGCGAGCACAGGGCGAGTTTGCTGTCAATGCCACTGTTGTACAGCAGGGGGCAGTAGGATGAATGTTGTTGGCTGCGGGGGTGGCTCATTGATAACTCCTCTGAAACATCTGCACATTCACTTTGGCCTTTGTGTGCATCTGAAGGGACAAACCGTGTGAGAATTGGGTGTGTGCCAGAACCTTCTCCAGGCCAAGCCCCAATACCATAACTTTAGGAGAAGTTTGATAGAGAGCCGATATGACCCGGTGAACATGAGGCTGTGGGAGAAAGAGTAGGGATCGTCACCGTGAACAGCAGGCGATGAACCTTCATCACCATCACCTGCAAATGGATGCTTTCCTCATGGCATTTCATTCATTGGCATCTTGATATTGGACAAAATTACTATTGGAAAAATTCCTCAAATATTTATAAATCAGGGTTGCATGTTACCAAATTTTATTCAGATTTTTTTTTAATGCTGAATCGTTGAGGATTGAGTTATCAAATCAATTCAGAGATGATTTTGACCACAACAATCCTTCTATCATACTACATCTGCGTAAGTGGCAATAATTCTGTGAGGCTCCTAAATGGTTCCACCCACTGGGACTGCTTGAGATTAACGTGTAACTAAAATTATATAATGTCCCCTACATGTTACGTCGTTCATTTTAGTAACCTAAGAATTTATTTTAATCTGTAGGGGAAAAGTCCGGACAGTCACAGCCTGGTTTGTACAGAGGATTTATCTAATCTTCAATTTAAGTGTTTTACTTACAAAGCATCTAAATTTATCTAATTTATTTTATTTATTTAACCTTTATTTAAGCAGGAGAAGTCTCATTGAGATTAAAAATCTCTTTTACAAGAGAGTCCTGGCCAAGACAGTTCCCCAGTTACAGACAATTTAAAAACAACAGAGAACATATAGAGTCACAGTCATAACATCATCAAACAAAGCATGTACAGACAGAAGAGCCCGCTTCAACATCATTAAGAAGAGATTTAAATCTGTTTGTAGAAACCAGCTCCTTAAGTTTCAGTTCATTCTGCAGCTGGTTCCATGCGAAGGGAGCAGCAGAACTAAATGCCCTTTTCCCCAGTTCAGTACGGACATTAGGTACAGTTAGTAAGAACAAGTCCTCAGAGCAGAGCTGATAAGTTCCTGTGCTTTTTCGAATTACATACTTCTGCAGGTATGAAGGAATAACACCGAGGATAGTCCTATAAATAAGGATATGCCAATGATGGAGTCTGCGGGTGGACAGGGCAAACCATCCAACTTGAGCATACAAAGAGCAGTGGTGCGTGAGGGTTTTAAAATGAGTATCAAATCTCATTGCTCCATAGTAGACCGTGTCCAAAGACTGTAGGTATTTTGAAGATGCATTCATATATAAAACATCACCATAGTCCAATACGGACATCTTCATCTTCAATTTAAGTGTTTTACTTACAAAGCATCATATGCATAATTTATATTTGTGTATTTTAAGTAGCTTTTGTTATGAATAAATGCAATGACCAGTCACTATTTCCATTGTGAGTGTAATGGGTGAGACAGTAAGGATAGTCTTGTGTGTGTAGCAGGAGGTCATACTCCTGTAGGGAGGAAGGAGGCAGTTGAGCCTTCTTTAAGGCATAACTCTGTTGCCTACAAAGATGGGAGATGTGTCTCGTTCTGATTGGAAACTTAGCCCAGTTAAGTTTGTTTGAGACCAAGTTGATAAGTCACTCGATTTTTCTGACCCTGTGTCATACAAATAAATAATTGTTGCTGAGAATTAATAGGCTTGTTGTTAAAGAATACTCTGAATTAGAATGGGAATGGCAACAAACTATTGCTGCCTGTAATGAATAATTTATTCAGACTAGAGAACTAGGGGTATTGCTCCACACGTCTAGATGGAATTTCATAATTCAGCTCTAACATGCACAATTTTATTGCAGGTGTTTATTTTAAATGGTTAGAACTTTAACAGATAATATAACTTGTAATTTCCTTTTTATCTCCAATTGGGAAGCATAGATTAGCAAACAAAGCAGATATTGATTTGGCCAAAAACGATGAGGTTTCTCTGAAATTGGAACTGAAAACCAATGTGGCTTTACAAAAGGTAAACCCTTTAATATTGTTACGTCTTAGTTATATAACTGCTGCAGCAACATATTTGTAGCGAAAAGATTCATTTACGATAGTGTTTCTTACACATTGTTTGAAGCTGAATTAAGAAAAAATAATTTTGGTAAATCTAGATTTGAAAGCAAAGTCCGTCTACCAAGCCTGTAGTGTGTATGAACTTGTGTGTTTATATCAGACTCGTGTGGTCGCAGGTTTCAGCCTTGACCATAATAACTGGACCAGTAAAATACCCAATTAATGAGAGAGAGAGGATATTCAGTGATAAGCTGGTGCTTACCTGCCGTTAAACACAGGTGGCCAGCACAGGTAGCCTGAAGTGAGGCAGAGAGCAGTGCAATGCACCTAATGTGTTGACCAAATCCATGATGCAATTTAATAATTTATATGCACAAATTTGTTTTGGCCAATTAAAATGATTCCAGTCGTGTATTTGTAAATGGTAGCGCAGCAATAGACAGAAATATTTAATTTTTTTGGATGGGGATAGATTGATGTAATAATGTATAGTTGATTTTAATTTTAATACCAAAAATACAGGGATGTTTTCTGATTCACAAGAAGTATTAAAGGAATTGTATTTCATTAGAATAAACAGCAGATAGTCAAATACCGCAGAGAGTCAGATCTATGTCGATTAGTTTAGCGGTTCAGCATTAGTTTCTGTCAATATATAAACCATAACCTTTAAGCTTTGGTTGAAATATTATCAAAGTGTTTTAAAGGAAGATTAGTCCACCCACCAGTCATCCCAGCCCAACAGGTACATTTCAGTATTTGTCTAATGCTTTTTGCACTTAAAATAAAAATCGCTAATATTTGAATTAAGCAAGATAATTAACACAGCAAAGTACGTATTTAATGCTTGATTAATATCAAACAATTTGAAATAAGGAACTTTCAACAGGAAGCGTGATCGTTATCTTGTGTCCACCAGTCACAACGTAAATCCATTATGCAGCCTAGAAAACAATAATTTACATTACTCATTTATTGTCTTTTAATAGATTTAGTTTGAACTCCAAATTCTTTGTGTAATTTCCATTCTAGGTTCACGTAGTAATTTTGATTCCAATAAAAGTCTAGAAACATAGAAACATAGAAAATAGGTGCAGGAGTAGGCCATTCGGCCCTTCGAGCCTGCACCGCCATTCAATGTGATCATGGCTGATCATCCAACTCAGTATCCCGTACCTGCCTTCTCTCCATACCCCCTGATCCCTTTAGCCACAAGTGCCACATCTAACGCCCTCTTAAATATAGCTTTTTTTTTATTTTTTATACTGCAAGCATCACACTGCATCAGCTTGCTTGACATCTTCTTTTGCCTCGGTCTCGCCCTATCCAGTATTTTGCGCAGCCTCCTCGCCGAAGACTCTCGAGCCAAAGACTCACACTTTACTCACAGGGCACTTCCCTCACAAGGCCGCTCCCCAAGAGCTGCCTTGCTTATATTGACTGTTCAATTGCCTAATTTACAAACCAAATTCCTCAGTTTTGAGGAACTGCTTTCCCCCTCTGACTCACTGAGAACTCTCCTCCCACTTGGGCTAGAGCCAATCAGTGCTTTCTCCTGCTTTCTCCTCTAGATTGAAGCAGTTATTGAAATAGAGCTATTTTATGACTTTCTTTGGGTTCTCTGAATTCAATGCTAACTCCCCAATATTTAGCAGAGTGTGGAGATGTTTCTTGAAGTGAACGTCCACTCTGCCTCCCAAGGGCTGGACTGTCCAGTGACTGACTTTCCTTTACTCTGGGAAACTACCCACATCCTTGCATGAACCGGTGGTTTTGATATTAATTCTGCATTAGGAGAGGGAGTTCTTCCCTTCAGTTGTTGGAGGCCTTTGATCCTGTTGTTCCACATTGATTGTACCGCCAACATGGAAGTTTCAGATGTGTCACTGTAATCATCGCTACCCATCGTGCCATTACGGCACGTAATCCATGGAAAACTCAGGAAGGGACTGATCAAATTCCTGGATCAGGCACTTTATGGCATAACTTCATTCACCAAAACATTGACGTTACATTTCCCGCAATACAATTCCTCACTCATATCCAAGCGCCAGAGGCTGATGGCTCTTTGCTCAGTGCAGGTCCCAGATACAACGGGTCTCTTTGGACTTTGTTGTCTGTGTCAACAGACACCCAAAGAGCAGGGACTTTGAAAGACAAGAATTCCCCCACCGGCTGCGAAGCTCTGAGATCCACTGCAGTGAGTTAGTTGATGTCCAGGGGTCCTGGCTCACCTTGTGCTACAGGGAGACCACAGTGCTTGGACATGGCTCCTGTGGTTTGTCAGACGGTGGTG
The DNA here is from genome assembly GCA_963514005.1 of Raja brachyura. The sequence continues at coordinate 61,592,098 of OY740792.1, read as the reverse complement.
TTTAAAACCACCTGCAGCCTTGGTAACAAGAGCAGTGGTGGTGATCATCAATATATTGAAACATTTGCCTTTTTTACTATTGTTGCCGGCAACAAAGTAGACAACGCAGCATTTAGCTGCACTGTGTTCCACAGAGTACTACAGTTCATAATATACATTGAAAGGGTTAATGGCATGACTGTTGTCGTTGCTGAATCTTGCAGGGAACAGGGATTGTAAGCTACTTGGTGAACACACACTTACGGTAACCGGGGGACTGCAGTGGGTCATCGCTTTGATGTTCCTGGAAGAGTCATTTCAGTGAAGTATAATTCTGAAAAAGTGAAGCAGAATTAATTCTTGGTGATGTTAGGATATCCCTATTACAGGAGAATCAGTTCTTGTTACAGATGGTGCCTGTGTACATAGCTCCTTTGTATTGCTTTGAGCAGAGTCCCGTATATATTTCTTACTAATATGCTCTGTAGAAATTGAATTCAGAAATTTTACTACTGATAATTAAGAGTTTAAAGCCACTAATTATATAAAAGTTGCATAATTTGACAGATGATCATTTTATATCGCGTACTGTTTATTGCCTGTGTTTAGTTTTGTGATTGAAACAGTTTTCCTTTCCCTCTGTTATAATGCTGTATGCTGCTGCAGTGTTAATCTCGCATTATTTCCTAGCAGGCAATAAAGCATATTGTACAGTATTATACACTGAGTGTGATTATTATTTATAACACAATGTCGTCTTCATGTGCTACCAGAGACAGACGTCATTAAAAATACTGAACTAGTTTTACAGGAAACGGCATCAATGTATTTCATTCAGCATCAGTTAAGATTGGTCAATGTTTCAACTACTTAGATATGTGTCCTCACTTGGTAAGAACAACTGTCAAATTACATTAAATTGACCCTAGCGAGAAGATTGAGTAAATATGTTAGCAAACTAATAAATGCAGATCAAACGGGGTTTATACCCATGATATACTCATTCAACAATTTGAGACGGCTGTTTAATATAATGTACTCGCATAAAACTGAAGAGGAAGACTTAGCAATTATTTCACTGGATGCGGAAAAAGTTTTTGATCAAGTAGAATGGCAATATCTATTTAAAGTATTGCAAACATTTAATATGGGAGATAATTTTATCTCATGGGTAAAATTATTATATGATAATAATTATATTATATTAACTACTTAGATATGTGTCCTCACTTGGTAAGAACAACTGTCAAATGACATTAAATGACATTGTTAAGTTTATTTATTTTAGTTTATTACTGTCACTTGTACCGAGGAACAGTGAAAAGCTGTCGTTTGCCTGCTATCCAGTCAAAGAAAAGACTATAAATGATTACAAATAAGCTGTTCACAGCGCGCGGATAAAGGGAACAATATTCTGTGTAAAGATATAACATTGAAGTCTGATTCAAGTCAAATTAAAGATTGTTCAAAGGTCTTCAATGAGATCGATGGGGGTCCAGGACATTTCCTGCATATCTACAACTTCTGCACCCATCAATGGCCCGGGAAGTCTTTGGCCATCACCGCACCCAATTCACTGCCAGCATGTCTTTGGGAGCAAACCGGAGCACCCGGAGTGGTCACAGGGAGAACGTGCAAACTCCGTTCAGAAGGCACACAAGGTCAGGATCGAAACCGGGTCCCTGACGCTGTGAAGCCTCTTCAAGTACAGGTGGCCCCAGTGCAATGGCTTAATGTGAGGTGTATTTGCTGCTCCCAAATTCACAAATCACCACCCCAAAATGTGATTTACAGAATACATTTGCTCTCATGAAATGAGTGTGAGAAAAAAATAGCCAACTGACGAGCAGATCAACTCACGTTTCTTGAGCCGGCTTCGAGTCGCAGAGAATCGTGACGCAGACTGTTTCCTTGCAACACACCAGCCTTTCTGGCAGCTTTCCCTGTGTGTAGAATGAGAAGCATGGATGGTGGAGAACGTCAGAAACCTTTCCCCAGGGTGGAAATGCCCAACATCGCTTGTGGACATCGCTTGTAGGTGCGGTCGGAATGGAGAGGTGCGGGGCGTTTGTTTTTTACACAGAGTGGTGAGGCCCTGGAACACACTGCCAGGGGTGGAGGTGGAAGCAGATACAACAGTGGCGTTTAAGAGGCTTTTAGAAAGGCACATTGAAGTGCGGGAAATAGAGGGGTATGAATCATGTACGGAGGGGCACATGAGATCAGTTTAACTGGGCATCAAGTCCGGCACAGACATTGTGGGCCGAAGGGCCCGTTCCTGTGCTGTACTGATCTTGTTCCCTGATTTATTCCGCTTTCCCATGAAGACCAACTCAACCGCACAACCTCCGGCTAAATGGCAACACGCAACACGCCATCATCATTAATCCCCTGTTGATCAGTTAGACTTTACATCTGATCATGTTCATTGATCCAGCCCAGTTTTGGAACTGTTATTCAGAGTGATTAATTATTTCCTGTACAACCCATCACGGTGATATCTTCCCGAAACAACCAGCAACTCAAACATAAAAAAATGAAATGTCTGAAATCTTTGTTTTAAAACAATAAGTTAATTAAATGAGAAAGAATACTTACTGCGTTTGAAATACAAAACAAGTGATGCCATCACAATCAGCATTGCCGCAGCTAAGACTGTGACTCTTCCTATCGCACAAATAATATTTTCTTTGCCTATAAAAATGTAGTGATAAGGCATAGCATAATTATCCACTGATCAGACACCGATATAACATTGTTCCTCTGTCTGTACATTGATTTGTATGTTCATTATGTTGCGAAGGTTGTGATATAGGACCATAAGGCACAGGAACAGGATTAGGCCATTTGGCCCATCAAGTCTACTCTGCCATTCAATCACGGCTGATCTATCTTTCCCACTCAACACCATTCTCCTGCCTTCGCTTCATACCCCCCATCATACCAGTTCTAATCAGGAACCTTGCAATCACCATGTTAAAAATACCCAATGACTCGGCCTCCTCTGCCATCTCCACTCCCACAGATTCACCAACCTATAGCTAAATAAATTCCTCTCTAAAGGCACCTTGTTTTATTCTGAGACTGAGCCCTCTGGTCCTATACTTCCCCACTACTGAATAGTAATTGAACCTAAAGGCGTCAGGGGTTATGTGGTGAAGGCAGGAGAATGGGACTGAGCTGGAAAGATAGATCAGCCATGATCGAATGGCGGAGTTGAGTTGATGGGCCGAATGGCTCCTAGATCTTGAGAAGCTCGGGGACGGTGTGGGGTGATGCTATAAGCGGGGAGAGGAGGCTCGGGGGACGGGGGCAGTTTCAGACGTAGCCAGACAGGAATGCTGTGGAACAGAGGGATCTAGGAATAACTGTGCATAGTTCCCTGAAGGTGGAATCGCATGTAGATAGGGTGGTAAAGAAAGCTTTTGGTGTGCTGGCCTTTATAAATCAGAGCATTGAATATAGGATTAGGGAAGTTAAAATTGTACAAGGCATTGGTGAGACCAATTCTGGAGTATGGTGTACAATTTTCGTCGCCTAATTATAGGAAGGATGTCAACAAAATAGAAAGAGTACAGAGGAGATTTACTAGAATGTTGCCTGGGTTCCAGCAACTAAGTTACAGAGAAAGGTTGAACAAGTTAGGTCTTTATTCTTTGGAGCGCAGAAGGTTAAGGGGGGACTTGATTGAGGTCTTTAAAATGATGAAAGGGATAGACAGAGTTGACGTGGATAAGCTTTTCCCATTGAGGGTAGGAAAGATTCAAACAAGAGGGCATGCATGAGAATTAAGGGACAGAAGTTTAGGGGTAACATGAGGGGGAACCTCTTTACTCAGAGAGTGGTGGCTGTGTGGAATGAGCTTCCAGCAGAAGTGGTGGAGGCAGGATCGATTTTAACATTTAAAAGTAAAGTGGATAGGTATATGGACGGGAAGGGAATGGAGGGGTATGGTCTGAGTGCAGGTAGATGGGACTAGGGGAAAATAAATGTTCGGCACGGACTGGAAGGGCTGAGAAGTCCTGTTTCCGTGCTATAATTGTTATATGGTTATAGGTGGGCAAGAGGTGGAACATCACATCTGCAGGACAGAAGCAGCCAGCGGAACCATCTGCTGCCCACCACCATTGTCCTTGATTGGTGGATGTGCACCACTGGAATAGGTGAGCACACCTGTCCCTGCTGCTCTTACCTGGGTAGTGCACAGAAATGTGTTGTCTGATGGGAGTGTGGAGCGTGGAGTGGTTCACCTGGCAGGTGTAGTCTCCACCCTGGCCCCAGGCGGTGAGGTTGAGGTTCAGAAAGCTGGAGATGGAGAAGGAGCCGTCGGGGTTGGGGGTGAGGGGCCCGGTCTCCGTCCCGTTGGTGAGCTGGTGTCCGTCCGTGAACCAGGACACTTGGATGGGGCTGGGGTAGAAGTCCAGCGACGTGCAGGTGAGCCGGACCCCCTGGGTCGGGGTGGACACGGGCTCCGCCCTCACCCAGACCTGCGGACGAGCTGTGGGTCAAGGGCAAAACAAGAATACATCCCTTCCATCCATCCATCGCCCCACACTGCTCGCAATATTCCCAATGGCTGCACCAACTGCGACCTTTACCTTGTGCCCAACAGAAAGACTTTCTGAAGAAGGGTCGTGACCCGAAACGTTGCCCATTTCCTTCACTCCATAGATGCTGCCTCACCCGCTGAGTTTCTCCAGTATTTTTGTCTACCCTCGATCAAAAATCAGAAATAAAACTAATACACTGGGGATGTCCGATCAGTTGAGTCAGCCTCTGCGAGGAGCTGCCCTCTAACCCACTGTGGCCAGTGGAGTTTGTATCTGGAGCTGACGCTCTACAATGCTGAGAACTAGACTGTACTCTGTATTCGTGACAAGAACCAACCTGCACTCTAAAAATGCCCAATAACTTCGTCTCCGCAGCCACTTGGAGATACAACACGGAAACAGGCCCTTCAGCCCACCGAGTGATCACCCATCACACTAGCACTATCCTACTCAAACTAGGGACAATTTACACCAAGCCAATTAACCCGTACGTCTTTGGAGTGTGGGATGAAACCAAACATCTCGGAGAAAACCCATGCAGTCACGGGGTGAAAATACAAACTCCGTACAGACAGCAGCCGTAGTCAGGATCGAACCCAGACCCCTGGCGCTGTGTGGCAGCAGCTCTACCGCTGTGCCACCTCTGCCGCTCATGTACTTGAGTTCCACTTAACCATATATACACACACCATACTCCAGAATTGGTCTTACCAATGCCTTGTACAATTTTAACATTTAAAACAATTTTAACAAATTTAAATTTTAACATATAACAATTACAGCAGGGAAACGGGCCCTCTCGGCCCTTCCAGTCCGTGCCGACCATTTATTTTCCCCTAATCCCATCTACCTGCATTCAGACCATACCCCTCCATTCCCTTCCCGTCCATATACCTATCCACTTTACTTTTAAATGTTAAAATCGATCCTGCCTCCACCACTTCTGCAGGAAGATCATTCCACACAGCCACCACTCTCTGAGTAAAGAAGTTCCCCCTCATGTTACCCCATAAACTTCTGTCCTTTAATTCTCATGCATGCCCTCTTGTTTGAATCTTCCCTACCCTCAATGGGAAAAGCTTATCCACGTCAACTCTGTCTATCCCTTTCATCATTTTAAAGACCTCAATCAAGTTCCCCCTTAACCTTCTGCGCTCCAAAGAATAAAGACCTAACTTGTTCAACATTTCTCTGTAACTTAGTTGCTGGAACCCAGGCAACATTCCAGTAAATCTCCTCTGTACTCTCTCTATTTTGTTGACATCCTTCCTATAATTAGGCGATGAAAATTGTACACCATACTCCAGAATTGGTCTTACCAATGCCTTGTACAATTTTAACATTACTTCCCTACTCCTATATTCAATGCTCTGATTTATAAAGGCCGGCACACCAAAAGCTTTCTTTACCACCCTATCTACATGCGATTCCACCTTCAGGGAACTATGCACAGTTATTCCTAGATCCCTCTGTTCCGCAGCATTCCTCAATACCCTACCATTTACCATGTACGTCCTATTTTGATTTGTCCTGCCAAGGTGTAGCACCTCACACTTATCAGCATTAAACTCCATCTGCCATCTTTCAGCCCACTTTTCCAAATGGCCCCAATCTCTCTGTAGACTTTGAAAATCTACTTCATTATCCACAACACCGCCTATCTTAGTATCATCTGCATACTTACTTATCCAATTTTCCATCCCATCATCCAGATCATTGATCTACATGACAAACAACAGTGGACCCAACGCAGATCCCTGAGGCAGCCCACTGGTCACCGGCTTTCAACCTGACAAACAGCCATCCATCATTACTCTCCGACATTACTCACTTGGTTGTATCTATGTCATCTGTTTGGACATCATTGCAAACAACGTTTTCTCGCTCGTACCTCTGTGCAAGTGACTGGAATAAACGTAACGCTGACAGTGGGTGATCTGTGGACCAGGGTGTCCGTGGATGGGGGCCAGTGGACTCCGGGAGCCAACTAGCTGGAAATACACAAAAGAGCATCTAACCACACAGCATCCCTGCTACTCATGCTGGCCTTCCCTTGCCTCGCCACTCACCTTCCACGGTCAGGTTGGTCGAGTTACCCTCGACTATTTGAACAGGAGGGGGTATTTCAAGGGACATCCGGCAGAGATAGATGTCAGAATCGTTGAGTTGGAGGTTGGAGATTGTTAGTATGAACGAGCTTGTTGTGAGGTCCAGCATTATGTCGGTACGTCGCGTACAATCCTTCTGCGTATAATTTGCTTTCGATCTGTTGAACGTGTAGTCACAAAGCCTCTGGGCAGAATTATTACTGCGTTCCCATTTGATCCACACTTGCTCGTAGTTTTCATGGCTGAAGGAACAGCTTATCTTCACGGTCTGGCCCCTCAGTGCAAATATCGAGGTTGGAGTCTGTGACACCGTCAGCCTTTGGTATTTCCCTTGGGATAATGACAGAATGAGTGTTACCCGAGGAAAGAGGTCTCTTTGTTTTGCATGCTATCCAATCACACCAGGTAGCATTCAACATAAATATAATTAAGATAGACACAAAAATGCGAGAGCAACTCAGCGAGACCATTTTTCTCGACCTGAAACGGCACCTATTACTTCCCTCCAGAGACGCTGCCTGTCCCGCTGAGTTACTCCAGCTTTTTGTGTCTATCTTCGGTTTCAACCAGCATCTGCAGTTCCTTCCTACACATCAATACAATTAAGCCTAACTCAAGTACAATAGGTAGAGCAAAGGGGAAGGTACACAGTGCAAGCGATCCCTGACACCCTGTCAATCTCCACTTTAAAAATACCCAGTGACTTGGCCTCCACAGTCCTCTGTGGTAATGGCTTCCACAGATTCACCACCCTCTGACTGAAGAAATCCCTCCTCACTAAAGGTGCGCCCTTTTATTCTGAGGCTGTGCCCTCTGGTCCTAGACTCTCCCACTAGTGGAAACATCCCCTCCACATCCACTCTATCCAAGCCTTTCACTATCTTCCCCCCCCCCCCCCCCCCAATCTTTCTAAACTCCAATGCGCATAGGCCCCCTGTGCCGACAAACGCTTCTCATATGTTAACCTACTAATTCCTGTGATCATTCTTGTAAACATCCTCAAATAAGCTCGGAACTGCAATATTATTATTATTATTGCACTATTTATATTGTTGTGTATACGTATATATATATATTTATGTATATATACATATACATGTGTGTGTATGTATGTATATATGTGGAGATATATGTGTGTATATGTATATATAATGTGTATATACTCTGTGTGTGTGTACTTGTATGTGTATATATACACACTGAACCTTTTGTCCCTCGCGGTTATTATTTTGTCTACAGTGTACTTTGTTTACATATGCTGTTGTGCTGCTGCAGGTCATTGTTCTAGGTGGGACATATGACAATAAAACGCTCTCGACTTGACCCTCTCCGGAGCCAGCACATCTTTCCTCAGAATAAGGGTCTCGACCCGAAACGTCGCCTATCTCCTTCGCTCCTTAGATGCTGCTGCACCCGCTGAGTTTCTCCAGCTTTTTGTGTAACCATCTTTCCTCAGATATGAACCCCCAAATTGCTCACAAAATTGCAGTTTGATCAGTGCCTTATAAAGCATCCGCACTACATCCCTGTTTTTATATTCTGGCACTCCTGGAATAAATGCTAATATTGCATTTCAAGAGTTCAAGAGAGTTCACGAGAGTTTTATTGCCAGGTGTCCCTGATAGGATAATGACATTCTTGCTTCGCATTCGCACACCAGAACATAGTAGCGGTGAATACAGAACAGATCAGTGTGTCCATATACCATTGCATAAATATATACACACATGAATAATTAAACTGATAAAGTGCAAATACACAGATTATTGCCACATTAGTCCTCTTGAAATAAATCAGCGGCCAGTCGATGCCACGTCCATCTGGTGAATGAGTCACCACAGCCACGGGCCAGCGACGGACCAAACTTGCCTCTGCTTTAGTGCGGGGGTGACGGGGATCCTTGGTCATTCTACCAGCCTGGATCTATTAGCTGGAGTGCAGGCGGGCAGGCAGGGAGAGAGAGAGAGAGCGCGGGGACTCGGCCAGTCTATGCGTGAGGCTGAGCAACAGCAGGGTCTGGCGTGTATAAATGAGGTGAGGGAGCACAAGTTCTTACCTTCACCGAGGAGGGAGTGCAGTAGAACGAGAATGAGCGGATTTGCCAGCGGTGACATTGCAGCCGAGGTCTGGAGAAGACACAGAGAGGGGAACAATGAGGACACGGAAGCTTAGTGGGGGAAGGAAGCCCAGTTGCTGGTTTAAAGATAGACGAAATGCTGGAGTAACTCAGCGGGACAGGCAGCATCTCTGGATAGTAGTCTGAGGAAGGGTCTCGACCCGATACATCATCATTCCTTCTCTCCGGAGATGCTGCCTGTCCCGCTGAGTTACTCCAGCATTGTGTGTGCGTGTGTGAGTTATACTCCAGCATTGTGTGTGTGAGAGAGAGAGAAAGAGTTAACTGTGTGCGAGTTACTCCAGCATTGTGTGTGTGTGAGTGGTGAGTCTGTGGAATTCTCTGCCTCAGAGGGCGGTGGAGGCCGGTTCTCTGGATACTTTCAAGAGAGAGCTAGATGGGGCTCTTAAACATAGCGGAGTCAGGGGATATGGGGAGAAGGCAGGAACGGGGTACTGATTGGGGATGATCAGCCATAATCACATTGAATGGCAGTGCTGGCTCGAAGGGCCGAATGGCCTCCTCCTGCACCTATTGTGTATTATCTATTACTCCAGCATTGTGTGTGAGTTACACCAGCATTGTGTGTGTGTGTGAGTTTGAGCGTGAGTGTGAGTGTGAGTGTGAGTGTGTGAGAGAGAGTGTGTGTGAGTGTGTGAGTGTGTGTGTGTGTGTGTGTGTGTGAGTGTGTGAGTGTGTGAGTGTGTGAGTGTGTGAGTGTGTGTGTGTGTGTGTGTGTGTGTGTGTGTGTGTGTGTGTGTGTGTGTGTGTGTGAGTGTGTGTGAGTGTGTGTGAGTGTGTGTGTGTGTGTGTGTGTGTGTGTGAGTGTGTGTGTGTGTGTGTGAGCGAGTTACTGCAGCATTGTGTGTGTGTGTGTGTGTGAGTGTGTGAGTGTGTGAGTGTGTGAGTGTGTGAGTGTGTGAGTGTGTGAGTGTGTGTGAGTGTGTGTGAGTGTGTGTGTGTGTGTGTGTGTGTGTGTGTGTGTGTGTGTGTGTGTGAGTGTGTGTGTGTGTGTGTGTGTGTGTGTGTGTGTGAGCGAGTTACTGCAGCATTGTGTGTGTGTGTGTGTGTGTGAGTGTGTGAGTGTGTGAGTGTGTGTGAGTGTGTGAGTGTGTGAGTGTGTGAGTGTGTGAGTGTGTGAGTGTGTGTGTGTGAGCGAGTTACTGCAGCATTGTGTGTGTGCCCTCATTGCTTATGTCACCCATTATTTGACTGGCGAGATGAACATCAACGCTCCCTCATCACCAAAGCCGATCGATGCGGTGATCAGTGATTCACCCAGCCAGCCGTGCCTTTGGAATTGGCCCAAACACCTCCCGACCTGCCCTTGCCCTGGTGCTGGGAACGTGTCCGGGATAATGTGGAGGGAAGTACTCACACAGGCGAGGAGAGGCGAGGCGAGGCGAGGCTCCGTTGCTGGGTCGCGGACAACTCAGGCAGCCCGGGTCCAGACGGCTTTTGCGGTGGAGCGGAGTCACACCTGATACTCACCGAGGTTCAGGGGAAGTGAAGCGTCCTGACTTTGCTCGAGTAATTTGTAACCAGCAGAACCAACTCTGAACGTTGTGGCCGAGTGTGAGGGCATAACGCGTGTCCCACCAGTGAGTGGGGAGGAGAGCTGTAATGTACCCATGCTGCACCCACTGATACTTGGACAATGTTCTGGCTCTAGCTGTGGCACTGTCTAATCTCCCCGACATACACCCTCCCCGACATCCTCAAGGAATCATCCTCTCCACACCCACTCTATCCAGGCCTTTCACTACGCAACTTGTAGAGTTGGTTCAAGAGGCGCTGGATGGAGCTCGGCCTGCGTCAATCTGCTGAGCCAATCTTTCTCCACGTTCCAGTTTAGTTTAGTGATACAGCATGGAAACAGGCCCTTCAACCCATATAGTCCGCACCGACCAGTCCTAGTCCACCCACACAATAACACTATCCGACACACAGTAGGACAATTTTACATTTCTACCAAAGCCAATTAACCCACAAACCTGTACGTCTTTGCAGTGTGGGAGGAAACTGAAGATCTCGGAGAAAACCCACTCCGATCACGGAGAGATCGAACCCGGGTCTCTAGCACTGTAAGGCAATAGACAATGGACAATAGGTGTAGGAGTAGGCCATTCGGCCCTTTGAGCCAGCATCGCCATTCAATGTGATCACGGGTGATCATCCACAATCAGTACCCCGTTCCTGCCTTCTCCCCATATCCCCTGACTCCGCTGCTCTCGCTTGAAAGCGTCCAGAGAACCGGCTTCCACCGCCTTCTGCGGCAGAGAATTCCACAGACTCACAACTCTGTGTGAAAAAGTTTTTGCTCATCTCCGTTCTAAATGCCCTATTCTTAAACTGTGGCCCCTGGTTCTGGATTCCCCCAACATCGGGACCATGTTTCCTGCCGCTAGTGTATCCAAACCCTCAAAAATCTTTTATGTTTCAATAAGATCCCCTCTCATCCTTCTAAATTCCAGAGTATACAAGCCCAGCTGCTCCATTCTCTCAACATATGACAGTCCCGCCATCCTGGGAATTAACCGCCATCCCGGGAATTTTGGCTGCCTTTTTGAGGCAGCGACTATGATAGATCCCTTCGACGGTGGGGAGGTCAAAGCTGGTGACGGACTGGGCAGTGGTCACAACTTTGTGTAGTCTTTTTCGCTCCTGGACGTTCAAATTGCTGAACCAGGCCACGATGCAACCAGTCAGAATGCTCTCTACTGTGCACCTGTAGAAGTTTAGGAGAATCCTCTTCGACATGCCAAATTCCAGAGTATACAAGCCCAGCCGCTCCATTCTCTCAGCATATGACAGTCTCGCAATCCCAGGAATTAACCTTGTGAACCTACTCTACACTCCCTCAATAGCAAGAATGTCCTTCCTCAAATTTGAGGACCAAAACTGCACACAATACTCCAGGTGTGATCTCACTAGGGCCCTGTACAACTGCAGAAGGACCTCTTTGCTCCTATACTCAACTCCTCTTGTTATGAAGGCCAACATGCCATGCGCTTTCTTCACTGCCTGCTGTACCTGCATGCTTACTTTCATTGACTGATGAGCAAGGATCCCCAGATCCCATTGTACTTCCCCTTTTCCCAACTTGATACCATTTAGATAGTAATCTGCCTTCCTGATTTTGCCACCAAAGTGGATAACCTCACATTTATCCGCATTAAACTTCATCTGCCATGCATCTGCCCACTCACCCAACCTATCCAAGTCACCCTGCATTCTCATAGCCTCCTCCTCACAGTTCACACTGCCACCCAGCTTTGTGTCATCTGCAAATTGGCTAATGGTACTTTGAATCCCTTCATCTAAATGATTGATGTATATTGTAAATAGCTGCCGTCCCTGCACCGAGCCTTGCGGTACCCCACTAGTCACTGCCTGCCATTCTGAAAGGGACCCGTTAATCCCTACTCTTTTGCCCAATAATCTCCTATGTGGGACCTTATCAAATGCTTTCTGTAAGTCCAGGTACACTACATCCACTGGCTCTCCCTTGTCCATTTTCCTAGCTACATCCTCAAAAAATTACAGAAGATTAGTCAAGCATGATTTCCCCTTCTAAATCCATGCTGACTCGGACCGATCCTGTTACTGCTATCCAAATGTGCGGCTATTTCATCTTTTAAAATTGACTCCAGCTTCTTCCCCACTACCGATGTCAGGCTAACTGGTCTATAATTCCCTGCTTTCTCTCTCCCGCCTTCCTTAAAAAATGGGATAACATTAGCTACCCTCCAATCCACAGGAACGGATCCCGAGTCTATAAACAATGGACAATTATCACCAATGCATCCATGATTTCTAGAGCCACTTCCTTAAGTACCCTGGGATGCAGACAATCAGGCCCTGGGGATTTATCAGCCTTCAGTCCCATCAGTCTACCCAACACCATTTCCTGCGTCACCCCAGATCCTCTGGCCACTACTATATCAGGGAAATTGTTTGTGTCCTCCTTAGTGAAGACAGATCCAAAGTACCTGTTCAATCATCTGCCATTTCCTTGTTCCCCATAATAAATTCACCTTTTTCAGTCTTCAAGGGTCCAACTTTGTTCTTCACAATTTTTTTCCTCTTCACATACCTAAAGAAGCTTTTACTATCCTCCTTTATATTCAGCAGCTCTACCGCTGCACCACTGTGCCACCTATGTGAATAGTCAATACATCAGGTCCAAGAGTGAAGAGTGAATGCAACAAACTCAGGAATCATGAGATATCTCAACAAGTTGACGAGTAAAGAGTTATTCCAACAAGCCCACCAGTGTCCACACACTCACACCCCCACACACACTCACACCCCCACACACACTCACTGCCTGCCACTACTGCAGATTCCAACAAGCCCACCAGTGTCCACACACGCAGTCCTATGACCAGTGCCTCCTGCTGGCCGATGGGTGAAGCACTCTCCCTTGTATCTTTCCTCTTGCTGTGGTGCATTTGCTATTCCCATCTCGATAAATACCTGGGTTTCCCAGTGAGCGCATCCTCAGCTGGGAATCGTTTCCAAAACCGTTGCACCACCACCGAGCCCCTCATAATGTAGATAGATATCTCAGTGCTTGGATATTAATCGTCTTGGTATAATTTAGCTGGGAATAGAATCTTGGATATTTGGTCTTTAGTTAGTCTCAGCATTTATAATTGCTGCGGTTTCCAGCAGTGTGTTGAGATTGATGCAGTGTGTCGACAGGCAATGTTGGGACCAGTGGATTATCGAGACTATTCTTTGCCTTTCAATCCAACCACATATTTTTCAAATTTTGTCGAACTATCTTATGTGCTTTAATATCCTTTAGATTATTAAATGTTCCCTTCAGACCACACACAACAGCTGATAACACCCATGTCATAGAGCATGGAAACAGGCCCTTCGGCCCAACTTGGCCATGCTGACCAAGATGCCCCAACTATGACCCGCCCACTCTACACTGTCCGGCCTTTGCACCTGTATATGGATTGCAAGGGGTGTGAGGGATATGGGCCAAATGCAGGCGAATGGGACTAGCCCAGTATGCCAACCGGGTCAGCATGGACACGGTGGGCCGAAGGGCCTGTTTCCGCGCTGTACGGCTCAGTGACTCTGTGGAAGAGCTTTCACTTCTCATGGGAATAGATGCTTGTGTGGTTTAATTTAGTTCATTGTCTTGTGTACCCAGGGAGAGTGAAAAGCCGTTGTTGCGGGCCATCGTGTCAGTGGACAGACAACACATGGTTTGGTATCAGCTGCACTGACCCATCTCACTACAGCCCGGCCCAGGGTGAGGTTCTCACACCAGCCCCGACTCAGAAGGTGCAGATCCAGAGCCCGCAACATTATGGGGGACCCCTACCACCCCAGCAACGGACTGTTCCAGCTGCAACGGTCAGGCAAACGCCTCCGCTGTCACGCTGTGAAACACAGAGAGGATGAGACAGAGTTTCTTCCCACAGGCTATTAGGACTGTAAACTCTTATCTCACCAGAGACTAACGTACCGTACCAAACTACCGTTGTGTGGTGTCTTTTTTAAATTGCCGGGGCGTTATTCTCACCAATATGTAATTACTGATTCTGTTCCATTCTGTGCTGTGTTTTTTTGCACAATCCGCAGGCGTTGTCACTTTTCATTTCACTGCACATCTCGTATGCGTATGTGACAAATAAACCAGCCCTGCCTCCCCCATTATCAGTCTGTGTTCCAGACAGAGAGATGAACAGATGTCCGCTCTCCTTCCTCTGTTCCCCTGACCTGGATTAAGAGACAGATAGCTGAAAGCAGGTCAGATATGGGACTGTTGATAGTAAGTCAGTGTCTGGTCTGAACAGCCCAGTGGAACCAGTTTCCTGTCACCACTGGAAAGGGTTTGTGTTTCAACCAACGGCTTTGAAACAAGTAACAAGAATATATTGTAACAGAAGGGGACATCTGGCGTGAATCTGGATGGAGGTTGAGGAAAGGTTCCAGTGTGGGACAGTCCCTACAACTCTAGTGCAATGAAAAGCTTTTTGTTGCGTGCTATCCAGACAGCGGAAAGACTAGACATGATTAGAGTCTAGCCGTCCACAGTGTACAAATACAGGATTCAGCGAATAATGTTTAATGCCAGGTAAAGTCCAGTAAAATCAGATTTAAAATGGTCCGCGGGTCTCTATTGAGGTAGATGGAAGGTCAGGACTGCTCTCTAGTTGGTGAGAAGATGATTCAGTTGCCTGTTCATGGCTTGGAAGAAACTGTCCCTGAATCTGGAGGTGAGAGTTTTCACACTTCTGTACCTCTTGCGCGCACACACACACAATGCACACACACCTGCACACACACACACAACATGCACACACCCATATGTGCACACACTCTTGCACACGCACACACACCCATACATGCACACACTTGTACATGCACACGCACGTGCACATGCACACACATGCACACACCCATACGTGCTCACACTCTTGCACATGCACACACCCATACATGCACACACACCTGCACACGCCCATACGTGCTCACACTCTTGCACACGCACGCATGCACAGACTCATACATACACACACACACACCAGGAGCTCTTGCCTATTGCCTCCCTCTATACTCCTTGCCTCCCTCCCCCTCCCATCACACTCCCAGCTACACTCCATCTCTATCTCCAGCTCCGCACCCACCTGTCCCACTTGTCCCATCTGCCCCAGACCAGGACCATCTTCACCTGTCCTGGTGATAGTGTGGTCACCTGTGGACATAGATCCCTCCCTCCTCTCCACACTTAGACAATCCCTGGACATCCACAGAACATGGAACAGTACAGCACAGGAACAGGCCCTTCAGCCCACCGTGTCTGTGCTGACCCTAATGTCAGTCTAATGAATCCCATCTTCCCGCATGTGATCCATAGTCCTCCATTCCCTGCATATCCATGTCGATCCAAAAACCTCTTAAACGCCAGTATCGTGTCTGCCTCCACCACCACCCCCCTGATAGTGTGTTCCAGACACTCACCACCCTCTGTGTCAAATATACTTGCCCTGAAACCCATCCCTCTCACCTTCAAGCTGTTCCCTCTAGTATTTGGCGTTCGCACCCTTGGAAACAGACTCTGGCTGTCTACGTATCGACACCTCTCAGAATGTTATAAACTTCCATCAGGTGGTCCCTCTGTGTCTGACACTCCAGAGAAAACAATCCACCTTTGTCCATACATGGTCTTGTACACCTCAATAAGGTCACGTACGCTCCAAAAACAGAAGTCCCAGACAGTCCAACCTCTCCCTTTACTGAACCCCGCAAGCCCAGGTAACATCCTGGTTAATCTCTTCTGCACCCTTACTGCTTACAGATATCGTTTGTTTTGCAGAGTGACCAGAACTGCACACAGTACTGCAAGTGTGGTCTCACCGATGTACAGCAGCGTCACAATGTCTGAATGCTGGCACTCAGCACCATTGCCAATGGAGGCAAGTTTGCCAAAGGCCCTCTTCACCACCCTGTCCACCTGACTCGACACTTTCAGGGAACCATCCTCCTATAGGTCGTAAGTCATAAATGATAGGAGCTGAATTAGGCCATTCAGCCCATCAAGTCTAGTCTGCCTTTCAATCATGGCTGATCTATCTCTCCCTCCTAACCCCATTTTCCTGCCTTCTCCTCATAACCCCTAACATCCGTACTAATCAAGAATCTATCTATCTCTGCCTTAAAAATATCCACTGGCTTGGCCTCTGCAGCCTTCTGTGGCAAAGAATTCCACAGATTCACCACCCTCTGACTAAAGGAATTTCTCCTCATCTCCTTCCAAAAGGAACATCCTTTAATTCTAAGGCTATGGCCTCTCTTCCAAGACTCTCCCACTAGTGGAAACATCCTCTCCACATCCACTCTATCCAAGCCTTTCATTATTCTGTACGTTTAAATGAGGTTCCCCCTTATTCTAAACTCCAGTGAGTACAGGCCCAGAACTCATCATATGTCCGCCCAGATCTCTGTTCCACACACCCCAGGGCTCTACATTCGCTGCTGTAGATCCTCTGATGTTTGGTGTCTCCCAGTGATCCCAAAA
Organism: Raja brachyura; assembly: GCA_963514005.1. Next base: position 61,575,298 of record OY740792.1, on the reverse strand, counting down.
TGTTGCCTCCACCGACGTGTACATGAGGTCCCTCCATTCTGACGCTTTATAAGCTCCTGGTTGGAAGCCACAAGTCAATGGTCCATCAATGGTCCATCAATGGTCCATCAATGGTCCATCAATGGTCCATCAATGGTCAATGGTCAATGGTCAATGGTCAATGGTCAATGGTCAATGGTCAATGGTCATTGGTCCATCAATGGTCAATGGTCATTGGTCCATCAATGGTCAATGGTCATTGGTCCATCAATGGTCAATGGTCATTGGTCCATCAATGGTCAATGGTCATTGGTCCATCAATGGTCATTGGTCCATCAATGGTCATTAGTCCATCAATGGTCAATGGTCATTGGTCCATCTTTGGCCATTGGTTTATTTATTGTCACGTGTGCCAGGTTCAGAGAAAGACATTTTTTGCAGACAGAGAAATGTGAGGTGTTGCATTGTGGGAAGTCTAACACGGGCAGGACAGTGAATGGTAGGGCTTTGCGGAGTGTTGTAGAGCAGAGGGATCTAGGAGTGCAGGTGCATAGTTCCTTGAAGGAGTCGCAGGTAGATCAGGTGGTCCATTTGGCCATTTGGCACATTGGCCTTCATCAGTCAGGGGATTGAGTATAGAAGTTCAGAGGTCATGTTGCAGTTGCATAACAAGTTGGTGAGATCGATTTTAAAGTGTTGTGTTCAATTCTGGGCACCATGTTATAGGAAAGGTATTGTCAAGCTGGGAAGGATACAGAGAAAATTTATGAGGTTGTTGTCAGGACTAGAGGGTGTGAGCTGTAGGGAGAGATTGAATAGGCTGGGACTCTATTCCTTGGAGCGCAGGAGGATGAGGAGTGATCTTATAGAGGTGTATAAAATCATGACAGTCCTTGCCCAAGGTAGGTGAATCAAGGACAAGAGGAAATAGGTTTAAGGTGAAAGGGAAAAGATTTAATAGGAATTTGAGCACTAGCGTTTTCACACAAAGGGGGTGGGTGTATGGAACAAAAGGAGGTAGTTGAGGCTGGGATTATCCCAACATTTAAGAAGCAGTTAGACAGAAACATGGATAGGACAGGTTTGGAGGGATATGGACTAAAGTCGGGCAGGTGGCACTAGTGTAGATGGGACATGTTGGCTCGTGTAGGCAAGTTGGGCCGAAGGGCCTGTTTCCAAGCTGTATTACTCTAGGACTATATGACTAAGATGGAGTGGCCAGGGAGCAACTTGTCCTTCATTATGCTGCTGGCCTTGCTGGAGCAGTATGAGGTATAAATGGAGTTGGTTTGTGCGATGGTCTGGGCTGCGTCCACCATTCGCGCTTCTCCCGAATGCTTTTTGCAAAAGCAGGAGGTCATTCAGGATAGACACAAAGTGCTGGAGTAACTCAGCGGGTCAGGCGGCATCTCCCGGAGAACATGGATAGGTGACCTTCCATCTCTTCATAACCCATCTCTTCTCTTCAGGTCATTCAGGAGATCATTCCTGTCTTGGCAATGACTTCATTCTCTCAGTGAAGAACGGGCTCCACTAGGTTCCACACAAAACCATGTTTTCTGGCAATGAAGCGATGTGCAGAAGGAATGTTGAATTGCAGGAGTGTTCAAAGATACTGGAGAAAGTAGAGTGTGTGCTTGCAACACATTAACATTGTTCCAGAGACTCTCTGCTGAGAATGAAGGCTCCATTATGGAGCAGGGAGCCTGTGAGGAACCCACGGTGGGTTCTTGGGTTGAGATGCCAGTTTAGCCTGCGGTCATTGCAGGAGTGCTTCCTCTCACTGGAGTTGAAGTGAGCTGCAGGAATACAGCTGGGAGAACCATCAAGGGGTGGATTGGCATTTCAGTTATCTGCTGGCACCCATCATGTGTGCACCATTTGTGTGGAGAGCGCTGGACACAAAGCCCTCTACTAACAGTGTCGGGCTGATGAGTAAACACTTCCTTGCTGAGGATTTTCAGTCGTGCTCAAGGGCACACTCAACCTTTGCTGATCATACGATAATGGACAATTGAAGAGGACTTTTGAAACACGCAGGGGAAGGTTTCTGGGACTTTATCAACATGGGTTTAGTGGTAACGATACTGCCTTACAGCGGCAGAGACCCGGGTTCCATCCTGACTATGGGTGCTTGATTAGTTTAGTGATATAGTGTGGAAACAGGCCCTTCAGCCCACTGAGTCCCTGCCGACCAGCGATGCCCGCACATTAACACTATCCTACACACACTAGAGACAATTTACAATTATATAAAGCCAATTAACCCACAAACCTGTACGTCTTTGGAATGTGGCAGGAAACCCATGCAGGTCACGGGGAGAACGTACAAACTCCGTACAGACAGCATCCGTTGTCGGGATCGAACCCAGGTCTCTGGAGTTGTAAGTGATGTAAGGCAGCAACTCTACCGCTGCGCCACCGTGCCGCCCACTATCTATATGTAGTTTGTACGTTCTCCACGTGACCTGCGTGGGTTTTCCACGGGTGCTCCGGTTTCCTCCCACATTCCAAAACACTACATGTTAGACGGTTAATTGGCTTCGGTAATATTGTAAATTGTTCCTACTGTGTGTGTGTGTAGGATAGTGTTAATGTGCAGGGATCGCTGGTCGGCGCGGACTCGCTGGGCCGAAAGGCCTGTTTCCGCACTGTATCTCGAAACTAAACTAAAAGATCAGCAAGACTTTCACACAGAGTTTTACAGACAGAGACCACTCGTGAACATTTTAAATATATTATCACACTTAGTCATCCATCTGACCTACTTTCCAGCAATCTCAAAATCTGCCCAGTGATGCTTTGTGCAAGCCATCGTGCTGAGGATTTCAGATAAAACAAAGCAACCTTTGAATATTTAATCTGCTGGATCTCCCATTTGCAAACCAATACAACTCACCTTCCCCTTGCCCTTCCCATACTTGCCTCTCTGTCCTGGGCCTCCTTCATTGCTAGAATGAGGCCACACACAAACTGGAGGACCAGCACCTCATATTTTGTTTGGGCAGCTTACAGCCCAACGATATGAACATTGAAATATCCAATTGGACTCTTGAACACGTTACAGTGCTAACCTCAGCAACTATATACCACCGGGTGGCGCTTTGATGCCAGCCTCGCCAGCAGTCTGTCTGTCCTTTTCGTCTTTTTTTGTTATTTTTAGTGTGTTTAAAAATGTGTTAATGTTCTCTGGTTTGTTTTATGTGGGGGGGGGGGGGGGGGGGAAGGAGGGAGGGGGAAACTTTTTTTTCAATCTCTTACCTTGCCGGAGATGCGATTGTTTTCCGGATCTTATCTCCGGTCGCTCTGCGGCCTAACATCGTGGAGCTGAGGCCTCGCTCGGGACTGACTTTGAGCCGCACTGTGGGGACGTGGACTTACTATAGGAGCTGATCCCTGGCCTAGAATCGATGCTCCAACTGCAGGCCTGCAGACTTTAACATCAAGGAGCTCGCAGTCTCGGGTTGAGACCGATGTTGGGAAGCTACGAAACCGCACGACGTTCGACTGGCCCCGACCCGGGGTAGACCGCTTGGCGCGGGGGAGCTGAGATTCCCTCCCAATGCAGGAGCTTGATTGCCCCGACCAGAAAGCCCACCGCCGGCTACGGGAGTACGATCGTCCCGTCAACGGGCGGTTAGTGGCCCCCGACCGCTGGAGAACAAAGAAGGGAGTGATTGAAATTTTTTTTTGCCTTCCATCACAGTGAGGAATGTGGAGGAGTCACTGTGGTGGATGTTTATGTTAAAATGCATTTTGTGTGTTCTGTTGCTTTTTATTGCTAAGACTGTGGCAAATGAAATTCCTCATATGTTGTAAAACATACTTGGCTAATAAAGTGTGATTATGATTATGATGATCTATGGACCGTGTCTTTGGTTGCACTACTGACTTCGGTTTTTACACCGTTATAGTTACCCAGTGTTATTGATTATTCATTTATCATATTATTGATTATTATATATTGTCCACTGGGTGGCGCCGTATGATGGCAGCCTCTCCAGCAGCCCGTCTCATCCCTTTCTTCTTTTGTTGTTTTTCGCTGTTTTATTTGTATGTTTTAGTGTATCTCTAGTTTTGTATCATGTGGGGGGTGGGGGAGACTTTAATCTCTTTCCTCTATGGAGATGCGACTTTTATAAGTAAGTAAGTGTATTGGCCAAGTATTCACATACAAGGAATTTGCCTTGGTGCTCTGCCCACAAGTAACAACATGACATACAGTGACGCAGAAAACACTAAATATTAATAATAATAAAACATTAATGATAAAACACCATTGATCAAGCATGTGAACCAACAAAATACCGTATCGTGTCTCCGTCCGCACTGCGGACGTATCATGGTGGACGTAACATGGCGGCCTCTTGGTTAGGGATCGGCTTTGGGCGTTCCAACCCTGGGAGCTTCGACCGCCCCGATCCCGGAAGCTTCGATCGCTACGACGCGGGAGCTTTCACCACCCCGACTGCGGATGGTTCGACTGCCCCGACCACGGGAGAAAAGGAGGGAAGAAGATAATATTTATTTATTATCAAAATGGTGGCCGATTAGGAAAAGGGGAGATGCAGCTCGACCTGGGTGTCATGGTACACCAGTCATTGAAAGTAGGCATGCAGGTGCAGCAGGCAGTGAAGAAAGCGAATGGTATGTTAGCTTTCATAGCAAAAGGATTTGAGTATAGGAGCAGGGAGGTTCTACTTCAGTTGTATAGGGTCTTGGTGAGACCACACTTGGAATATTGCGTACAGTTCTGGTCTCCAAATCTGAGGAAGGACATTCTTGCCATAGAGGGAGTGCAGAGAAGGTTCACCAGACTGATTCCTGGGATGTCAGGACTGTCTTATGAACAAAGACTGGATAGACTCGGTTTATACTCTCTAGAATTTAGGAGATTGAGAGGGGATCTTATAGAAACTTACAAAATTCTTAAGGGGTTGGACAGGCTAGATGCAGGAAGATTGTTCCCGATGTTGGGGAGGTCCAGGACAAGGGGTCACAGCTTAAGGATAAGGGGGAAATCCTTTAGGACCGAGATGAGAAGGACTTTTTTCACACAGAGAGTGGTGGGTCTCTGGAACTCTCTGCCACACAGGGTAGTTGAGGCCAGTTCATTGGCTATATTTAAGAGGGAGTTAGATGTGGCCCTTGTGGCTAAGGGGATCAGAGGGTATGGAGAGAAGGCAGGTACGGGATACTGAGTTGGATGATCAGCCATGATCATATTGAATGGTGGTGCAGGCTCGATGGGCCGAATGGCCCTCTTGCACCTAATTTCTATGTTTCTAATACTTTATTCCCTTCCGTCACAGTGCTCTGTGGTGGATGTTTATGTTAATTTTTAGTTGTGTGTCTTGTTGCTTTTTTGTATGACTGTATGGCAAATCCAATTCCTCGTATGTTCTTACATACTTGGCTAATAAATTCTTTGTATCTTGTATACATTTACCCGTGCATCGTTATGTTTGCAGGTCTGTAAAGCTATCGCAAGTTAGAATTTTATTGTTGTGTCGCTGGTACAGATGCCAACTAACTGCATATGAAGGAACTGCAGATGTTGGTTCACACCAAAGATAGACACAAACTGTTGGAGTAACTCAGCGGGACAGGCAGCATCTCTGCAGCGAAGGAATGGGTGATGTTTTAGGGTCGAGAAGGGTTGAACAAGGGTCTCGACCCAAAGCGTCACCCATTCCTTCTCACCAGAGATGCTGCCCGTCCCGCTGAGTTACTCCAGCAGTTTGTGTCTATCTTCAGTGACAACTGAACGCTTCTGACTCTGTGCGTTTCACAGTTGGGACTGAGCCTTGTCCAGGGAGTGTGGCTCAGTTGTCTCTGCGTCTCAGCCCAGAGCTTCACACATCACGGATTCAGAAGGGAACATTTTCTCAGCTTCACAGCTTATCACTCACCGCTGTTGACAGAGCTGTGTGTTGCCCTGAGAAAAATCAGTCACACCTTCATCCATCGAACGTGTCCAAAGACAGGCCGCTCGATTTGTTACTAACACCTACGAGAGAGAAGCGAGTGTCACCAAACTTCTGAATTCTCTGGGCGGGGTGGAACCCTCTCCAAGGCAGACGTGAAGCTCACCGTTTGACCCGTTTTTACAAATTGTTAAATGGTCAGCTAGACATAGATCACAAGACCTACACCAACCCCAAACCAATTAGGAGCAGACGAGGGCATTCGATCCAATTTGTGGTCGCAGCCTCAAAGACAGATGTGTTCAGCAATTCGTTCTTTCCACGCACTATTAAAGCATGGAATAATCTCCACCAAGCCACGGTTGCCCAGCCAGATGCAATTAAATTTAAAGTGGCACTTTCTTCCCAATAACCCTCTCTGGCTAAAGCCCACCCTTCACCACCTCCAGTTTAAATTCCAGTTGGAATATTTTGGAGGACCAAGTAACCAAGAACCTCTTGCAAAACATGTCAGAATATTGTATCAATCAGATTTGCCGATTATTCACAAACACCTTTCACCAGCTACTTACGCTGAAGAACTGAAATGTAGACAATTGCAACAATTTGCAGTAAAATAGTAAGATTAAACGAGAACTTACCAGTTTGAAGTTTGATCTTTATTTTATGAGTAGTCGAGGGACTATGTGAAGAACCCTGTACAGGCGTTCGTGCGTCAATCTTCAAAGCAACGGTGTGAAATCACAGCAAATAATAACTGAAGTATAATGGTAAGATAAAGACTAGAACTACCAGATGAAATGTATGAGGGCTGGGAGCGGAGGGCACATAGTCCCTCAACTCCTCATAAAATAAAGATCAAACTTCAAACTGGTAAGTTCTTGTTTAATCTTACTATTTTACTTCGGAGTCACGTGAGTGACTACGTGAAGACTTCAAAGCTCTGTGATTTCATGCCGTGTGAAACGAGTATACACAACCACAGCTGCTTCATTGACAAATGAAGGGAAAACATTCATAGTGCATACAGTCATAACATAGATGTAAAACATGCTGATGCTGTTTAAATGAAACAATAATATTTCCATCTCTCACCCAGATGGAACATATAACCAGAACATAAATAGAGTTAACAATACTCCTGGTTCACCAATGGGTCATTACAGATGTTTGGAGATTCATTTGATGGACCATGCTCCAGCCGCAACAATGCGACCCAGCGGAACATAAATACCCTTGCTGCTGATGTTGTAGCAGCCCTGGTGGAATGAGATCTGGAAACAGAATCCATTAGTACATAACACAACTCCGTTTTCCTCATCTGGAATGGCCTGAACAATAAGTTCTCCCAAATTCTTTGTGACTAACAACATTGCTAGTCCAGAACTCCAGAAGGCTCTTGATGACCTTGACAAGTTGCTGTATATATGTGTACTTACCTTATCAAAGGTCCCCTGGTATGCCTGTGACTATTTTGAGACCCGACCCCCTTCTGGTCTGCTCAAGTATTTATAACATAATATTATAATTTACAGACATTATCATCCTGTACCATCACAATTATTTAGCGACTAAACCTGCTGCGCTAAACCAGTGCCAGAAGGATAACTACCTAATAAACTCCAGCCAAATTTAAGGATATAGTTGCTGCCTCCTGGTGAAATAGTGTTCACAAATGTCAACATCGCATATGGCATTATACTGGTCCTGGGACCTATGTTGAAGATATCCTACCCCCTGATAACCGGTGTGGACCCGACAGAGCGAGTCTTGTTTGCTACAGCCAATTCAATGAGGAAGCTCATCGAGCCAATTAATGGCCGTATAACTCCATAAGTAACAGACAATCATTTAGCATGAACTCGAAACATTAGCAATCAATACCATTTTCCATGGAACATAAGCATAACAAACTCTTTCATCTCCTGGAAAAGAAATTCAGTCATTTGGTGCTATGCAAACACTTTGAACACATAGAAGGATAGATGTAACAACCCAAACCTTAGGGCAGTTTGTTAGACCTGCAGAACATAAATTTGAGTTTATCATGCAACATCTGATTTCCGAAGCCTCAGGCTGAACAAGCAAATTCAAGTTTAAAATAACCAATAAGGTTATATAATTATTCGCAACCAATCGGGAATCAATTTGCATAATCACACAATAGGAACTTAAAGCCTCTTAATGACTTTATTTGAAGCCTCGATTGATGAGACAAAATGGAGGTAGCCATAAAAGACCCACCTTCTCCTTTTGGCGAGAATGTATCTTTCGTCACTGCTATGCCAACTATTTTGCAACCAGTGAAATAAACATGAAACCAACATACATATGTATATACATATATTCATATTAGGTGTTCCATTGAACCAGAATTTCATAATACAGTGCAATTCAACACCAACTCTGTGTTGCCATTACCCACACTTGATGATTCTCCTGTGGCAACAAAATTATGTAACCATTCCAGTGATTCTTTAACCGATTACACCCTCGTGACTAACGTATGCCATCACAATGCATCAACCTGAACATGAGCATGACAATATGCTTATTTGTCCAAACACTCTATAGCCCATACAATGCCCGTAGTCTATAAATAGTTGATACTAATAACAGAACTGTTTGGGCAAGTCATGCAAATCTGTTCCATCTCCAAACTCGAGATGATCTTTCAGCTACTTGGTAACTACCTTAAACAGCAACTGTGGCCCGATTTCCGAGCCAGTCTAGCAAGACAATCTTGGTCCTTATACTGAACCTGTCCAATTCTAACCTGCTTGAAAAGCTAATATTGTACATTTTACATTTACCATTCAAAGTAGCTGATAATGTCTCAACCATTTGTAATGGATAACTAAGTGTACACCTTACCAAACTGCAAGTGGTCCCTTAATTGTAGAGTAGCACTAGTCCAGTGCATGGAACCTCTGGCCAGCTTTCATGCTGCCAGCAACTTCAGTGAACCGCTACTGCCAATAAAGACATGGGATGCATTGTTGCCAAACTATGAAACCTTGCTTGTTCCAATAGCTTGTGCTTCGCCCTCCAGGTTACACCTATGGAAAAGTCTTACCTGAATAGAAGATTCGGCAGCCAACTGTAATGTCCCCCTGAGAGCAGTGTTCACTGCATATTGTGTTTGGGATGGTAACTTTCTTGCCAGGCATAGACCTCTGGTACATGCCCCGATCTCTTGGGCATGCTCTATGGCTATACCCTCAGACTCGGCGTTAAACTATACCAATCCCACATGCTCACCTCTTACATGAGGAAGCCATAAAGCAGGCCTGCTACAAAGCCCTGCTGACACAATTTCCCATTTAGGCCATTAGCACCAATTTGCAATATAATGAAAGATTTACCTAACAACTACTGGAACAGTAATGAACACTGTTTGTCCATCATCGTGACTTTATTAATTTCAGCTGGTGTTAACAATGACCTAGATGGCACTTACTAATTAACCATTTAACAAAATAACTGTTGCACTACTTACACACCTGAATTGCATCTATGCACTTAAGAATTAGTCCAACGACTAGAACTGTTTTATACCAACAACTGTTACCAAAGTCTTATTGACTGCAATCTGTTGCCCAGGCCGGCATCATGGCCAATTGAATACCTAAAGGTAAATCCCAACATCCTACAAATCTATTTGATAGGAACTTAATCTAACTGGATAGAGGAGCCCAATTTCTCAAATATAGTTTGAGACTAAACAGCGGATTTTAGCACAAATATAACCAGCGCTTTTAAAACTGTGTATAGTTTTCTTTGAATACTTTTTGTCATCATTCTGTTATATTGCCTTATCCTAACAATGCCTCCTCATCCCCCATGATCACTGTGAATGGGAATACCCTATTAAACTGCTATTCCCATAAAGCAGCCCTAACAAGGTACCCCTGGTGCCCATGAAGCAGCCCTGAACAAAGGTGCTGCTGGCGCGGCCTTTCCCATAGGCCAGTATTTGCCATAGATTTGGCGTTCTCATCAAGCAGCCCTGAGCAATGGTGCTGCTGGCATAACCTCTCCAATAGGCTAGCCTACCATAACTTGGCATTCCCTTAGAGCAGTCCTGAGCAAAGGTACTGCTGGCACCGCCTCTGCAATAGGCTAGCCTGCCATAGTTTGGTATCCCCATGAGCAGCCCTGAGCAAACGTGCTGCTGGCACAGCTTCTCCAATAGGCTTGCCTGCCATAGCTTGGCATCCCCATGAGCAGTCCTGAGCAAAGGTACTGCTGGCACAGCCTCTCCATCAGGCTAGCCTGCCATAGCTTGGCATCCCCATGAGCAGTCCTGAGCAAAGGTACTGCTGGCACAGCTTTTCCCATAGGCTGGCACTGCCATAACTTGACATTCCCATGAAGCAGCCCTACCCAAAAGTGCTGCTCTTTAAATTAATTCCCAGAGGTGAAATCTCCCAACTTTCCCAATTGTACTGACTATTTTGTCAGTTGTCCCCATATCCTGGGGATTAATGTAGTTTGGGAACCCCATAGGTGAATTTCCCCTCACCAGGAATCAAAATAAATATAATATATATATATATATAAATATATACCCACGGTACCCTCCGGGCACGCAGGCTAATGATTTATGTGAATTAACCCCATTACCTGGGGACTACTGTGGTCTGGGAACCACACATATACCTGGGTTTCCCCTGCACCGGGAACCCAGCCGAACCATTTAGGTTTGTTTTAACCCCGTGTGCTGGGGACTACTGCGATGTAAACCGCATATATTTTGGTTTCCCCTGCACCGGGAACCCAGCTTAACCATTTAAGTTAGTTTTACCCAATGTCCTCGGGACTACTGCGGTCTAGAACCGCATATGCTTGAGTTTCTCCTCCCCGGGAACCCAGGCTGACCGTTCAGGTCCGTTAAGCCCCATCACCTGGGGACTACTGCGGTCTGGAACCGCACTATTCTCGGGTATCCCCTCCCCGGGAACCCAACGTGTGGAGTCACTGACCGCGTTATCAGTGACTCCGATCGCGAACCCGACTTTCCCAGCTCTCCGCTTCCGCGGTCGGACCAGGGTTTTCCCCCAAAGCCCTAGGCTGGTTCCCACGTCGGCTATCGCGAACATCCACTGCAAAAACCCCGGAGGTTCCTGCAGAGACCTAGAACAGGTAAGAAAAATAGCACTTACCTGCAACTTTTTTAGACTTACCATGGAGGAGCTGCGCTGCTCCACAGTCGTCTGCACGAAAGCGTCTGACGCAATGACGCACAAACGGCTGTACGGGGTTCTTCACGTAGTCACTCACGTGACTCCGAAGTAAAATATCCAAATGAAGCTGCCAGCAGTTATCTCTTGATCAGATCATCTGAGATCCAGGCCTGTAGATCACCACCGCCTAGTGAAAGATTGACTAAGGGTGGCCATGGTGGGCAGCGGCAGAGTTACTGGCTCACAGCGCCAGAGATCCAGGTTCCATCCTGACTAGAGGTGCTGTCCCAACGGAGTTTGTACATTCTCCCCGTGACCACGAGGATTTTCTCCGAGATCTTCGGTTTCCTTCCACACTCCAAAGACATACAGGTTTGTAGTTTAATTGGCTTGGTATAAATGTGAAAATGGTCCCTAGTGTGTGTTAATGTGCGGGGATAGCCGTGCGGTGCGGACTCGGTGGGCCGAAGGGCCTGTTTCCGCGCTGTATCTCCAAACTAAACTAATTATGTAAAATGGAATAATCTGACAGCAGGAATTTGAATTGAATGTGGGTGTGAAATGGGGCAGAGAGTCAACACTGCATTTCATGTCCCCAGTCTCTGGTGATATTAAACGCTTAATCCCATGAGCGTGATATTCACCAACTACAATCCCTGCCCGACTGAATCGATCAGGTTCATGGCAATTGATAATTCATCACAAAGCCGCTCGATTCCATGAAGCTTCACCTGCTCAACAATACTGGGTCATTGTCAGGTCGGGAAGTACAATAACATGACTCATTCCACAATTAAGAGAAGAAGACTTCTGACTTGCCTGCAATTAACTAAAGAGGTCACAGGCAGTAAAATATCATTCAGTGATGGAAATGGATGGGGGGGGGGGGGGGTACACAGGGGGACGGCGTTCCCCTACTTTTCAGTTTCCGTTTCCAGTTTGCATCCTGTGCGTGAATTTACAGCTTTATCCTGCGCAACTTAATCCAAGGGCGAGCGGACAGACGGACGAAAGCAACGATCATAGAGCGGAACAGATGACATTTTGGGTCGAGACCCTTCTTCAGACTGAGTCAGGGGAAAGAGAAGCAAGAGATGTAGACAGTACTAAGGACAAATGAATGGAAGATATGCCTCCATCTCACGTTTCCCTTTCCCTTGACTGTCAGTCTGAGGAAAGGTCTCGACCCGAAATGTCACCTATGCCGCTCTATGATCGTTGCTTTCGTCCGTCTGTCCGCATGTTCGCTCGCTCTTGGTGCCGGCGCTTCCTCCCTCAGACTCCGCCAAACACACACACACACACACACACAGCATGTTCCGCAGATCGGTGCGGGCCAAGACCAGGAGCAGGGTGAAGGATGACATCAAACGGGTCATGGCAGCTATTGCAAAAGTTAGGGGAAATTTTTTTAAAAACACCCGTAGGAAATAAATGTTTAACAAAAAAAGGGGGCCGGCGATCGCTCTGTGTCCGTGTCGGAGGGAAGGGGATGGGGGGGGGGGGGGGGGGGGAGAGGATGGCTTGAGTGGGTGCAGGATTTTCTGGAGCTCCTTCCAAATGGCAATATTTTTTACGTTCAAAGTTAATAAGGAGGACTAGGCAGGAATATCAAAATGATCACCTGCAGCTGAGGAAAAAAAAAGATGATTTGTGCATGAAGAAGCCATGAACAAAGCAAAGATATAGAGCGGAGACGGAAGCCGGTTACAGAAATGGCGCTAAAGATTACCCATGACCCTACTACAGCTTTTTTGACAAGCGGACTCTCTTGCTCCGCTATAGGATCTTTGGTTTCCAGTCTCCATGAGATGGAGAGTGTGGAGGAAAGTGGTGCTGTAAGGGCAGTCCTCGTCTTTCACCAGCTCATTGGAACTTTTCCCAATTCCACAATGACTGTCTAAGAACTTGGCCCTCATCAGACCTGGCGTCTCTCCGCTGTAAACGGAGTTCACCTCCTAGGCGCTCAACTCGTAGACCCATCGTTCCTTCCTGAAGCAGATATCAAACAGCTGTAAACCACTGGTGGGACTGTGGTGGAACACGAACTCCCAGTCAAAGTAGCGAATGAGGTTGTTTACAACGTGGTATCTTGGTCCACGTGGCTCGAACTGGAGGGGGCCGTTGGTTTGAAACTTCTGGTGATGTCTCAGCGAGGCGTTGTTGGGATCGGAATCCGTCCTTTGGATCTCTCTCGCTCCCTCATTCTCTCGCCTCGGCATTCCCGGAATCATTTGGTGTTTTGCGGGGACGGCTGCATCTGCGGTTCCTTCCTGTTGGGTGGGGGGTGGGGGGAACCCTGGCCCGTGGCAGCTCCTGGTCCATTCCCTCTGCGGGTGTCGCCTGGCCCGCTGAGTTCCTCCAGCACTCGAGACCCTTCTGCAGACAATCACAAGTACTCTCTCCGACGAGAGTTCAGTTCAGTCTGAAGAAGGGTCTTCTCTCCAGAGTCGCTGCCTGTCCCGCTGAGTTACTCCAGCTTTATGTCTAACTTCAATTTCAAGAGTTAAATAAGAAACACAGAGTGCTACAGGAACTCAGCGGGCTAGGCAGCATCTGTGGAGGGAATGGATTAGGAGTTGTTTCGGGCCAGGGTTCTTCATCAATAGGAAGGAACTGCAGATCAAATATACTAGAGCAGATACTAGTATCTTTGCTGCAGTTCAGGCATGATATTCTTCCGATTTAAATCGTAATTCTGATTTTATTGTTTTCCTATTTTCAATTTGCCCGATTATTTGGCGGCCAATCAACCGCTGTCTAAGGGGGTTGCGTCCAATCACATTACCTTAAAATTCACCTTAACAGCTTACCTTAAAATTCCCGTCCAATCAACAAATCGGTCTCCTCCCGTCCAATCAGCCGCTGTCTCCAAGGGCATTGTGTCCAATCACATAACGCGCTGGTCACTCGGCGGCCAATCAGATACAGTCTCCGAGGGGCCTTTTGATCAATCACCGACCTGCTTCCCTCATCGAAGCAGACGATGGCTGCAGCCAACACAGAGAGAGAGAGAGAGAGAGAGAGAGAGAGAGATGCAAGAAAGCAGCTATGACACATAATACACAATAAACTATATTATAAATACACAATAAACAAGTTATGCATCGTGGTACTCTTACATGGGTATGGCCGCACATAATAAAATCCCCCCTTTCCTTCCCAACCTCAGCCTCAGGGACCTTAGAGTACCCCTAGTTCCTAAATCCCATTGCCATCATTGATACCATTAAAGGAAATGAAATATTCAACATCTCCAGAAGCTGGTTCAATACCTGGAAATCCAGTGGTATATTTGATCCTGTGTCATGTTAGGTCGTTAAGTTTATAGCAACATGCACATATGGTGATGTACAGGTACAATGAAAACATCGACTCAGACAGCACACTAAACATAAATCATTCAGGATAGTAAAACTAAAAAGATAGTGCAAAAATAGGCATTAGTGCAAAACGCAATTAGAAAAAAACAAGTCCATGGTAGTGCTAGAAGTGGTCCATGGTGTTGCGTTGCTGAGGTAGGATTAGGTTTGTGCGGGTCGGTTGAAGAACCTGATGGTTGCAGGAAAGCAGCTGTTCCTGAAGCTGGTGGTGTGGGACTTCAGGCTCCTGTACCTCCTGCCCGACGGTTCAGTGCGAAGAGGGCACGGCCCGGATGGTGGGGATCCTTGATGGCAAGATGCCAACTTCTGAGGCAGCGTCTGTTGTAGATGCTATTGATGGTGGGGACTAGGGCTGTGCCTGTGATGGAGTGGGCCGAACCAGACTGGGCTGTGATGGACCAGGCCCTTCAGACTCAAGTGTGCTCTCCCCAGGGTGACTGTTGCAGAGGTTAGGTTGGCCTTCCTGAGGGTGAATCCATGTAAAGCAACTAGCCCAGACGGAGTTCCTGGCCACATCCTTATTAGCTGCGAGGACCAGCTAGTGGGTGTATTCATGGACATCTCTCATCTCTCCCTACTCCATTCTGAGATATGCACCTGCATCAAGAAGACCACCATCATCCCGGTGCCAAAGAAAAGCAAGGTCCCATGCCTAAACCACTACCATCCAGTGGCCTTGACATCCACCATCATGAAATGCTTTGAGAGGTTAGTTATGGAACACATTAAATCCAGTCTACCCAGCGGCCTTGACCCACTGCAGTTCACCTACCGCCACAACAGGTCCACGGACAATGCCATCGCTCTGGCCCTACACTCATCCCTGGAACATCTGGACAACAGAGACACCTACACCAGACTCCCATTCATAGACTACAGCTCTGCCTTTAACACCATTATCCCATCCAAGCTCATCACCAAACTCACAGGACTTGGTGTCAGTACTCATCTCTGCAACTGGATCCTCGACTTCCTGACCAACAGACCCCAATCAGTGAGGATAGGGGACAAATCATCCTCCATGATAATCCTTAAACTGGTGCTCTGCAAGGATGTGTTCTCAGCCCCTTCTTTGCTCCTTGTACACCCACCACTGTGCAGTCACGTACAAATCTAATTCAATGTTCAAATTCGCAGACAACACGACCATTGTGGGCCGGATATCAAATAATGATGAGACGGAGATTGAGAACCTGGTGTTGAGACAACAATCTTTCTCTCAAGGGTTACACAAAAAGCTGGAGAAACTCAGCGGGTGCAGCAGCATCTAAGGAGCGAAGGAGATAGGCGACGTTTCGGGTCGAGACCCTGAAGTCTCCTTCGCTCCTTAGATGCTGCTACACCCGCTGAGTTTCTCCAGCCTTTTGTGTACCCTCGATTCTCCAGCATCTGCAGTTCCTTCTTTAAATCTTTCTCTCAATGTCAGCAAGACACAGGAGAAAGCGATGGACTTCAGGAAGTGAAGCGGTCCACACGCCCCAGTTTGTATTGAGGGCGCCGAAGAGGAGATGGTTGAAAATGTCCAAGGAGTGGCGCTTCAGGTCGAGACCGGTCTTCAGATTGTGTGTGGATGTGTGCGAGAGATGGTGGCACCCAGGTTTCACGTGAAGATATGTATATGTGTGCTGTCTTCCACACTTGCAGAAACATGCTCATGCAAGCCGACAGTTCACCGTTTAATTTCTTGCACAGTGACGCTCCCACACAGCCCGTGTACACCTACGTCTGCAGCCATTCTCATAACTACTCACTCGGTCCTGCCTTCACATGTGCTTGGACAACAGTGAACACCATTGCCAGAATGTGGCCACGGGAAAACCAGAGGAACACACCCTGAAATTCTGCCTGTGTAGCTTACAACCCAATGGTAGGGACATTGATCGACCCGAAGTGCTGGAGTAACTCGGCAGCTCACCCTGAAGAAGGGTCCCAACCCGATACGTCACCTATCCTTGCCTCCAGAGATGTTGCCTGATCGATCCGCTGTCTCCTCCCCTTCCCACCTCTCCCTCAGCCCTCGGGCCCTGGCATTCCCTCTCTCTCTATCTCTCCCCCACCCAAGTCGCACTAGCTTCTCATTTTCACACTACAAACAGCTTACAATGGCCCGTTTCGTTTATCATCGATACTTTTTTGCATATTTTCATTCATTGTTCTTTATCTCTCTACATCACTGTTTATATCTCTCGTTTCCCTGATCCCCAACCAGTCTGAAGAAGGATCTCGACCCGAAACGACGCCTATCTCCTTCGCTCCTTAGATGCTGCTGCACCCGCTGAGTTTCTCCAGCCTTTTGTGTAACCCTCGATTCTCCAGCATCTGCAGTTCCTTCTTTAATAAATTAAAGCAGTGGTTTGATGTCAACAAATTGTCTCTGAATTTAAGCAAAACAAAGATGATGCTATTTGGAAAACATTAAAACAAACCCTCAAGTATAATTGAAAATAGATAACATAAGTATAGAAAGAGTATATGAAAATACATTTCTTGGTGTGATCTTAGACCCCAAAATCTGCTGGTAACCACATATAAACCACGTCAAAGCTAAACTGGCAAAATCTATTGCAATATTGGGAAAATCAAGACACATTCTGGACCACAAATCATTACATACTCTGTATAATACACTCATATTGCCATATCCGAGCAACTGTGTGGAGATATGGGGTAACGCCTACAAAACCAACCTACAGCCGTTATGCACATTACAATAATGAGCAATAAGAATCACCAATAACGTTGGATATCTTGAACATACCAATTTATTATTCTTAAAGTCACATGCACTGAAGTTCACCGATCTGGTTACATTTAAGACTGCACAAATCGTGTACAAAGCAAGAAATAATTTACTGCTGGGAAATATACAAAAACTGTTTATGGAAAGACAACGGGGGTATAATTTGAGATGGAAACTTAATTTTAAAAACTCAATGTCAGAACAACTCTTAAAAGTATGTGCATAGCAATCTGTGGGTGAATTTGTGGAATGGAAGGCTCAGTGCTGGGACCCCAGCTATTTACAATATACATAAATGATCTGGATGAGGGAATTGAAGGCAATATCTGCAAGTTTGCGGATGACACTAAGCTGGGGGGCAGTGTTAGCTGTGAGGAGGATGCTAGGAGAATGCAAGGTGACTTGGATAGGCTGGGTGAGTGGGCAAATGTTTGGCAGATGCAGTATAATGTGGATAAATGTGAGGTTATCCACTTTGGTGGCAAAAATAGGAAAACCGACTACTATCTAAATGGTGGCCGATTAGGAAAAGGGGAGATGCAGCGCGACCTGGGTGTCATGGTACACCAGTCATTGAAAGTAGGCATGCAGGTACAGCAGGCAGTGAAGAAAGCCAATGGTATGTTAGCTTTCATAGCAAAAGGATTTGAGTATAGGAGCAGGGAGGTTCTACTTCAGTTGTATAGAGTCTTGGTGAGGCCACACCTGGAGTATTGCGTACAGTTCTGGTCTCCAAATCTGAGGAAGGACATTATTGCCATAGAGGGAGTGCAGTGAAGGTTCACCAGACTGATTCCTGGGATGTCAGGACTGTCTTATGAACAAAGACTGCATAGACTCAGTTTATACTCTCTAGAATTTAGGAGATTGAGAGGGGATCTTATAGAAACGTACAAGATTCTTAAGGGGTTGGACAGGCTAGATGCAGGAAGATTGTTCCCGATGTTGGGGAGGTCCAGGACAAGGGGTCACAGCTTAAGGCTAAGGGAGAAATCCTTTAGGACCGAGTTGAGAAGGAATTTTTTCACACAGAGAGTGGTGGGTCTCTGGAACTCTCTGCCACAGAGGGTAGTTGAGGCCAGTTCATTGGCTATATTTAAGAGGGAGTTAGATGTGGCCCTTGTGGCTAAGGGGATCAGACGGTATGGAGAGAAGGCAGGTACGGGATACTGAGTTGGATGATCAGCCATGATCATATTGAATGGCGGTGCAGGCTCGAAGGGCCGAATGGCCTACTCCTGCACCTAATTTCTATGTTTCTATGTTTCTATGTTTGGAACAGGAGAGAAAACTTAGCACAAACATAATTCAGTTTAAAAAGATGAACAAAAACACTTTTTTTGAAAGGATATTGGGATGAATATAGGTGATTGTGAGTGGGATATTTGCTATACTGATTGTATTGGGAAGGGTGATTATAGGGTGATGGGTTGTATATATGACTAAGTGATACTGTATAGTACAGGAGGGTTTATTCTTTTATTTTTTATTTTTTTCTCTTTTTTTGTATGGCTTTGTAAATGTTTGATTAGTGTATAAATGTAAATAATTTGGTGTACATATAGCTGCTGGTGTACATATGGTGTACATATAGCTGCTGGTGTACATATGGTGTACATATAGCTGCTGGTGTACATATGGTGTACATATAGCTGCTGGTGTACATATGGTGTACATATAGCTGCTAAATTTGTATAAGATAATTATATGCAGTTGAATAAAGGCTTTGGCTTCTTCCTGCTCCTACGATTAATTTACTTATAAATATTGTTTATGACACTTTATAAATATTCTTGTTTTGTTCTTTGTATGCTGTTTCACACTTGCTTTTTATTATTTTATTCTGTTCGAAATAAAGAATTAAATTTTAAAAAAATTATTCAGAGTACAAAAATACATACAACACAAGATCAGCCATGATTATATTGAATGGCGGTGCTGGCTCGAAGGGCCGAATGGCCTACACCTCCACCTATGTTTCTATCACAGCTTGTATTCCACAATGTTATCCGGCCCCGAGTTCCCCCTCCCACAGTCACGGTGACTCATGCTGGTTTAACAACCACCCATTGTCCCCCCACACACACACGTCAGGCGACTGACTGGTCTTCCTGTCCCCACCTGCCATTGCCCGGGGCCTGACGGGGGTCAGGGCGAGAACAACAGTACACAGTGTGCCTGCCTTCTCCAGTTGGGGCATTGATCCCGAGAGTCAGCAAGCCATGATGCAGAGATGTAGGACTCTGGACATTTGCAGTATAGTGTAGATGGACACAAAATGCTGGAGTAACTCAGCGGGACAGGCAGCATCTCTGGAGAGAAGGAATGGGTCGAGTCCCTTCTTCAGACTGAGAGTCAGGGGAGAGGGAGTCCAGAGATATGGAGGGATAAGGTGTGAAAAAGACAGATCAAAGCAGACAATGCTAAGGAAATGTAGAATGGTTCATTGTTAGCTGACAATGAGGCACAGCAAGACAAACAGTAAAATTAATCAGGACAGTGGAACTAGTCAGGGAATTAGGGTGGGAGAGGGGTGGAGAGAGAGAGGAAGCAGGAATTACTTGACGTTAGAGAAATCAATGTTCACACCACTGGTTTGTAAGTTACCCAAGCTAAATATGAGGTGCCGTTCCTCCAATTTGTGCTGGGCCTCACTCTGACAGTGGAGGAGGCCCAGGACAGAAATGTCAGTGTGGGAATGGGAGGCGGGTTAAAGTGTTTAACAACTGTGAGATCAGATAGGTTTAGGCGGACAGAGCGGAGATGTGGAATCGGAGCCTGCGCTTGGTGTCGGATTCCACACCTGGAACAGCGGATACAGTAGATGAGGTTGGAGTAGCTGCAGGTGAATCTCTGCCTCACCTGAACGACTGTTGGGGTCCCTGGACAGTCAAGGGATGAGGATGAGATAAAGGGACAGGTGTTGCATCTCCTGCGGTTGCAGGGGAAGATAACCTGGGGAGGGGGTGGGAAGGGATGAGTTAACCAGGGAGTTGCTGAGGGAACAGTCTCTGCAGAAAGCAGAAAGGGGATGGAGATGGGAAGATGTGGCTATTAGAGGGAGGATCCCAATGTCGGAAAATGATTTTTAAAATTCCTTTTTTTTTCCCGTATTGTATCTCCGTCCACACTGAGGCCTGACATCAAGTAGCTGGTGGCCTCTTGCTGGGGATCGACTTTGGGAGCTCCAACCGCAGGAGCCTGCAGACTTAACATCGTGGAGCTCGCTATAGTTCAGGCCCTCAAGTCCTGGCAACATTCCCGGAAACCTTGGTTAGGGACTGACTTCGGGAGCTGCAACCGCAGGAGCTTCGACCGCCCCGATCACGGGAGTTTCGGCTGCCCCGACTGCGAATGGTTTGTGGGTGAATAAGGAGGAAAGGAGATAAGACTTTATTGCCTTCCATCACAGTGAGGAACGTGGGGAATCCACTGTGGTGGATGTTTATGTTAACTTTTATGTAGTTTTGTGTCTTGTTGCTTTTTTCTGGTATGACTGTATGGCAAATCAAATTTCACGGTACCTTAAATGGTGCACGTGACAATAAAGGACCATTGGTGTGTTGTATGCGATGGCTGATGGGGTGAAAGGTGAGGACTAGGGGGAGACTGCCCCTATTGCGAGTAGTGTGAGGGGGAGCAAGGGCGGAGCTGCGAGGTACCGAGGAGACACCAGTGAGGGCCTCATCTCTAGTGGAAGAGTGGAACCCCCATTCCCTAAAGAATGAGGACATCTCAGCTGTCCTGGTATGGAACACCTCATCTTGAGCTCCATACCAGAACATGATTTGCAGATTGACAGGGTGGTGAAGAAGGGTTTCGGCCTTCATCGGTCAGGGGAAGGAGTGTGGAAGTTGGGATATTCATGTTACATAGTACAACACATTGATCAGGCCGCATACGCAGTATTGGGTTCAGTTTTGGTCACCCTGCTTTAGGAAGGATGTCGTCAAGCTGCAAAGAGTACAGGGAAGATTTACGGAAATGTTGCCAGGACTCGAGGGCCAGAGCTATAGGGAGAGGTTGAGCAGACTTGGACTTTAATCCTTGGAGCGCAGGAGGATGAGGAATGCTCTACAGAGATGCGTACAATTCCTATATTCCCAGACCCATCCTCAGCCTTGCTTGTGAAGTTACACTGTGGTCTCCAGAAACATTCCCATGGAAAGACCATCTCCTCTGTAAGAGCTGGAGCCCTGGAATTAGTTAACACTGGTTGAGTTTAGAGTGCGATCCCACCTGATGCGCTCATTGGGAAATGGGCAAGATCTACTATTCAAATGTGTACACACTCCCGCGCACAGTGTGGTCACCATAGTCACTGAACAGGGGCCAGCAGCCACCTGGTGGAAGCCTCACCTGCACAGCCATTCTGGACGTGGCAACTTGTGAACTCTCTCCTGGACCTTCCATCAGGGCCCAGGAGACAGGAAGTCACTGCCCTTGTCTGGGACAGGACTAACGTGCTCACTACCTGGACATTCTTACAACATTCTTGTAAAATGTCTCTGAACCCTTTCCCATCACCTTAAGCCCATGCGCCTGGTTTTCCATTTGGGTGCATTCAGCATCTGGCAATGATGGACAGAGATGGACAGATGTTGCCAGTGGTACCCAGCAGGCAACATCTGGCTGGGAACCACACCTTTAAATCCCATCTCTGTACACGTGGCTTGTGGGTGGATAACTTGTTTCAGTTAAACATCGTGGATTCCTTCCTGTAGAAACCCAAATCCCCCCCACACATACTCCGAGAGGGCCCCCTCTCAGTCCTGATGTATCATTCACTGCAACCCCCACAGAGGCTGCCTGACCCGCTGTTTTTTCCAGCGTTCTGCTTTCATTCTAGATTCCAGCATCTGCAGTTCCTTGTGCGTACGTGCTTGCAAATGGCTGGTGATATTTGCAGAGTTACGTGAAGCAACTTGGAAACACTTTAACAAAAAATAACCTTTATTGCCCAATGCCGAGAAAAAGTGTTCCTGGCATTTCCCTGGGCAGGAATACTGAGAGAACCAGGAGTGAGCTCAGCACAGTCACCACCAGGTGGCAGACTGTGGCAGCAACACTGGATAAACCAGGAAAATGCAAGTTTAGATTAGTTTAGTTTAGTTTAGAGATACAGCAAGGGAACAGGCCCTTCGGCCCACATAGTCCACGCCGATCTTTGATCACCCGTTCACAATAGTTCTATGCTAGCCCACTTTCCCACCCACTCCCTACGCACTAGGGCCAATTTACAGAGGGCCAATTAACCTATAACCCCACACGTCTTTGGAGTGTGGGAGGAAACCAGAGGGCAAGTATAGAGCACGGGACACAAGAGGGGAATAGATAGGGTGAGTGCACAGAGTCTTTTACCTAGGGTAGGTTTACTTTAGGTAGACAAAAGTGCTGGAGAAACTCAGCGGATGAGGCAGCATCTATGGAGCAAAGGAAATAGGCAACGTTTCGGGCCTTTAGTTCAGTTTATTGGCAGATGCACTGAGGTACAGTGAAAAGCTTTTTGTTACGTGCTAAACAGCCAATGTGAAGACTATACATGATTACAATCGAGCCGGCAACGGTGTACAGATACAGGAGTAACTCAGCGGGACAGGTAGCATCACTGGAAAGAAAGAATGCGTGACTTTTTGGGTCGAGATCCTTCTTCAAACTCGACCTGAAACGTCACCCATTCCTTCTCTCCAGAGATGATGCCTGTCCCGCTGAGTTACTCCAGCATTTTGTGCCTATCTTCGGTTTTCTGATGTTCCTTCGTACAAATACAGTCGAAAAGGTTTAACGTTTTATTAAAGTAAAGTCTGATGAAAGGTAGTGCAAGGGCCTCCAGTGCATAGCTCAGGACCACTCTCTAGTTGTTGATAGGATGGTCCAGTTGCCATCAAGGAGGTTCAAGATTTGCTAGGAACCCGAGGGGCAACTTCTTCAAACCAAAGAGTAGTGGGTTTATGGAACGCGCTGCCAGAGGAGGTAGTTGAGGCAGGTACTGTATCTACATTTAAAAGACAGTTGGATCCGTTTAACTTGGCCTCATGTCCGGCAGAATCATTGCGGGCCGAAGGGCCTGTTCCTGTGCTGTACCATTCCATATTCTATGTTCATTTTCTATAGTCTATATTCCATGGTCTAGGTTCTATTGTCTATGTTCAATGGACAGGTACATGTGGAGGATCAGTTTAGAGGGATGTACTGTAGTTTGAATGCAGGAAAATGGGACTATTGTATGTTGGTCGGCATGGATAAGTTGGGCCGAAGGGCCTGTTTCCGTGCTGTATGACTGTAGGTGTCTCTGGTGCCTAGGAGTGGATTTAAATCTTTTAAAAATCTCCAGCAACCACATACCAACGAAGGAGGGAAATAATCTGGGAGGCCACTTTAACCGGAAAAACCAGTGTCTCTGCAATATATCTGAATCTCAGGAATGGAAAGAATGTCAAAAACGCACTAACGTTGAACGAGCTGTGTCCGTGTGGAATGACAGCTAAAAATAGAAGAGAAAAGTAGAAACAAGGAAACTGCAGACACTGGTTTACACGAAAAGATACAGAGTGCTGGAGTTACTCAGATGGTCAGGCTGAATGTCAAGACCATGCCTTATCCCTAGAGATGCTGCCTGACCCGCTGAGTTACTCCAGCATTGTGCGTCTATCTTAAGTCAGGGACTAAACCTACGTCACCAAATTGAAAATTAATGCTTCAGAAAGGTAGATCCATTCTCAGCTGAGTCCCACGGTTTAGCACCAGGATTCCCGATTAACGAGTATCACTCGACCAACCCTTCACACCTTCACCCCACACCAGCCAAACCATGTTGTCTAAGCATTATGAGCGCAGGCAAACGTATCCTTGGACCATGACCCCACAGACGAGCAGCAGGCCACTATCTCCAGCACCATCACTGACCATCAACTCCGGCTCTCTGCCCTCCCAAGCCACCAACCTCATCGTTCCCCAGCCCCACATGGCCCGATTTTACCTTCTCCCCAAAATCCACAAACCTGACTGTCCTGGCAGACGCATTGGTTCTGCCTGTTCTTGTCCCACCAAAATTATTTCCACATACCTCGACCCCATCCTATCCCCACTGGTTAAATCCCTCCCTACCTATGTTCAAGACACCTCACACGCTCTACGTCTACTCCATGACTTCCGATTTCCAGGTCCCCATTCCTGCATCTTCACCATGGATGTCCAGTCACTCTACACTTCCATCCCCCACCAGATGGGCCTTAAAGCCCTCCGTTTCTTCCTCGACCGGAGAATCAACCTATACCCGTCCACTGATATTCTTCTCCGCCTAGCGGAGTTGGTCCTTACCCTTAACAACTTTTTGTTTGACTCCCCCCATTTCCTCCAAATACAAGGCGTAGCTATGGGCACGTGCATGGGCCCAAGCTATGCCTGCCTCTTTGTAGGATACATCGAACAATCTTTGTTCGAGGCGTATGGTGGCCCTATCCCCGACCTCTACCTCCGCTACATCGATGATTCCATTGGTGCTACCTCCTGCACCCACACACAACTCACTGACTTCATCCATTTCACCACTAACTTCCATCCGGCACTCAAATACACCTGGACCATTTCCGACACTTCCCTACCATTTCTTGACCTCACTATCTCCATCGCAGGTGATAGACTACTAACCGACATCCACTATAAACCCACTGACTCCCATGGCTATCTGGAGTACACTTCTTCCCACCCTGCTTGCTGTAAGGACTCCATCCCCATCTCCCAATTCCTCCGTCTACGCCGCATCTGCACCCAGGATGAGGTGTTCCACATTTTTCAGGGGACGGGGGTTCCCCTATTCTACTATAGATGGGGCCCTCACCAGGGTGACTTCTATACCCCGTAACTCCACTCTCACACCCCACGCCCCCACTGGTAACAAGGGCAGAGTCCCTCTTGTCCTCACCTTCCACCCTACCAGCCATCACGTACAACAAATAATCCTCCGTCATTTACGCAACCTCTTTTTAAAAAAGAAGTCATTTTCGCGACCTCTTTTTATTTAATAGAGGCATATACATCAGTGTACATCCCATTTATATTGTTACAATCATTATACCCCTTAATTTTAAGGCTTTTAAAGAAAAAGAGTAGAAACAGAGAGAGTGAAGAGAGTGAGAAAAGTTGTGAAAGTGAAAAAGCGTGCCAAAGGGAAGGAAAAAAAAGAGAGCCCTTGGTCAAAGAGTTAGAGAAAGGAGATTAAGAGATAGACCCTAGAAAAGAGAAAAAAGAAGAGAGAGAGAGAGAAAAACAAAGGAAAAGCCAGTTACTATATTATAAACATCAGGCAAAAGGAATTAACCAACTCGATAGTTTTTCATCCCCCTTTACTAAGGCCCGACGTTGGTGCCTTTTTTGAGGTACCCTTGCACCCTATCTTTGTAGCAAATCTATAAATGCAGACACATCTGATAGAACCGATCTGATTTTCCTGCCAGGCGGAGTCTCATATCTTCCAGATGTAGTGTTTCAAACATAGTTGAAATCCACATATTTACTGTTGGTAGAAGGGCATTTTTCCAGAATTTTAAGATTACCCTTTTTCCTATTATTAAGCCATATTCAAATAGATTCTTTTGAAACACGTTTAATTCAAGGCTACCTTCTGTTATTCTGAAAATAATCCAATCTGCCTTTGGTGTCAGTTTTATTTTAAATAGTTTTGTAAAGATTTCAAAGATTTCAATCCAAAATTTTTGAATTTTTGTACAAAAGACAAATTAATGCGCTATAGTTGCTTCTTGAGACTGGCATTTATCACAAATAGATGAGACGTTGGGAAAAAGTTTACTTAATTTAGTTTTTGAATAGTATAATCTGTGTAAGATTTTAAATTGTATTAAAGTGTGTCTTACGTTAATTGAACATTTATGCACATTCAATAAGTGTTCTTCCCACCTTTCTTTGGAAATTTTTATACTTAATTCATTTTCCCAGTCTCTTCAGTTGTTGGTATTTCTGCATTTAGAATAATATTTTATATATATGAGATTACATTTGCTGATTAAGTCTTTGTATTCATTGGTTCATCCAGTAAATCTGATGGCATATTTCTAATATTTACAGACCAATAGTAATACATGAAAATTAGGGAGTGCTAATCCCCCTACTGCTTTGGGTTTATTCAAGTGTGATCTTTGTATTCTATGGGACTTACAATCCCAAATAAAATTTGTAATATCTGAGTCCAATTAAAAAAAAACTTTTTGGGTAGGTATATTGGGATTGATTGGTACAGGTATAAAATTTGTGGTAGAAAAATCATTTTTATGACGTTTATTCGGCCTAGTAAGGAAGCGTTTTCCAAAATATAATTTTGTAGTTTCTTAAGTACAGGATTATAGTTTGCATTAAACATGTCTTGATATCTTCTAGTGATTTCAATACCGAAGTATTTAAATTTTTCCTAGTTATTTCAAAAGGAAACTGTAAGAGATGTGTAGAATCTTTCGGTTTTATTGACATGATTTCACTTTTATTCCAACTTATTCTATAACCTGAAAATTATCCAAAGTCCTCAATTAAGTTTAAAATATTGGGTACAGTGATATGAGGTTTTGTGATGTACAAAAGTACATAATCAGCGTATAATGATATTTTATTGTTTGAATATTTTGTATTATATCCATGGATATTCGGATGAGTTCTAATTATTTCCGCTAATGGTTCAATTATAAGGGCAAATAACAATGGTGATAATGAACAACCTTGTCTATTACCCCTTGAGAGTTGAAATTTTGTAGATAAAATATTATTAGTTAATATTCTGGCCGTTGGCTTATTATATAATAATTTAATCCCTAGAATGAAATTCTCTCCTAATTGAAATTTTTGCAATACCTTAACCATATAATTCCATTCAACCTGATCGAATGCTTTCTCTGCATCCAGCTAAATAATAGCTAGTTTTTGATCTTCAATTTGGTGTGAATGCATTATGTTGATCAGACATCACAAATTATTAAATGATTGTCTCTTAGGGATAAACCCAGTTTGATCCGGATGTATTAATTTACTGGCATACTTACTTAATCTTCTAGCTAATATTTTTGCTAATATTTTTTTATCTGTGTTTAACAACATAACAGCTCTATATGATCTGGGTTCTTCCACATCTTTATCTTTCTTAAGTATTAATGTAATCGTAGATTCTGCTAGTGTATCAGGTAGTATTTGTTCTTTAAAAGCATATGTATACATTTTTTATAGGCGTGGTGTAAATATGTCATAAAAACATTTATACAATTCATTACTAAATCCGTCAGGACCTGGTGTTTTTCCATTTTTTTAATGAGATTATTGTGTCTTCTATTTCCTTATTTGAGATTTGTGCTCCCAATTCCTCTTGTTCCTGTAACTCTAGTTTGGGAAGATTATAAATATCCAAGAACTCAGTAACTTTATTGGAATCCGTTGTTGTTTTGGATGTATACAAATTCTCATAAAATTGCGCAAATCTTTTATTAATATCATTCGGTAATGTTAACACTTCCCCTCTATCTGATTTAATCTTTGAAATCGTATGTTCCTTTTCTCGTTTTTTTAACTGACGTGCCGGATGTTTATGGGGCTTATCCCCGAATTCAAACTGTTCCTGTCTTGTGGTTTGGAATAATCTTATAACTTTCTCTGATGGTAATTAATTTTATTTAAATGTTACTATTAATATTTTATTATGTTTATCCATAGTTGGGTCTTTAGCATTATCTATGTTCAATTGTCTAATTTGTTCTTCTAACTGCCTTTGTTCGTTCTTATTTTTTTTATTCTGAAAGGCTTGGTATGAGATTATAACACCTCGAATAAATGCTATGAAAGATTCCCATAATAATGTAGGTGACGTGTCTGGCGTGTCATTTATTTCGAAGAAAAGATCCATTTGCTGTTTTAGATATATACTCCCTTGCGGGTCTTTTAAAATGTGAGGATTGTACCTCCAAAACGGTGTATTCTTAGACATTCCTTTCATTGAAAAAAAAAGTTAGTGGGGAGTGATCTGAAATGGTATTTGTATGGTATTTTGGATTCAAAGTATACGGAATTAATTTTGTGTCTACCAGGAAATAATCTATACGTGAATATGTCTTGTGTACCGATGAATAGAATGAGTAATCCCTGCCGGTCGGATTTGCAATCCTCCAAACATCTGTTATATTTGAATTTTTTATATATGTGTTTAAAAGTTCGCTAGTTTTAGATTTCGTATTACCTTTCTGTTTTTGACTAGATTTATCTAAGTAAGGGTCTAAAACACAATTGAAGTCTCCACCGATTATAACATTCTGGTAATTATATTCTGCGATTATATTCAAAATTTTATTGAAAAAATGCGGATTGTCAAAGTTAGGCGCATATATATTTACCAATGTAATTGGGGTAGCATGGATCTCACTGGTAACTATCAAATATCTCCTGTCCTTATCTGTTAAGGTATTTTTCTGTTTAAATAGAATGCCTTTGCGAATAATGATAGACGTGCCTCTGGATTTTGATGTATATGACTAGTGAAATGTTTGGCCTATCCAGTTCGCCCTCAATCTAGCTTGATCTTGAAGTTTAAGATGCGTTTCTTGAAGAAAGATCTGTGTTGTATTCTTTCAGCTGAGCTAAAATCTTACCCCTTTTAATGCGTTCGTTAACCCCCCTAATATTCCAGCTGCAGAATGAGATTCCTCCCAGTTTATTTTGTTTCTTGTCTTGCATTTTGACTATGTTTAATGCCTGTGTATCTTGTGGTGCATCTGTACCTCAGGTCTTTAAGTATTGGGGGAGCATTTACCCAACCAAGTTCAATTTGTAGATTCCTTTTGCGATTCTCCTTGAATAAAAAAAACACACATGTGACTGATTGTGATATTAAAAAAAACCTAGTAAAAGTGAAAATACAGTGTCCGAACTTGTCGGCACTGTAACAAGTGGCCCATCTGTTGGTGGGAGAAAACATTATGTCGACTTCCATTGTTGATATTAAGCAAACAAATAGCTCCGCTCCCTCAATTAGTCATAACATATCATATCATACTAGAACGGGGCCGGTTCAAAATCAGATGTATAGTACCCATTTACAGTATATGTATCCATTTCATATGCATTCCCAAATATATATCTAACAGTTTTATCTACTAAATGTCAAGCATCTAGTTTTACCTCGGTAATAATCAATGTTACTGATTCTCTTCCACGATGGTTAAAGCATATTTATATGCATTCTCTGGGTTTGTGAACGATTTTTGCTGTTCCTTGTAAGAGATCCTCATTTTAGCTGGGTAGTAAACACCATATCTGACTTGGAGAGCCTGCTTTGCCTTAGAGAACTGATTTTGCTTCTGAACAATTTCATAGGGATAGTCCCTGAATATTTTGAAAGATGTCAGACCGTACTTCAGTGGCACTCCATATTTAATGTTACTCATAACCTCTTCCAAGTCAGAAATGTCCCGGAATTTCACAATAATCTGACGTGTGTATTCTGAGCCTGTTTAAGATTTTTGTTTAAATCTCGGAACTAGGTGTGCCGCTTCAATTTTCGGTAGGTTAGGAAGATTGAGAGCTTCTTTAATTAAATCCGCAGCGAACTCCCGAGGGTTATCTCCCTCGGATCACCTCTGGTACTCCAACTAATCTTAGATTTTGGCGTCTCAAACGAGCTTCCAGATCCAAGCTGTTTTGCAGTGAGATCATGAAGTATCTTCATTTTCTTCATCTCCTCAGCCATTCGGCTCATCTCTTCCTCCATCTCTTGCATTGTTGTCACATATGAAGAGACAGTCTCGTGCACTGTTTCAAACTTCTTCTTCCCCCTTATCCATTCTCTCCAGTGATTCAACTCTCACATCTACAATTTGTTTATTTACGGTGCCAATCGAATCCTGCACAGACTCAATGACTTTCTGGTTGCCCGCATTCATGTTCCCCATCAGCTGTTCCATCATCTCTCTCATCATCTTCTCCATCTGCTTTCCATCCACCTTTTCATCTTTCAGTTCTCTTACCGTTTGCTTTACGTCCTCAATTTCTTTGTCCTTATCTGCCTTAGCTCTTGTAGCCGTTTCGGAGAGCACTTTTCCTTCAGGAGCCACTTCAAAAGTAGTTTCTTCAGTCATCTTCTGGCTTCTCCAGTGATGTTTCGTGACTGTTCTCTGAGGACTCTGAGCAGTAAAATGTTGCATTTAAAATGTTAAATCCACCGTTAAATCCACAGCGCTTATTGATGATGTCAGCAGCACAACGTTCAGAGGCTCTGGTAAGAATTTTAAATCGGTCCCGATCAGTAGACCCAATTTTAATGTGAAAAATCGCAAATTTTCGTGAGTGGAGCTATGTGTCTGTTGCTAGAACATGACGCCACCGGAAGTCCCCATTTTTGCGACCTCCAACGGGATCCCACCACTGGCCACATCATCCCATCTCCTCCCCTGTCTACTTTCCACAGAGACCGCTCCCTCCGTAGCTCCCTGGTCAATTTGTCCCTTCCAACCCGAACCACCCTCTCTCCAGGCACTTTTGCTTGCAACACTTGTCGCTTTACCTCCCCCCTTGACTCCATTCAAGGACCCAAGCAGTCTTTTTCGAGGTGCGGCAGAGGTTCACCTGCACCTCCTCCAACCTCATCTCTTGCATCCGCTGCTCTAAGTGTAGCAATGTTACAAAATTTTGAGATTTTAAAAATCAAGTCTGCAATTTATCCCATCAGATAAAGCATAAAAAGAAGTTTAATTTGACACCTAATTCACTTTCATATCTTCAGTATTAAGAAAGTTATGACCATTTCCATACTCGGAAATTAGCATCTTGTTCCCCATTGCCTTTCAATTGACAACTCAAAAGCTGTGATTTAGAACAGTTAAAAGCCCATAACTTTCTTAAAAATTAAGAGAACTCAATGAAATGTTCAGTTATTATAGATTGAAGCGTTCTGAAACAAATATGAAACAATCTTACTTGGATGACCTGAAATTAAAGCATATAATTAGTTAGTTATCTAATTATAGCTAATTACAAAATTCAATGAGTAGATCTAAACATCTATCTGTTTCTTAAGAAAAAATAAACTTTTTTAAAATTGCCTTTAGTGTCCAAATAACATTCACACAATAATCCACAATATAACATAATTTTAAAATCTAATTTTCATTAATTTCTAGGCCAAATGGAAGGAATTTAGTGTCTAATGCCTGTAAATTAATGGCCATTTAAATCAACTAGCGAGTGGGTTTTAGTGGAATGCGGTGGATTGGAATGTTGCGGTTTGCGGTGAAGTCGGGAGGAAAAATACTGTTGGTTCATACATTTTCTTGGACCCCATTTCGCAACATGAAAATATTATTAAAGCCTCCATAAAAACCAACTTTTAATATAAAAATAAACTGTGTACCTTTTTTTCTTCCCTACGCAAAATCATTCCCGTTGTCGGTGCTCACGGCTTTTGAAGGTGATTTTTAAATTACTCTAGTTAATAAATAATCTAGCGTAATTTAAAACTACCTTCATGAATGAAATGTTGGAGCGCTTTTTCTTCCGCAACGAAATCGCCTGACATGGATCAATTTTCCCTGTCTGTAGAAAAACGGCACTTTAAGCCCGCCCCCCTCTGAAAGGCGCCAAAGTTACGCACACGGGGAGCGGCAGAACTGCAGCGCTGCTAAAGGTAAGTTTTGTAACATACCTACTAAGTGTCAGCTGCTCTACATCGGTGAGACCAAGCGTAGGCTTGGAGATTGCTTCGCCGAACACCTCCGCTTGGTTCGCAATAACCAACCTGATCTCCCAGTGGCTCAGCACTTCAACACCCTCTCCCTTTCCGAATCCGACCTTTCTGGCCTGGGCCTCCTCCATGGCCAGAGTGAGGCCCACCGTAAATTGGAGCAGCGGCACCTCATATTTCGCTTGGGCAGTTTGCACCCCAGCGGTATGAACATTGACTTCTCTAATTTCAGGTAGTCCCTACTTTCTCCTCCCCTTCCCAGCTCTCCCTCAGCCCACGGTCTCCGTCTCTTCCCCCCTCCCCCCCACCAGTCTGAAGAAGGGTCTCGACCCGAAACGTTACCTATTTCCTTCGCTCCATAGATGCTGCCCCACCTGCTGAGTTTCTCCAGCATTTTTGGCTACCTTCGATTTTCCAACATCTGCAGTTCCTTCTTAAACATGAGTGCAGGCAAGATTGGTTTGGCTGAGATGCGTAGGCCAATTACTCTAGAGCCATCGTCACAGATAGGCCTGAGATGAAGGCAGAAAGGAAAAACAAAACTAGGCGCACCAAATATTAGATCCAGTTTCTTCCCCTTTTGGCCTCCAAAGCGAATAAATGATAGGCCCGTGATCAGACATTTAGTACTTCCAGTTCCAACTTCATCTCCCCAAGAGCTATGCTGAAAGGCCTTGA
The DNA here is from genome assembly GCA_963514005.1 of Raja brachyura. The sequence goes on along the minus strand of OY740792.1, from coordinate 61,542,683 downwards.
ATTTTCTTTTGTTTTACAAACTGGTAACTTGGAGAGGTTTCCGAAAAGGTTCACCAGGATGTTATCTGGGCTTGTGGGCTGGAGTTACAGGGAGAGGTTGGACAGGCTGGGACTTTTGACTTTGGAGCCTAGGAGGCTGAGGGGTGACCTTGTTGAGGTGTACAAGATCATGAGGGGCACGGATAAAGTGAACGCTCACAATCGTTTCCTCGGGGAAGAAGATTCTAGAACTAGATGGCACAGGCTTAAGGTTAGGGGAGAGATTCGGAGCGTGGAGCGGTGTGGTGGCCCGCGGCTGCGCCCAGACTTCAGGGCTGCGGGGGCTCTGGCTGCGGGCCTGTGGACGGTAACATCGGGAGCTCGAGGGTCCCTGGTGGGAGACCGCTTTTCGGAGCTCCCGCGGCGGCAGCTTCTCCCGCCCAAGTTGCGGGGTTGAAAACGACCAGGAGTGGGCCTGACATCGCCCGGCGCGGCTTTAACGGCCAGGGGCTTTGACATCGGTAGAGGATGGAGAGCAGGGGAGAGACAAGACTTTGCCTTCCATCACAGTGAGGAGGAGATTCACTGTGATGGATGTTTGTGTGAATTGAGTTGGTTGTGTGCCTTGTCTATTTATTTCTTTTTGCTGCCAAAGGGACTAAAGATGGAAATTAGCAATTGGCCATAATCTTGCATATTTACATGTAAATGTTTATCAATATGCACTGTCCCTGTTTAAAATTTTAAAAATCGACTTCCGGTTGGCGTCATGCTGTGAGTGGAGCCGCGCCATTACAGCTCCGCAAAAAACTGAATTTAAAACGGGGGTAAAAGGGTCAAACAAACAAACTCACCACAGGAGATTGATTGCACACGGCTCCGGCAGCGTTTGAAAAAGAAATGTCGACCCAGCGCTCCCCTCCCCCCACTTCAAAAAAAACGCAGAGAAGGGAACCAGGCCTGAGTGCTGCTGCTGCTGCTGCTGCTGCCACTGCCTCTTCCTCTCAAGAAGAAATTTCACAGAGGAGAGCTGAAATGGAAGATATCAAGACTTCTATCCTAGGTGAGATAAAGATGCTTAGGAAGGAGTATAAGGCTGATTTAAAAAGTTTAAAATCAGACATGCAGTCACTTCGTGAGAAATTTGATGTCGACTTAAAGGAAGTTGTATCCTCGGTGAGAAGTATGGTGGAGGAGTGGAAAGATAAGGCTGATGCCGCGTTGCGAGCCCAAATCTTGGAGGTAAAGGATATAGCTGCTGGGGTGGAAAGAAAGTTGGATGACAAGATAGATCCTATTCTAATCTCGATAGACCAACAAGGCGAAGCAATTAAAGAGCTTACTAAGATTGCTGAATATAATACTAAGGAGAATGAGAATCTCCGAGCCGAGAACAAACGCCTCTCAGAATTAATACATAAAATAAATGAGAAATGTATTGATCTGGAGGGTCGCCAACGTCGTAAAAATTTGAGAATAGTTGGTCTGAAAGAAGGTCGTGAGGGGAATCAGGATCCCCGAAAATTTGTTGCTAAACTTTTAAAGGATGCTCTGAATCTGGATGAAGAACCTATACTGGGCCGTGCGCACAGGGCTCTAAGACGAGTTCCTAGGAGCGGTTCGCCCCCCAGACAAATGATTGTCAAAGTGGCCTTTGATCATGTCTTTGAAGAAATGATGAAGATAATAATAAAAAAGAGAAATCTGAAATTTGATGGAGACAACATCAGTATTTTCAGAGATTACCCAGCAGAAGTGGCTAAGAGAAGAGCACAATTTACAGAAACAAGAAGTATCCTGCGGAGTCTAAAGGATACTAAGGATCTGAGATATGGTTTGATGTACCCAGCAACACTGAGAGTAACCTATGATGGTAAAGAACAACGTTTTGTTAAGCATACTGAAGCATTGAAATTCGCCCGAGGCATACAGCAGAAGTTGGAAGACGACGAGAGAGAAGACGGGGAGGAAGAAACCGGAAACGACTGAGAGGACTGAACTTTTATCACCGACCTGTGAATATGGAAATATTCATTCAGAAGGATGTGGAATAATGAGCATATAGTTGTAATTCTGTATTAATTAGTAGAAAAATATTAATTATTCCATGATAATAGTATTACATATTATAGTATTAAATATAATCGATATTAGTAATTAGTTATTAATAATATGTAATAATAGAAATAATTGATAAGTATATAAAGTTAGTACCCTATACCAACTTATATAGTATTGGGATAGGAGCTGATATTATTAACATCTTTAAGTACGGAAGTCGTTAGATTAATGGCCATGTTAGTGTGGCTTTCACCTTCACATACTACACACTATACAAGTGTAGTTTCTTTTTTTTCCGAGCACCCTTCTAACACCCTTTACTTTTTTTTCATTGATATTCTTTATTGTTTTTGTTTTTCTCTGACCTTATATTACATATTATTTGAATATAGATTTGTATGCTATAGTATATTCAGTTTAAAAAGACATCGATACGGATTAATGTGGATAGAAATTCTCATTGGATTGAAGCTCGGGTGCAACGGGGAGCTGAGGAAGCCAAGAAGGCTACTCCAAAAAAAGCCCCCTTAATAGTAAAATGCAGGATATGAAGGTGAAGATTGGGGGTGATGGAGTAACCTTCTGCAGTTGGAATGTAAAAGGAATTAATGAACCAATTAAAAGGGGAAAAGTCTTAGCTCAATTGAACAAATTGAAGGCAGATGTCATTTTTCTCCAAGAGACGCATCTTAGAAAAGATGCTCAACACAGATTAACAGCTAAATGGATTTCTAAGGTGTATCATTCTACATTTATACATAAATCTAGAGGAGTTGCAATAATTATTCGCAAAGGCACACCCTTTATACAAAGTGCTATTATAGAGGATAAAGAAGGTAGATATGTAATAATTACAGGTGAATTACACTCAAAAAAGGTAATTTTAATGAATATATACGCTCCTAATTTTGATAACCCATTATTTTTTAAGAAAATATTTAATAATATTCCCATATGTACTCAACATAATTTAATAATTGGAGGTGATTTAAATTGTACCCTAGATAATTATCTAGACAGATCATCAACAAAAAGGAAAGCCGTCTCGAAATCAAGTAATCTTATAAATACTTTCATTAACACATCTAATATTAAAGATATTTGGAGGATAGATAATCCATCCGGACGAGAATATTCTTTTTTCTCGCCCGTACATGGAACCTATTCGAGGATAGATTATTTTCTAATAGATTCTAAATTACTTCCTTTTGCGTATGATGCAAAATATCATAACATTATTATTTCAGATCACGCGCCATTAACATTTAAGATAAAATTAAAAGATATTTCTAACAAAACTACTACTTGGAGATTTAATCCTCAGATATTAAAGGACAATGATTGTTGCAATCATGTATTGGATCAGATTAAATTATTTTTTGATACTAATGATAATTCTGAAACCTCCCCATCATTGCTATGGGACACATTTAAGGCATACACGCGTGGCGCAATAATATCTGCACAAGCTCATTTTAATAAAGAAAATCGAAAGATAGAACAAAATTTAGAAAATGAGATAAAACGTTTAGATAGTGAAAATATAAAACATCCTTCCAAAGAGTTAAGTAATAAAATTGCATCAGTAAAATATAAATTAAATAAAATATATTCTAACCAAGTTATTAAACTTTTTCAACAAACAAAACAAGTGCATTTTGAATTTGGAGACAAACCACAAAAACTATTAGCACGACAGCTTAGAAGATTAGAAGAGGAAAAGACGATACATGGAATTAGATCTGAGTATGGAAATATATTGACTACTCCGAAAGATATTAATGATAGATTTCTACAATACTATAAAAATCTTTATTCGTCAAAATTAACAGGACAAACAGACAGTATGGAAATATTTTTAAAAGAATGTCAAATTAATAGTTTAGACCAGGAAGGTAGAGAATTGTTAAATGCTGAAATAACAGTAAAGGATATTGTAGAGTCGATTAGTTCGTTGAAGAATGGAAAAGCAGCGGGTCCTGACGGCTTAAGTGCAGAATTTTATAAAAAATTTCAGGATTTGATCTCACCAAGACTACAGACAATGTATAGATATGCTTATGATCAAGGTAAATTACCAGAATCATTAAATGAATCTACAATTACACTTATCCCTAAAGCAGATAAGGATTTGGAAGATCCAGGATCATATAGAGCGATTGCCCTTTTAAATACAGACCAAAAAATATTAACTAAGATTTTATCTAGGAGATTAAGTATAGTGATTTCTAGATTAATACATTATGACCAAACAGGTTTTATCTCAAAGCGTTACTAATCCCATAATCTCAGACGCCTATTTAATATTATATATTCAAAAAGAATACGAGATATGGAATTAGCGGTTATATCACTAGATGCAGAAAAAGCGTTTGATCAGGTGGAATGGTTGTATTTATTTAATATAATGGAAAAATTTCAATTGGGTGATATTTTTTGTAAATGGGTAAGAATTTTATACTCGAATCCTACCGCTAGAATTTTGACTAATCAAATTCTATCATCTAAATTCAAACTCTCTAGGGGATGTAGACAAGGATGTCCGTTGTCGCCCTTACTGTTCGCATTGGTAATAGAACCTATGGCGGAAAAAATAAGATCTGAACCTGAAATATATGGTTACACTACTGACACAACAATTAACAAAATCTCTCTATACGCAGATGACGTTTTGATTTATATTACAAAACCGGAAATTAGTATTCCTAATTTGCTAAATGTTATAACTAAGTTTGGTGCATTTTCCGGATACAGGATCAATTGGAATAAAAGTGAGATTATGCCAATAACAGGTATAAATTTAAAGACATTACAACAATACCCATTAAAGATAGTTACAGATAAATTTAAATATTTAGGGATTAATGTAACACTAACTCATAACTCATTAATAAAATCCAACTATCCTCAACTATTAGATAAACTTAGAAAGAATATTTCATATTGGAAAACACTTCCTATATCTATGATTGGTAGAATAAGTGCTATAAAGATGGTGTTTTTACCACAATTGTTATATTTATTCCAGGCTATCCCTTTTTTCTTACCAAAAACTTTTTTTAAAAAAATTGATAATATTGTTAATAGTTTTATTTGGGATTATAAAAACCATAGAATAAGTAAAAAACATCTATGTAAATCTAAGATAAACGGAGGTCTAGCACTCCCAAATTTTCTATATTATTTTTGGGCTGTTCAGATTAAAAATATGAATTACTGGTGGGTAAATACGGACCATGCACCAACATGGTTAAATATAGAAAAGGAAGATTGCCTTCCTTTTAACGTAGGTTCGATAATTTTCGCACCAATAGAAGTACAAAAAAAAATCTATAAGGACAACATAATAATATATAATAATAGACGTATTTGGAAACAAATTGTTAAGACTTTACATTTAGATAATCTCTCATTTAGATTACCAATTAGGAATAACCCATCGTTTAGGCCTCCCATGTTGGATGGGGGGTTTAGACAATGGGATGATTTAGGAATTACAAGAATAGAACACCTTTATAGAAAAGGAAAATAACTTTTATTCCAAGAGGTACAAGACATTTATGGACTATCTCAACAACATTTGTTTAGATATCTACAAATTAGAGATTATATTAAATCAAATACACAAGATTATAAAAATAAAGAAGCAGGATTGTTAGACGATTTATTTAATTTACACCCAAATACAGAAAAATTAATAGCTTATATATATAACATCATTTTGGATAAGGAGAATCCAACAACGGAAACATATCGTTAAGCATGGGAAAATGACATAGGATTAGCTATAACAAAAGAAAACTGGGAAGAAAGTTTACAACGTATACACCGATGTTCATTAAACGCCAGACATATATTGATTCAATTTAAAGTATTATATAGGTTACATTATTCAAAAGTTAAATTAAATAGTATCTTTCCGAAGCTTTCTGCTATCTGTGACAAATGTAAGAAAACAGAGGCAAATTTAATACATAGTTTTGTCACATGTCCTAAATTGAATCATTATTGGACAGAAATTTTTAAAGTTATTTCTGAAGTTATAAAAGTTAAATTGGACCCCAACCCAAAGTCAATAATATTTGGAATTCCGGACTTACAGTTATCACTTACAGTAAATCAAAGAAATTTCTTTGATTATTGTTTGATAATTGGGAAAAAAATTATATTGAAATTTTGGAAGGGAACACTATCCCCCACAACTAAAATGTGGGCAGCAGAGATGCTGGAGACGCTACATCTGGAAAGAATTAGATTTGTCCTATTGGACAGGTATAATTCTTTTGAACAGATATGGTCTCCATATATATTGTATCTAAATAAGTAGCTGTTCTTGGCAACATGGCTCGACGTGCCCCCCGCGGGATCTGATGAGAATAATGTATTTTTAAAATGGAAGTAACATGTCTTTACTGATACCATCATTTGTAGTAGAGTTATTAATAATACATATTGTGATCTTTTATTTATATATATAATATAGGCAGAGGTTAAAAAATTTTATTTTTATTTTTTTATTTTTTTTATTTTTTTTTAGTTCTTTTCTCTTCTTTTCTTTTTTACAATTATCAAATTATTAGTTAACTATACCCTCATTGATTTATAAGCTACTTTTTCTTTATCTTTATTTCTAAAAAAATAATAGATAAGTATTATTAATGTTTTACATGTATGATAAAATGAATTATCTGATATCTGTAAAGTTGTTTAAGGTATCGTAATTGATTATCTTTAATAAAAAAATATTACAAAAAAAAAAAAAAATTTACATCAAATTCAAATTCAAATTTAAGAGGGACCTCAAGGGCAACTTTTTCACTCATAAGAGTAGTGTGTATCTGGATTGAGCTGCCAGAGGAAACTATAGAACAGATGCAATAACTACTGGCAGTGAGCAAAGTGGGGGTCATGGCCATAGTGGGACAGGGGCAGTGCCAGGCTGGGGAAAGGCTAAGGCATCTTCCACTGAGAGGAAAATGCCTAACCCTAACCATAACTCACATGGCATTTAGGAAAAATCCTGGCTCTACTGATTAGTAAAGGTGTCAGGGGTTACTGGGAGAAGGTAGGAAAATGGAGTTGAGAGGGAAAGATAGATCAGCCATGATTGAATGGCAGTGTAGACATGGTGGGCAATTCTGTTCCTGTGCCTTATGGTCTTATATCTCAACCTTAGCAACATAATGAACATATACGTCAATGTACAGACAAAGGAACAATGTTATATCGGTGTCTGATCAGTGGATAATTATGTTATACTATATCATTAAATCTTTATAGGTAAAGAAAATATTATTTGTGCTGTAGGAAGAGTCACAGTCTTAGCTGTGGCAATGCTGATTGTGACGTTTTGTATTTCAAACGCAGTAAGTATTATTTCTCATTTAATTAATTTATTGTTTTAAAACAAAGATTTCAGACATTTCCTTTTTTTTAAAATGTTTTTTGAGTTGCTGGTTGTTTCGGGAAGATATCACCGTGATGAGTTGTACAGGAAATAATTAATCGCTCTGAATAACAGTTCCAAAACTGGGCTGGATCAATGAACATGATCAGATGTAAAGTCTAACTGATCAACAGGGGTTAATGATGATTGCGTGTTGCGTGTTGCCATTTAGCCGGAGGTTGTGCGGTTGAGTTGGTCTTCTTGGGAAAGCGGAATAAATCAGGGAACAAGATCAGTACAGCACAGGAACAGGCCCTTCGGCCCACAATGTCTGTGTCGGACATGATGCCCAGTTAAACTGATCTCATGTGCCCCTCCGTGCATGATTCATACCCCTCTATTTCCCGCACTTCAATGTGCCTTTCTAAAAGCCTCTTAAACGCCACTGTTGTATCTGCTTCCACCTCCACCCCTGGCAGTGTGTTCCAGGGCCTCAGCACTCTGTGTAAAAAACAAACGCCCCGCACCTCTCCATTCCCCCCGCACCTACAAGCGATGTCCACAAGCGTTGGGCCTTTCCACCCTGGGGAAAGGTTTCTGACGTTCTCCATCATCCATGCTTCTCATTCTACACACAGGGAAAGCTGCCAGAAAGGCTGGTGTGTTGCAAGGAAACAGTCTGCGTCACGATTCTTTGCGACTCGAAGCCGGCTCAAGAAATGTGAGTTGATCTGCTCGTCAGTTGGCTATTTTTTTCTCACACTCATTTCATGAGAGCAAATGTATTCTGTAACTCATATTTTGGGCTGGTGAATTTGTGAAGAGCAAAAACACCTTACCTGAAGCCATTGCTCTGGGGCCACCTGTACTTGAAGAGGCTTCACAGCGCCAGGGACCCGGTTTCGATCCTGACCTTGTGTACTGTCTGAACGGAGTTTGCACGTTCTCCCTGTGGCCACTCCGGGTGCTCCGGTTTGCTCCCAAAGACATGCTGGCAGTAAATTGGGTGCGGTGATGGCCAAAGACTTCCCGGGCCTTTGATGGGTGCAGAAGTTGTAGATATGCAGCAAATGTCCTGGACTCCCATTGACCTAATTGAAGACCTTTGACTTGAATCAGACTTCAATGTTATATCTTTACACAGAATATTGTTCCCTTTATCCACGCGCTGTGGACAGCTTATTTGTAATCATTTATAGTCTTTTCTTTGACTGGATAGCAGGCAAACGACAGCTTTTCACTGTTCCTCGGTACAAGTGACAGTAATAAACTAAAATAATTATGAAGAGCGACTTAACAATGTCATTTAATGTAAAAAAATGTTTAATTTATTTTTCGTTAGTACAGTAACGTGATACCTAAGTACCTGATACATACACAGAGACACGTTACCATTCTTGTACAACTTCTTAATTTTAATATAATAATAAAAGAGCAGATAGAAAAAGGGAAATCAAGAGTGCCGAGATAGATAGACAAGCGAGTAGGAACAGATAGCGAGAGAGACAAAAAGCAGAGATAAGAAGCCAAAGAGATTGAAAAAAAGAGAAAATAGAAAGAAAATACATTTTAATTTATTTTTAATTTTTTTATTTTATTTATTAGAAGTAATGTACATTACAGTTATTTTTTATTATTTTTTTATTTTTTAGATTCTTTATTTGTCATTCAGACCTTTCGGTCCGAACGAAACTCTGTTCCCCTGCAGACATACATATAATTGAAAATAAATAAATGAAAATGACAGAACACACAATAAACACAAATGTAACATCCACCACAGTGAGTTCACCAAACACCTCCTCACTGTGATGGAAGGCAAAGTCTTAAAGTCTGTGCATCTTCCCTCTACGTTTCCTGCTGCGCCGAGGCGATCCAGGCCTCAGATGCCGGGCGATGGTAAGTAGTTTGTCCCGCGGTTCAACCGAGCTCCGCGAACGGGCTGGTTCAACCCGGGGGGTCGGGCCGTTATTTATATAAGCCAAAAATAACATAATACATTTCCTGTATCACTTCTTATTTTAAACTTTAAGAAGAAGAATAGAGACAGTTAGATACGATAGTCAGTGCATGAGAGAGTGATCAGGAAAAACCCATAAAAGCATAAAACACAAGAAAGAATAAAAAAGAAAACCAAAGGGAAACAGAGAAAAAAAGAAAACAGAAAATATAAGAAAGTAAGCTAAGATAAAAGGGATGTACCTACTTCGTATCTTTACACACCCCTCACCAGGTCCTGATACCATTTATTTTCAGAGTTGTGTTGCACCCTATGCTTGTAATAAGTCGATAAATGAAGACCAAATCTTTTGGAAATGGTCTGATTTGCCTGCTAGTAGGAATCTCATATCTTCGAGGTGTAACATTTCGGACATATTTGAAATCCACATTTTTATCGTTGGTGTGGGAGCGTTTTTCCAGAACTTAAGTATACATTTTTTTGCCATTATTAAGCCATAATTAAGGAAGCTCTTTTGGAACGAAGTCAGCTCAAACCTGTTCCAAGAATAATTAATTCTGCATTCGGTTTCAGTTTTATTTTGAATAATTTTCTAAAAATGTCAAAGATTTAATTCCAGAATTTTTGGATTTTTATGCAAAAAACAAAGGAATGTGCTATGGTTGCTTCTTGGGATAGACATTTATCACAAATTGGGGAGACATTTGAAAAACATTTACTTATTTTAGTTTTTGAATAATATAGTCTGTGTAAGGTTTTAAATTGGATTAGAATATGTCTTACATTGATCGAGCATTTGTGCACATATAGCAAGTGTTTATCCCAACCCTTTTTAAGAAGGGGGGGAGAGAGAAAACGGGAAATTACAGACCAGTTAGTCTAACATCGGTAGTGGGGAAACTGCTAGAGTCAGTTATTAAAGATGGGATAGCAGCACATTTGGAAAGTGGTGAAATCATTGGACAAAGTCAGCATGGATTTATGAAAGGTAAATCATGTCTGACGAATCTTGTGGAATTTTTCGAGGATGTAACTAGTAGCGTGGATAGGGGAGAACCAGTGGATGTGGTGTATCTGGACTTCCAGAAGGCTTTCGACAAGGTCCCACATAAGCGATTAGTATATAAACTTAAAGCATATGGCATTGGGGGTACAGTATTGATGTGGATAGAGAACTGGCTGGCAAACAGGAAGCAAAGAGTAGGAGCAAACGGGTCGTTTTCACAATGGCAGGCAGTGACTAGTGGGGTACCGCAAGGCTCAGTGCTGGGACCCCAGCTATTTACAATATACATTAATGATCTGGATGAGGGAATTGAAGGCAATATCTCCAAGTTTGCGGATGACACTAAGCTGAGGGGGCAGTGTTAGCTGTGAGGAGGATGCTAGGAGAATGCAAGGTGACTTGGATAGGCTGCGTGAGTGGGCAAAAGTTTGGCAGATGCAGTATAATGTGGATAAATGTGAGGTTATCCACTTTGGTGGCAAAAATAGGAAAACAGACTATTATCTAAATGGAGGCCGATTAGGAAAAGGGGAGATGCAGCGCGACCTGGGTGTCATGGTACACCAGTCATTGAAAGTAGGCATGCAGGTGCAGCAGGCAGTGAAGAAAGCGAATGGTATGTTAGCTTTCATAGCAAAAGGATTTGAGTATAGGAGCAGGGAGGTTCTACTTCAGTTGTATAGGGTCTTGGTGAGACCACACCTAGAGTATTGCGTACAGTTCTGGTCTCCAAATCTGAGGAAGGACATTATTGCCATAGAGGGAGTGCAGAGAAGGTTCACCAGACTGATTCCTGGGATGTCAGGACTGTCTTATGCACAAAGACTGCATAGACTCGGTTTATACTCTCTAGAATTTAGGAGATTGAGAGGCGATCTTATAGAAACTTACAAAATTCTTAAGGGGTTGGACAGGCTAGATGCAGGAAGATTGTTCCCGATGTTGGGGAGGTCCAGGACAAGGGGTCACAGCTTAAGGCTAAGGGGGAAATCATTTAGGACCGAGATGAGAAGGACTTTTTTCACACAGAGAGTGGTGGGTCTCTGGAACTCTCTGCCACAGAGGGTAGTTGAGGCCAGTTCATTGACTATATTTAAGAGGGAGTTAGATGTGGTCCTTGTGGCTAAGGGGATCAGAGGGTATGGAGAGAAGGCAGGTACGGGCATACTGAGTTGGATGATCAGCCATGATCATATTGAATGGCGGTGCAGGCTCGAAGGGCCGAATGGCCTACTCCTGCACCTAATTTCTATGTTTCTATAATTCTCTTTCGAGATTTTTCTAGCTAGTTCTTGTTCCCAATCTCTTCTAATTCTATCGGATGATGGTATTTCTATATTTAGGATAATATTATACAAGTATGATATTAAATTAGTTGAGTCGGCCTTTATATTCATTGCTTCGTCTAATGAGTCTCGAGACAAATTTTGATATTCTTGTGTATATTTTTTCAAATAATCACGGATTTGAAAGTATTTAAAATATTGATTACTTCTCAGATTGTATTTAAGTTGTAGTTGTTGAAATGGTAAAACATTTCCATTTTCATATATGTCTCCAAATGTTTTAATTCCTATTCTTTCCCAATATGTAAATGATTTATCAATACTGGAAGGTTTAAACGATGGATTATTAACTACAGGGGAGAGAAGGGATAAATTTCGTAATTTAAGGGTTAATTTTATTTGTTTCCAACTTCTAATAGTACTATGAATAATTGGATTTTTACTGTATATTATATTATTCCGTTTTGTTGGTGAGAGAAGGATCGCTCCTATATTAAAAGGGGCACAATCCTCTCTCTCCATTATTATCCAATCCGCCCGCTCGGCAGAGGTGAATCACATTTTTGACATTTGCTGCCCAATAATAATACAAAAAATTAGGGAGTGTTCATCCACCAAATTCTTTAGGTTTGCACAAATGTCTTCTTTGAATTCTATGAGATTTATAGTCCCATATAAAATTTGTGATGTCAGAATCCAGTTTTTTAAAAAAACTTCTTAGGTAAGTATATTGGTATTGATTGGAATAGATATAACATTTGTGGTAGAAAGATCATTTTTATAACATTTATTCGTCCTATTAAAGACATCGGAAGAGTTTTCCTAAATTTAATCAGGGCGTTTAATTTGTTAAGTAGGGGCATATAGTTTGCATTAAATAAAGATTTATATTTTCTGGTAATTTCGATTCCCAAATATTTAAATTTTTCTGTAGCAATTTTAAAAGGGAATTTTAGCAGATGTGTTGAGTCTTGAGGTTTTATCATCATAATTTCACTTTTATTCCAATTTATTCTATATCCTGAAAAGGATCCAAATTCCTCTATTAGATTTAATATATTTGGTATGCTGATTTGTGATTTTGTGATGTACAGTAGTACATCATCTGCGTATAATGATATTTTGTTATTTGAGCATTTTGTATTATAACCATGGATGTTTGGATTTGTTCTAATGCTTTCAGCTAGAGGTTCTACTACAAGAGCAAATAGCAGAGGTGATCGTGAGCATCCCTGTCTATTGCCCCATGAAAATTGAAATTTTGGAGACAACATGTTATTAGTTAATATTCTAGCAGTGGGCCTGTCATATAATAGTTTTACCCATGAGATAAAATTATCTCCCATTTGAAATGTTTGCAATACTTTAACAAGGTAGTCCCATCCCACTTGATCAAATGCTTTTTCTGCATCCAATGAAATAATTGATAAGTCTTGTTCTTCAGTTTTATATAAATGCATTATATTAAACAGCCGTCTCAGATTATTGCATGAGTATGGGTCTTGGGTATAAACCCCGTTTGATCCGCATTTATTAATTTACTAACATATTTACTTAATCTTCTAGCTAATGTTTTCGTTAGTATTTTTTAATCTGTATTTAACAGTGCAATGACTCTGTATGAACCAGGGTCTTCTAAATCTTGAAAGAAAATAAATTAGGAGAGATATACCTATTTAATAGCTTTCCCCATCTGTCACCCGGTTCTGAACCATTTAATTTCTAAGGGTATGTTATGTTGCACCATATGCTTGTACGAAGTCGATAAAAGGAGACCAAATCTTTAAGAATTGGTCTACTTTGCCTAGTAGGAGGAATCTCATTTCTTCAAGACGTAGCGTTTCCGACATATTGGAAATCCACATTTTAAACGTTGGCGTGGATGCGTTTTTCCAAAATTTAAGTATACGTTCTTTTGCTGTTATTAAACCATAATTAAAGAGAGCTTCTTGCAACGTAGTAAATTTACGTCCCTCTTCCATTGATCCAAAGATAATCAGTTCTGTATTGGGGTTCAATTTTGTGTTGAATAGTTTTGTAAAAGTTCCGAAGATTTCATTCCAAAATTTATGAAGTTTTGTACAGGAGACAAAGGAATGTGCATTTTGAGTTAGACATTTGTCACAAATGGGGGAAATGTTTTGGAAATATTTTATTCAATCTGGTTTTCGAGTAATATAATCTATGTAAAATGTTTAATTGAATTAAGTTATGCCTTACATTAATCGAACGTTAATGTCCATATAATAATTTTTTTCCCATCTGTCTTTCGGGATTTTTATCAATAACTCTTGTTCCCAGTCCCTTCTAATTGCCTCTCTGTCGTTGGTGTTTCTATATTTAAAATTATATTATATAAATATGATATTAAATTGCTTGATTCTGCCTTTCTGTTCATTCCTTCCTCTAATAAATCTGAGGTTAGAGTTTGATATTCTTGTATATATTTTTTAAAATAATCTCGAATTTGAATGTATTTGAAATATTGGTTACTTTTCAGATTATATTTTAGTTGTAGTTGTTGGAATAATAGAAGTTTTCCCATTTCATACATATCTCCAATCATTTTAATTCCTATTCTTTCCCAATGGATAAACATTTTATCAATAATAGATGGCTTGAATGAGGGATTGTTAACTATTGGGGAAAGAAGCGATAAGTTTCTTAATTTTAAAGTTAATTTAATTTGTTTCCAAATTCGAATTATGCTGTGAATAATTGGATTCTTCTTATATATTATATTGTTCAGTTTCATCGGAGAAAGAAGAATCGCTCCTATATTATAGGGGGAACAATCCTCTTTCTCCATTCTTATCCAAAGCTACTTGTTGGGCAGAACTGTCCAACCAGTAGATTATATTTTTAATATTCACTGCCCATTAGTAGTACAACAAATTAAGGAGTGTCAGTCCCCCGAATTCTTTAGATTTACACAGATGTTTTCTTTGAATTCTGTGTGTTTTATAGTCCCATATGAAATTTGTAATATCAGAGGCTAGTTTTTTAAAGATTTTTTTTGGTAAATATATTGGTAATGATTGAAATAGGTACAGTATTTGTGCTAAGAAGATAATTTTTATAGCATTTATTCTGCCTATTAAGGACATCAGCAGTGTTTTGCAGAATTTAATCAACCCATTCAATTTAGTTAATAAAGGCATATAGTTTGCGTTAAATAATGCTTTATATTTTCTAGTAATTTGGATACCCAAATACTTGAATTTTTTTGTTGCAATTCTAAAAGGGAATTTCAACAGATGTGTCGGCTCTTGAGGTTTTATCGTCATTATTTCGCTTTTGTTCCAGTTTATTCTATATCCAAAAAATAATCAAATTCGTCTATTAAATTTAATATATTTGGTATGCTAATTTGCGAATTTGTAATGTATGTCGTCTGCATATAATGACATTTTATTATTTGAGTGTTTGGTATTATATCCATGAATATTCGGATGACTTCTTATACTTTCTGCTAAAGGCGCCATCACAAGTCCAAATAGCAGGGGCGATAATGCACACCCCTGACTATTGCCCCTTGATAATTGGAATTTCGGGGATAATATATTATTAGTCAGTATTTTAGCCGACGGCTTATCATATAATAATTTTACCCATGAGATAAAATTATCTCCCGTATTAAATGTTTGCAATACTTTAAATAGATATTGCCATTCTACTTGATCAAAAGCTTTTTCTGCATCCAGTGAAATAATTGCTAAGTCTTCCTCTTCAGTTTTATGTGAGTACATTATATTAAACAGCCGTCTCAAATTGTTGAATGAGTATATCATGGGTATAAACCCCGTTTGATCTGCATTTATTAGTTTGCTAACATATTTACTCAATCTTCTCACTAGGGTCAATTTAATGTAATTTGACAGTTGTTCTTACCAAGTGAGGACACATATCTAAGTAGTTGAAACATTGACCAATCTTAACTGATGGTGAATGAAATACATTGATGTAGTTTCCTGTAAAACTAGTTCAGTATTTTTAATGACGTCTGTCTCTGGTAGCACATGAAGACGACATTGTGTTATAAATAATAATCACACTCGGTGTATAATACTGTACAATATGCTTTATTGCCTGCTAGGAAATAATGCGAGATTAACACTGCAGCAGCATACAGCATTATAACAGAGGGAAAGGAAAACTGTTTCAATCACAAAACTAAACACAGGCAATAAACAGTACGCGATATAAAATGATCATCTGTCAAATTATGCAACTTTTATATAATTAGTGGCTTTAAACTCTTAATTATCAGTAGTAAAATTTCTGAATTCAATTTCTACAGAGCATATTAGTAAGAAATATATACGGGACTCTGCTCAAAGCAATACAAAGGAGCTATGTACACAGGCACCATCTGTAACAAGAACTGATTCTCCTGTAATAGGGATATCCTAACATCACCAAGAATTAATTCTGCTTCACTTTTTCAGAATTATACTTCACTGAAATGACTCTTCCAGGAACATCAAAGCGATGACCCACTGCAGTCCCCCAGTTACCGTAAGTGTGTGTTCACCAAGTAGCTTACAATCCCTGTTCCCTGCAAGATTCAGCAACGACAACAGTCATGCCATTAACCCTTTCAATGTATATTATGAACTGTAGTACTCTGTGGAACACAGTGCAGCTAAATGCTGCGTTGTCTACTTTGTTGCCGGCAACAATAGTAAAAAAGGCAAATGTTTCCATATATTGATGATCACCACCACTGCTCTGTTTAACAAGGCTGCAGGTGGTTTTAAACACCACCGTCTGACAAACCACAGGAGCCATGTCCAAGCACTGTGGTCTCCCTGTAGCACAAGGTGAGCCAGGACCCCTGGACATCAACTAACTCACTGCAGTGGATCTCAGAGCTTCGCAGCCGATGGGGGATTTCTTGTCTTTCAACGTCCCTGCTCTTTGGGTGTCTGTTGACACAGACAACAAAGTCCAAAGAGACCCGTTGTATCTGGGACCAGCACTTAGCAAAGAGCCGTCAGCCTCTGGCGCTTGGATCTGAGTGAGGAATTGTATTGCGGGAAATGTAATGTCAATGTTTTGGTGAATGAAGTTATGCCATAAAGTGCCTGATCCAGGAATTTGATCAGTCCCTTCCTGAGTTTTCCATGGATTACGTGCCGTAATGGCACGATGGGTAGCGATGATTACAGTGACACATCTGAAACTTCCATGTTGGCGGTACAATCAATGTGGAACAACAGGATCAAAGGCCTCCAACAACTGAAGGGAAGAACTCCCTCTCCCAATGCAGAATTAATATCAAAACCACCGGTTCATGCAGGGATGTGGGTAGTTTCCCAGAGTAAAGGAAAGTTAGTCGCTGGACAGTCCAGCCCTTGGGAGGCAGAGTGGACGTTCACTTCAAGAAACATCTCCACACTCTGCTAAATATTGGGGAGTTAGCATTGAATTCAGAGAACCCAAAGAAAGTCATAAAATAGCTCTATTTCAATAACGGCTTCAATCTAGACTTTTATTGGAATCAAAATTACTACGTGAACCTAGAATGGAAATTACACAAAGAATTTTGAGTTCAAACTAAATCTATTAAAAGACAATAAATGAGTAATGTGAATTATTGTTTTCTAGGCTGCATAATGGATTTACGTTGTGACTGGTGGACACAAGATAACGATGACGCTTCCTGTTGAAAGTTCCTTATTTCAAATTGTTTGATATTAATCAAGCATTAAATACGTACTTTGCTGTGTTAATTATCTTGCTTAATTCAAATATTAGCGATTTCTATTTTAAGTGCAAAAAGCATTAGACAAATACTGAAATGTACCTGTTGGGCTGGGATGACTGGTGGGTGGACTAATCTTCCTTTAAAACACTTTGATAATATTTCAACCAAAGCTTAAAGGTTATGGTTTATATATTGACAGAAACTAATGCTGAACCATTAAACTAATCGACATAGATCTGACTCTCTGCGGTATTTGACTATCTGCTGTTTATTCTAATGAAATACAATTCCTTTAATACTTCTTGTGAATCAGAAAACATCCCTGTATTTTTGGTATTAAAATTAAAATCAACTATACATTATTACATCAATCTATCCAGATCCAAAAAAATTAAATATTTCTCTCTATTGCTGCGCTACCATTTACAAATACACGACTGGAATCATTTTAATTGGCCAAAACAAATTTGTGCATATAAATTATTAAATTGCATCATGGATTTGGTCAACACATTAGGTGCATTACACTGCCCTCTGCCTCACTTCAGGCTACCTGTGCTGGCCACCTGTGCTGGCCACCTGTGTTTAACGGCAGGTAAGCACCAGCTTATCACTGAATATCCTCTCTCTCATTAATTGGGTATTTTACTGGTCCAGTTATTATGGTCAAGGCTGAAACCTGCGACCACACGAGTCTGATATAAACACACAAGTTCATACACACTACAGGCTCGGTAGACGGACTTTGCTTTCAAATCTAGATTTACCAAATTTAAATTTTTCTTAATTCAGCTTCAAACAATGTGTAAGAAACACTATTGTAAATGAATCTTTTGGCTGCAAATATGTTGCTGCAGCAGTTATATAACTAAGACGTAACAATATTAAAGGGTTTACCTTTTGTAAAGCCACATTGGTTTTCAGTTCCAATTTCAGAGAAACCTCATTGTTTTTGGCCAAATCAATATCTGCTTTGTTTGCTAATCTATGCATTACAATTGAAGATAAAAAGGAAATTACAAGTTATATTATCTGTTCAAGTTCTAACCATTTAAAATAAACACCTGCAATAAAATTGTGCATGTTAGAGCTGAATTATGAAATTCCATCTAGATGTGTCGAGCAATACCCCTAGTTCTCTTGTCTGAATAAATTATTCATTACAGGCAGCAATAGTTTGTTGCCATTCCCATTCTAATTCAGAGTATTCTTTAACAACAAGCCTATTAATTCTCAGCAACAATTATTTATTTGTATGACACAGGGTCAGAAAAATCGAGTGACTTATCAACTTGGTCTCAAACAAACGTAACTGGGCTAAGTTTCCAATCAGAACGAGACACATCTCCCATCTTTGTAGATAACAGAGTTATGCCTTAAAGAAGGCTCAACTGCCTCCTTCCTCCCTTCCTACAGGAGTATGAACTCCTGCTACACACACAAGACTATCCTTACTGCCTCACCCATTACACTCACAATGGAAATAGTGACTGGTCATTGCATTTCTTCACAACAAAAGCTACTTAAAATACACAAATATAAATTATGCATGTGATGCTTTGTAAGTAAAACACTTAAATTGAAGATTAGATAAATCCTCTGTACAAACCAGGCTGTGACTGTCCGGACTTTTCCCCTACAGATTAAAATAAATTCTTAGGTTACTAAAATGAACGACGTAACATGTAGGGGACATTATATCATTTTAGTTACACGTTAATCACAAGCAGTCCCAGTGGGTGGAACCATTTAGGAGCCTCACAGAATTATTGCAACTTACGTAGATGTAGTATGATAGAAGGATTGTTGTGGTCAAAATCATCTCTGAATTGATTTGATAACTCAATCCTCAACGATTCAGCATTAAAAAAAAAAAAATCTGAATAAAATTTGGTAACATGCAACCCTGATTTATAAATATTTGAGGAATTTTTCCAATAGTAATTTTGTCCAATATCAAGATGCCAATGAATGAAATGCCATGAGGAAAGTATCCATTTGCAGGTGATGGTGATGAAGGTTCATCGCCTGCTGTTCACGGTGACGATCCCTACTCTTTCTCCCACAGCCTCATGTTCACCGGGTAATATCGGCTCTCTATCAAACTCTCCTAAAGTTATGGTATTGGGGCTTGGCCTGGAGAAGGTTCTGGCACAGACCCTATACTCACACGGTTTGTCCCTTCAGATGTACACAAGGGCCAAAATGAATGTGCAGATGTTTCAGAGGAGTTATCAATGAGCCACCCCCGCAGCCAACAACATTCATCCTACTGCCCCCTGCTGTACAACAGTGGCATTGACAGCAAACTCGCCCTGTGCTCACCACTGCTGGCCAGCCCCTGCAGCAACAACAGTAGCAGCGTTACAGAGAGGATGTGTCTGTCCTCCCTGCTCTCCCCCATCCACTAATTCTCAAGTTGTCCATTGTAAGCAACTGGCCACACTCAAGGAACAGGCACCATGGCAGAGTTGGGGCATCCAATTACCGCTGTTACAACCTCACACGTGTCTATGTTGGTGATCAAATGTTGCAGTCTTTTCACATGCTAAAAAAAGTGATATCAAGTGCAATAAGCTATACTTCAAAATAGTCACACTCTCTCGCTATAGTTCAAAGAAGGGAGTTCATCGATGAACTCGATGTCCCACCTATCAATGTCATGGAAACTTCACTTAACAGTAAAACAAACAAAATAAATGCAAAAATACAATGAATTATATTCTACTTGGTCAGGCATAAAAAGTAGACATTTTTATCATTATACTCAACTTGTGAAAAAGCATTGTAACATTTAAATACAGTTACTTTGTGTACTTCTCCATTTTAAATATTAGCTAGACTTTGGGCAAAAGCTGGTTTCTACAACAAGGAAAGACGTTATTTCTAATGACAAGCAAAGGATGACAATTTCACAAAACTTGAACAAGATGTTATTTACAGCTAGTGTGGAAAAGAGAAACCAAATATTGTATGAAGCGCGGCGATGTCCGCTTGTGTGAAAGATCATGTCACCAGGATGGGCTGTCTGGGCACATTATGCCTCACCATCACTTGTATACACTGCAGCTTCTGCACAAATTAACGGCCAATTTCCAAATTAAACGCAGGAAGAGCACGTTTGTTTACAGCTCCCTGTGTTGTTCTGTTGGGAAAAGTGCATCCATCTTGTGTGTCAGCTCGAAATAAGTGGCGGTCTCAGCTGCCTTGAGCCACATCTGCCCCTTCTGCAATTGCAACCCAGATCAGCAATTCCAATGATCGCCCCAAAACTTGTGCATTTCCAGCCCCCACCCCACTTTGCTGAAGTAATTGATTCATTTTCTGAATGATATTCACAGATCCAGGGTGCAATGCATGTAGACAATGTTTCAGACTTGCCACTTGTTCTATTCGTCTCTGCCCACAGTATTCAACGCTGAGAGGTGAACCACATGCGAACACAGCATTCACGTAAACCCTGTGCTGGGTCCAATGACAACGTGCATACACCCCATTAGTTGTGACAGTGAATTACACCTTTCCCTCATCTGAAGTGGGTCTAACCAGGTTTCTGTGCTTTGTGTACTGTCGACAATATAACTCCCTCCAAATCCCTCCACTCAGAGGTATTTTGATTCTGCGGGGGCCCTGCACATAATCACCGCTATTATTTTCCCCATGTATTCCCCCCCCCCCCCCCCCTTCACTGTGTCTCCTTCATTAAACAAACACCTCACTGCAGACCCATCCCAGGCGAGCTGAGTTCTGGTCCCACCCGGGGTGCTGTAGTTACCATTTCCAGTGGCCCATGCTGCTGGAAGTTATTGCTCATCCCTCAGGTACAAGTGCTATGTGGTCGATTTGTTTGCCCCTCGACACTGGCAGATAATATCTGGGCCAGAGTTTAAAATGTACAACGGCCGGTGAGACGAACAAGCAAAACACACGAGTGCAAATGAATAAAACAGGGCCATGATGCCTTGTAGCATTCAGGCACGGAAAGCAACTCACATCTACTTTGGAAGTTCCAGGAAAGGCCACCATCTACCTGAGGCCCAGCGCGACAAACCCTCAGTCTCACTGTCCACATGTAGCCAATGCAAGATCCTTTACTCAGAGAGAGCATGTTAATCTGACAATCAAGATTGCCGCTGAATGTAGAATAGGCTTTTATCAAGAACAGATGAAGTTTATCTTCCGTCAGAGCTCTTGAAAAGTATATTGCATGTAAAGAATTCTCCTTGTCATCGTTCCACACTTCCGAGTTTACTAAATGTTAGATGTTATTCTAAGAAGATGAAACTGTTAGCTAAAGTTTAACATTGCCAATAACACTGGCTGGAAATATATTCATTTTACCAACAAATGTCACATTAAAATGAGGGCTTCCAGTAAATAAGCCTTTGTTTAGATTTCGGTCATACGGCCCAGGCCAAATTTAGGAATGTTTCGGATCTAATGCAGACAGCAGGGAGTTTAGTCAATCGGTAGGAATGCTTTGGAGATACGGGCTTCATTATAACCGTGCCATTTCATGTTAGTTGCAATGTTTTATTACAATTCCAAACCCATTGTCTCCTCAACTAACCAAGCCCACTGTCCTGAGCACCATGTACTGTTCCTTTCATGAGTGTCTTATCAAAGAGCAAGTGATCCCTGTGAGTTCCCCGGCAAGGGAGTGATATTTGCACCGCCAATTTCTGTTATCATTGGCGTCAGGAAGTTGAGCCAACAACCACCAAATGTGGTTCTTAATTGCAGTGACTTCCCTGAAGGGCACAGGGCATGGCGTGGGTAGAGTACGTCGCCACCCGTCACGCCCACACAACTGCTTTTGTAATGTTCTTTGCCACCCCCCTACTCATCCTCCATTCTGGTAACATGATCTTCAACCAATAGAGGAAGGAAACAGCTTGTATTAAACAAAGTCGTACAAAAACACCAGTAATTCTAGCTGTTGGTCGGACAGAAGAAGTGGATCTCTTTGTGCTAATAAACTTCTGAAATAAAACCTGAAAATCTCTTCAGTAATTTGCTGAATTAGTAACCCTACAACCATCATAGTGATCGTCCACTGTAAAAAACACAGCAGTGCAACAGTTGAGACCTAGAAAGCTTACAGGATTTATGCCACTATTAGTGCCTAGTTGCTTAAAAAAATAAGCAGATTACTTTACATATCTTAACAGTATCTAGGAAAACAGTCAAGTCCAGTAAACTCACCCCGTGCTGACCCACTGAGCTGTAGCAAGAGGAAGCAAAAAAAAAACCAAAAGGGGATGAAGACAGTATGGGGGAAAAAAAACACAAGCAAAAAGTGTGTAAAAATAAGTACCATCTGTTCCGAGGCAGGTTCACTGTTAAACTCAGCGACAGATGAAGATAGTTTCAACTAATTAATGATGCTGTTGAAATAAAATTACTTAATGCAAATGAGCAAACGGTAAAGTATTTTTAAGAACATATTTTCTTTGCACCATCATCTCAGCGATCAGGCAGAAGTTCATGATTATACAGTTTTTTGTGTAAAACTTAAACAATAATGTGCTTTTTTTTTTAAAAAAAGGAAAAAGTTGACGATATCTAGTCACTAGCACAGTGCCTCAGTGTTACTTGAGAAAAGCTAAGAGTTGCAGCAGATTTGAGTGGCTCACACTCTAATTGCGTGGCGTCCATCTGCAAGAGGGGCCAGAGGGTTTTGTGGCCTTGTATTGTGTGTAACAGCAATGTTCGATATAACCAAGCTGTCTTCAGACTGGGTGCAAAAGCTGAGGAGACTGGGTGAGCCCGGTTTGCACGTGATTGTTGCTGCGGTGAGCCTGTCTCTGGGCACCGCGTGGCTCATCGCGTGCTTCCTTGGCCCGTCCACTCCCACACTGCAGTCCATGTCAGGCCGCGCGCCCGCGCTCCCTCTGCTCCGGTGCTGGGGCTCTCGTCAAGGTACAAACCAACGTCCGGTTACTGATCAGCGCAGGAGATAAGTACTGGGGTTTGTGCCATGTCCTTGGGCTGCCCATCGTGGCTCAGAGACACCGCACGCTGACCTCTGCTGGTGCAAAGTAAACCCAGTCAGTGCAGCAGGGGCAAATGTTGGCAAAACAAGTCTTCACCGGCAGCATCACACATCTCCACAGGGCTTAAACAATGCAGTGGGGCATCTACTGATAAGCTTTGTGCCGCAAGAGTGCGCTGTGTGAGTGTGAGAGAGTGAGTGAGAGTGCGCCTGTGTGTGAGGGAGGGTGCGAGTGTCTGAATTTGTGGCTGCAAGTGTGAGTGAGAGTGTGTGTGTGTGAATGTCTATGTGTGTGTATGAGCGTGTCTGTGTGTGTGAGTCTGTGAGTGTCTGTGTGTGTGTGTGAGAGAGTGTGTGTGTGTGTGTGTGTGTGTGTGTGTGTGTGTGTGTGTGTGTGTGTGAGCGTGTCTGTGTGTGTGTGTGTGAGAGAGTGTATGTGTGTGTGTGTGAGCGTGTCTGTGCGTGTGAGAGTCTGTGAGTATGAGAGTGTCTGTGTGTGTGAGAGTATGTGTAAGTGTGTGTGAGAGTATGTGTGTGTGTGTGAGAGAGTGTCTGTGTGAGTGAGAGTGAGAATGAATCGGGGTCGGAGCGTACGTACGTGATGGATTGATAAGTTGTGTCGGAAGGAACTGCAGATGCTGGTTTACACTGAAAATAGGTGACGTTAGGTGCGACAGTCTGAAGAAGGTTCTCGACCCAAAACGTCACCCATTCCTTCTCTCTAGCGATGCTGCCTGTCCCGCTGAGTTACTCCAGCAGTTGTGTCAGTCTTTGATATTTTGAGTAACCATCAGGCAAATTGGAATATCAAGGCCGGCCCTGTGTCCCTGGATTACCTGTTTCCAGGGATAGATCTGCAGGCCTGCCCTGCCCATGGTCAGGTGAAAGACAGAACATTAAATATTAAGCGATATATGGACCTTTTTCTTTGGAGGAAATAGCAGTGTTCACATGCATATTGGATAGACTACTACCAGAGAGGGAAACTTGTTAAGATCAGCAAATACTGAAGGGAATATATCCTAAATATTTCACAAAACATAGACAGTGAAAGGTTGTAGGAAGGAACTGCAGATGCTGGTTTATATCAAAGGTGGACACAAAATGCTGGAGTAACTCAGCGGGTCAGGCAGCATCTGTGGAGCGAAGGAATGGGTGACGTTTCGGGTCGAGACACCTTCATCAGACTGAAAACTGACCCATTCCTTTTCTCCAGAGATGCTGCCCGACCGGCTGAGTTACTCCCTGTCTGCTAGATGCAGGAAGATTGTTCCTGATGTTGGGGAAGTCCAGAACAAGGGGTCACAGTTTAAGGATAAGGGGGATGTCTTTTAGGACCGAGATGAGAAAAACATTTTTCACACAGAGAGTGGTGGAATTCTCTGCCACAGAAGGTAGTTGGGGCCAGTTCATTGGCTATATTTAAGAGGGAGTTAGATGTGGCCCTTGTGGCTAAAGGGATCAGGTGGTATGGAGAGAAGGCAGGTACGGGATACTGAGTTGGATGATCAGCCATGATCATATTGAATGGCGGTGCAGGCTCGAAGGGCTGAACGGCCTACTCCTGCACCTATTTTCTATGTTTCTATGTGTCTATGTGTCTACCTTCCAATTAAACCAGCATCCACAGTTCCTTCCTACACGGCCTTGCTGTGGGGTCAGCCTCACCTGGCTAATCCTAATAGATGGGTGTCACTGTTCCTGGTAAGTCAGTTATCAACTTGCGGATCCATTGTACACTCAGGTCATTATCACCAACTATTTTGGAAAGTTGATTATTAAATGATTTTTGGCCTGTGCTGTTTAGCCTGATGGATTTTCGACCAATTTATTGACAATGTCATAGAATCATACAGGCCCTTCAGCCGAACCTGCCCATGCTGACCACGTTGCCCCATCTACAGCAGTCCCACCTGCCCATGTTTGGCCCATATCCGTACAAGCCTTTACTATCCATGTACCTATCAAATTGTCTTTTAAAAGTTGTTATTGTACCTCCCACAACTACCTCTTCTGGCAGCTTGTTCCATATATATCTGCCATCGGTGTGTGGAAAGGTTCCAATTAAATCTCTCCCCTCTCACCTTAAATCTACGTCTCCTGGTTGTGGATGCAGCGACTCTGGGAAAGGTTCTGTGCATTCACCCTATCTATAGCCCTCATGATTTTATACATCTTTATAAGATCATCCTTCAGCCTCCTGCGCTCCAAGAAATAAGAGGCCCAGCCTGCCCAACAGCTCAGGCCCTTGAATCCTGGCAGCATCCTCATAAATCTTCTCTGCACCCTTTCCAGCTTAATGCATCTCACTTCCGGCAGTGTGGAGCACATCTGAGGAGAGTGCAAGTAGTTTCTCTCTGCAGCTTCTCACGAGTCGTGTTTTACACACTGACTGAGCCACCTCAATGGTTATGGGGAGAAGGCTGGAGACAGGAGTTAAGAGGGGAAGATAGGTTCAGCCATGATTGAATGGTGGAGTAGACTAGATGGGCTGAATGGCCTAATTCTGCTCCTCTCACGCATGGACTCACCTGTGTGCATTTTCCATGGCTGCCACCTCTGCCAAGGCAGCTAAACTGAAGAAGGCTGGGATAGCTGATGTAGGTTGCACTTCTGGTGAAATACTGCATGTCTGCTCAGTTTCCCAGCTGCTGTGGTGGACCCCAGTCAAACCGTCCGTCTTCCGTTGCTGCCTCTTCTTCTCCTGTTTACAAGAGGTCTTCTCCTTTGTTAGATCTGTGGAAGTTGCACAGCAGTTCTTACACACGGGGTCAAGTCAAAATCGCACCATATTTAAAAATGTGCTGCTTCACTGCTTTACTCCAGAGCTCTAGTCTTGCTACAACTACTATCTACCTCATTGGTGACCCTCAGATCACCCTCGATCGGACTTTTCCGGCTTTACCTCCCACTAAATGAAATTCCTTTATCCTGTATCTATCTACACACTGTAAATGGCTCGACTGGAACCGTTCATTGTCCTTCTGCTGACTGGATAGCACGTAACAAAAAGGTTTTCACTGTACCCCGGTACACGTGACAATAGACTAAACTAGAGCCCCACGTGGGATTGATTCTCTGCCAGTGGCAATGTGGTGCCACCAGTGACGTTAGTCACTGCAAATACAGGTACAGATACTGGGGGTTTAAGAAGGAACTGCAGACGCCGGAAAATCGAAGGTAGTCAAAAGTGCTGGAGAAACTCAGCAGGTGCAGCAGCATCTATGGAGCGAAGGAAATAGGCAACGTTTGGTGGAGAAACTCAGCGGGTGCAGCAGCATCTATGGAGTGAAGGAAATAGGCAACGTTTCGTGGAGAAACTCAGCGGGTGCAGCAGCATCTATGGAGCGAAGGAAATAGGCAACGTTTGGTGGAGAAACTCAGCAGGGTGCAGCAGCATCTATGGAGTGAAGGAAATAGGCAACGTTTCGTGGAGAAACTCAGCAGGGTGCAGCAGCATCTATGGAGCGAAGGAAATAGGCAACGTTTGGTGGAGAAACTCAGCGGGTGCAGCAGCATCTATGGAGCGAAGGAAATAGGCAACGTTTCGTGGAGAAACTCAGCGGGTGCAGCAGCATCTATGGAGCGAAGGAAATAGGCAACGTTTCGTGCCGAAACGTTTCCAGCTGGAGTTTCTCCAGCACTTTTGTCTACCTACAGATACTGGGGAGCTGGATCTGCTTGTCATCTCCCCCTCTGGGAACATGTTTACATCTCATCACTGCCTGTACACAAGAGACCCCAGCCTCGCATGGGATGGGTTAGTTTAACATCCACCAAGTACCGTGGAGTTCTCCTACATTTACAAACAGGATTTACAAGTCGTATTTTTACTTCCTGCTGCAGTTCCCATAGATCTCTGGCCTTGAGTGCAATTAGATTCAGGATGAACACCATCGATGTACACTTAGGAGGTCCCATTTGAATACTTTGAGAAGTAAAATGCGTTTCCCTGGGATTTATTTAATATATTTAAACTGTTTACCAGGTGCAAAAGAAATCTTTACACATGTAAAGCTGTCTTCCGCAAGCCCGCTAAAGGGTTGCGATGGTACTGATGGAGTGCCGCCGCTTCACACAGCCCCCCCCGCCCCGGGAATGTGTCCACAATGTGGAACGATCCCCACTGAAATCTCCGGACACACTCCGTAAGTAACGGAATGTCCTTTCACGGAATCGGTGAGCCACGGATGCGTTATTTCACGGTGACGCCCAAAGCCGACAGAGAAGCCGCCGGAGAGCTCGTGATGCCCCCTAACGCTGCCCCGTAGGCCCTGGCCGCAAGGTACCCACCCCCTGCTGGCGACAATCGTCCGTCGGCCGTGCGAATCAGGTGCGTGATCTTGGTTCTTCTGGCCTTGCGCTTTTGGCTGCCAACAAGCGGCTCCTGGGTCACGGCCAGGAGGCTCGGAACGGCCGCGGCCAGCTCCACCTTCCCCGCGTGGTCCTCAGAGTTGCCGTCTTGTGGGACTATGGCTGAAACACAGGAAGCAAGCGGGCTCAATCTCAGACACGACTGATCGCTGGAACTATCCACCTGAACCAAGCCGGTTTCGTTAGTTGGGTCACAGACACTGTTACACATAGAAACATAGAAATTAGGTGCAGGAGTAGGCCATTCGGCCCTTCGAGCCAGTACCCGCCATTCAAGATGATCATGGCTGATCATCCAAAATCAGTACCCCGTTCCTGTTTTCTCCCCATATTCCCTGATTCCGTTAGCCTGAAGAGCTAAAGCTAACTCTCTCTTGAAACCATCCGGTGAAATGGCCTCCACTGCCATCTGTGGTAGAGAATTCCACACATTCACAACTCTCTGGGTGAAAAAGCTTTTCCTCATCGCAGTCCGAAAGTCCTACTCGCTGGAATTTAGAAGATTGAGGGGGGATCTTACAGAAACTTACAAAATTCTTAAGGGGTTGAACAAGCTAGATGCTGGAAGATTGTTCCGGATGTTGGGGGAGTCCAGAACAAGGGGTCACAGTCTAAGGGTAAGGGGGAATTCCTTTAGGAGCGAGATGAGGAAAACATTCTTTACGCAGAGAGTGGTGAGTCTCTGGAATTCTCTGCTACAGAAGGTAGTTGAGGCCAGTTCATTGGCTATATTTAAGAGGGCGTTAGATGTGGCACTTGTGGCTAAAGGGATCAGGGGGTATGGAGAGCAGGCAGGTACGGGATACTGAGTTGGATGATCAGCCATGATCATATTGAATGGCGGTGCAGGCTCGAAGGGCCGAATGGCTTACACCTGCACCTATTTTTCTATGTTTCGATGGAAATGGCCTACCCCTTCTTCTTAAACTGTGACCCCTGGTTCTGGACTCCTCCAACATCGGGAACATATTTCCTGCATCTAGCCTGTACAATCCCTTAAGGATTTTATATGTTTCCATAAGATCCCTTCTCATCCTTCTAAATTCCGGTGAATATAAACCCAGTCGATCCATTCTTAACACGTATTCATTTGCCAACTTATACCTAAATGGCCAGATCCCCCTAAATGGTTTGCCCTGTCAGGAACGTTGAAGAAATGGTTCACATGGGTAGAAATCTTTACAGTGTCTGCAACTGAAGGAAGTGTTTGATCTCAAACAGATACACTTATGAGATGTTTGGATCGGCATGTGGATGTGCAGGGAAATAGATTATGTGCAGATAGTTTCATTTTAGTTTTTTTAAGTTTAGTTTAGTTTAGTGATACAGCGCAGAAACAGGCCCTTCGGCCCATCGAGTCCACACCGACAAGCGATCCCCACATACTTACACTACCCTCCACACACTAGGGCTAGTCGGGATCGAACCAGGGTCTCGGCCGCTGTGAGGCAGCAACTCCACCGCTGCACCACCGTGCCGCAGATAGATAAGGGTTGGTCTTGGCATCATGTTCAGCACGGACATTGTGGGCCGAAGGGCCTGTTCCTGTGCTTTACTGTTCCATGCTCTTATTTGAAATGAACCATTTTGTCTCTGTTTGTTTTGCCACACATAGTAGATTTTTAAACCGCATTTTAAATCCTAGATTCCCGACAATGGAGCGAGCTCAAATTGAGTTCTAAACTCGTGTTGCCGCCGTCTTCTCTGCCTTGGTTTGATCTACCTCTGCAAGCTGCTGTGCTAGTGACTCACTATGACAGGCAACATGAGACAGGCCATCTAGTGAGAATATAACAAATACGTTGCTTGCAGTGATCCATTGTAGTGACGCTCCACTTGAAAGCATAGGCGGCCTGGTAAATTGTGTAATTTATCACCACTGTGTCGTACATAACGATTCTAGGCACGATGACCTGCATTTAATTACAACCCAACACATTATAGTGTCACACTGTACAACCTCACACTCTCAAGTGGGCACTTAGATCATCGAGTTTAAATGTATGTAGCTCTCGGTGTGTGGAACATGCACTGGGAGTTTAGTGTGTGTCCATGCTCCACGCCGTGAATATTTACATGTACAACTCTAACGCTGCAACTGGCCCATACAATTACTCCAGCATCTTGTCAAAGTGATACAGTGTGGAAACAGGCCATTCGGCCCAAACCGGCTAACGTGTCCCAGCTACACTAGTCCCACCTGCCTGTGTTTGGTCTATATCCCTCCAAACCTGTCCTATCCATGTACCTGTCTAACTGCTTCTTAAATGTTGCGATAGTCCCAGCCTCATCTACCTCCTCTGATAGCTTGTTCCATACACCCACCACCCTGTGTGAAAAAGTTACCCCTCAGATTCCTTTTCCCCTTCACCTTAAACCTATGTCCTCTGGTCCTCGATTCCCCTACTCAGGGCAAGAGACTCTGTGCATCTACCCGATCTATTCCTCTCATGATTTTGTACACCTCTATAAGATCACCCCTCATCCTCCTGCGCTCCAGGGAATAGAGTCCCAGCCTATTCAACTTCTCCCTATAGCTCACACCCTCTAGTCCTGGCAACATCCTCGTAAAACGTCTCTGTACCCTTTCCAGCTTGACAACATCCTCCCTATAACATGGCGCCCAGAACTGAACACAATATTCTAAATGCGGTCTCACCAATGTCTTATACAACTGCAACTCCCAACTTCTATACTCAATACTCTGACTGATGAAGGCCAATGTGCCAAAAGCCTTTTTGACCACCTGATCTACCTGCGACTCGACCTTCAAAGAACCATGCACTTGTACTCCTAGATCCTTCTACTCTACAACACTCCCCAGAGCCCTACCATTCACTGTGTAGGTCCCTGCCCATGTCAGACTTACCAAAAAACCCCTCACATTTCTCTACATTAAATTCCATCAACCATTCCTCAGCCCACCTGGCCAATCGCTCAAGATCCTGCTGCAATTTTTCATAACCATCTTCATTATCTGAAAACTTGCTAATCTTGCCATGAATGTTCTCATCCAAATCATTGATGTAGATGACAAACAGTAACGGGCCCAGCACCGAGCCCTGAGGCACACCACTAGCCACAGGCCTCCAGTCCCAGAAGCAACCTTCCAGCATCACCCTCTGCTTCCTTCCATGAAGCCAATTTTCTATCCATTCAGCTATGTCTCCTTGGATCCCATGAGGTCTAACCTTCCAGAGCAGCCTACCATGTGGAACCTTGTCGAACGCCTTCCTGAAGTCCATCTACACAACATCTACAGCTCTGCCCTCATCGACCTTTTCGGTCACGTCGTCAAAACAAATGCAATCAGGTTTGTGAGACACGACCTCCCACGTACAAAACCATGCTGACTATCCCTAATCAGCCCTTGCCCATCCAAATGCATGTATTTCGTATCCCTCAAAATACGCTCTCGTAACTTTCCAGCTACAGATGTTAAGCTCACCGGCCTATAGTTCCCAGCGTTTTCCCTGCAGCCCTTCTTGAAAAGAGGCACAACATTTGCCACCCTCCAGTCTTCCGGCACCTCTCCTGTAGTTAAAGACGACTCGTAAATTTCAACCAGGGCTCCGGCCATTTCCTCTCTAGTTTCCTACAATGTCCTCGGATATATCAGATCAGGCCCTGGAGATTTGTCTACCTTCATACACGACAGTACCTTCAGCACCTCTTCAACAGTAACACTGACTGCTCTCAGGACACTTCCATTGACTGCCCCAAGTTCCTCCGTCCTAATGTATTTCTCCTTAGTAAATACAGAAGAGAAATACTCATTGAGGACCTTGCCCATCTCCTGTGGCTCCACACACTTTGATTCTTGAGGGGCTCCACTCTCTCTCTCTAGTTACCCTTTCCCCCCCTATGTATTTATAAAATCTCTTGGGATTGCCCTTAATGCTATCCGCCAGAGCTATCTCCTGGCCCTTGTTTGCCCTTCTGATTTATTTTTTCAGTTTACTCCTTAGTTCCTGAAAATCCTCCAAGGATACACTTGATCCCAGCTGCCTCTACCTGTCCCGTGCGTCCTTCTTATTCTTGACCAAAGCCTCAACTTCTCTCGTCAGCCAAGCTTTCCTTTGCGTTTGCCTGCCTTGCCCTTCACTCTAAGGTAGACACAAAATGCTGGAGAAACTCAGCGGGACAGGCAGCATCTCCGGAGAGAAGGGATGGGTGACGTTTCGGGTCGAGACCCTTCTTCAGACTGAAGAGGAGTGGGCGGTACAGAGATAAAATGTAGTCGGAGACAGTAAGACTAGTGGGAGAACTGGGAAGGAGGAGGGGATGGAGAGAGAGGGAAAGCAAGGGCTATTTGAAGATAGAGAAGTCTATAGACAATAGGTGCAGGAGTAGGCCATTCGGCCCTTCGAGCCAGCACCGCCATTCAATGTGATCATGGCTGATCATCCCCAATCAGTACCCCGTTCCTGCCTTCTCCCCATATCCCCTGACTCCGCTATTTTTAAGAGCCCTATCTAGCTCTCTCTTGAAAATATCCAGAGAACCTGCCTCCACTGCTCCCTGAGGCAGAGAATTCCACAGACTCACCACTCTCTGTGAAAAAAAGTGTTTCCTCGTCCCCGTTCTAAATGGCTTACTCCTTATTCTTAAAGTCAATGTTCATACCACTGGGGTTGTAAGCTGCCCAAGCGAAATATGAGGTGCTGTTCCTCCAATTTGCGCTGGGCCTCACTCTGACAATGGTGGAGGCCCAGGACAGAAAGGCCAGTGGGGGAATGGGAGGGGGAGTTAAAGTGCTGAGCAACCGGGAGATCAGGTAGGTTACGGCAGACTGAGAGGAGGTCCTGTCTTGCCCATCACTCTAACAGGGACGTACATATCCTGAGCTTTTGTCAACACATTTTTAAAAACATCCCACTTGGCTGACGTCCCTTTCCCCTCAAACGTTAATGATGATTCTTCCCCCCCCCCCCTCACCCCCCCCCACTTCCCCAAGGTTCGACCTGGCCTGCCAGATGTTTCCCAGGGTCTCCTGCAAGGTGTACAAGTAGCTGATGGGGGGGGGGCAATTACTGAAATGTACCAGTGATCAGTGGGAGCATCACAGCACACACTGCTACTCTGTACATCATGGTTAAAATAGACAATAGGTGCAGAGGGTAGGCCATTTGGCCCTTCGAGCCAACACCGCCATTCAATGTGATCATGGCTGATCATCCACAATCAGTACCCCGTTCATGCCTTCTCCCCATATCCCCTGACTCCGCTATCTTCAAGAGCCCTATCTAGCTCTCTCTTGAAAGTATCCAGAGAACCGGCCTCCACCGCCCTCTGGAGGCAGAGAATTCCACAGACTCACAACTTTCAGTGGGAAAAAGTTTTTCCTCATCTCCATTCTAAATGGCTTATCCCTTATTCTTAAACTGTGCCCCCTGGTTCTGGACTCCCCCAACACCAGGAACATGTTTCCTGCTTCTAACATGTCCAAACCTTGAATAATCCTAAATTCCAGAGAATACAAGCCCAGCTGCTCCATTCTACCAACATATGACAGTCCCGCCATCCCTGGAATTAACCTGGTGAGCCTATGCTGCACTCCCTCAATAGCAAGAATGTCCTTCCTCAAATTTGAGACCAAAACTGCACACAATACTCGAGGTGTGGTCTCACTGGGGCCCTGTACAACTGCAGAAGGACCTCTTTGCTCCTATACTCAACTCCTCTTGTCATGAAGGCCAACATGCCATTCACTCTCTTCACTGCCCGCTGTACCTGCATGCTTACTTTCATTGACTGATGAACAAGGACCCCCAGATCCCATTGTACTTCCCCTTTTCCCAACTTGACACCATATAGATAATAATCTGCCTTCCTGTTTTTGCCACCAAAGTGGATAACCTCATTTATCCGCATTAAATGTCCACATGCATGTGCACATTCAATTATTATGTCCACATTAATTAAATTAAAAATGTCCACATTAAATTATCCAGATGCATCTGCCCACTCCCCCAACCTGTCCAAGTCACCCTGCATTTTCATAGCATCCTCCTCACAGTTCACACTGTCATCTGCAAATGTGCTAATGTTACTTTGAATCCCTTCATCTAGATCACTAATGGATATTGTAAATAGCTGCGGTCCCAGCACCGGGCCTTGCGGTTCTCCACTAGTCACTGCCTGCCATTCTGAACGGGACCATTGTGAAATGCTTCCTGACCCAAGTCCGCTCCACTCTCACCTTTATCACATTTCTGCTGCTCAGTGGATCCACTCCTGGTCTTCTTCTTTTTCCTCGTCACCGTCGTGTTCTTGCGATCAAAGGTCACCGGACTGTACTGTGGAAGGCTGTTGAACTTCTTTTCAAACTCCTGCTCTAGGTTCCCCAACCTTGAAGGGAAGAGGGAGAGGTGTCAAGTGGAGAAAGCAGGGAACTGCAGAGGCTTGTTTGAAGAATCAGTCCGAAGAAGCATCCCAATCCGAAACACCACCTATCGATCTTGTCCAGAGTTGCTGCCTGACCCGCTGAGTTACCCCAGCACTTGGTGTCTTTTTTTTTTAAAGGGAGTTGTCAAACGGGATCTTGGTCAGGCCATGAAACTGCAGCAGTAACTCCTTTAGTTCAAAGTAATAATTAAGTTCTGTTCGAGTATTTTACTTCATATTCTACTAGTTTAGTTCAGTTTGGAGATACAGCACAGAAACAGGCCCTTCAGCCCACCGGGTGTGGGCCGGCCAGCGATCCCCGCACATTGACACTATCCCATCCACACACACTCGGGCCAAGTTACAATTCTACCAAGCCAACTGACCTACAAACCTGAACGTCATTGGAGCGTGGGGGGAAACCGGAGCTCCCGGAGAAAACCCACGCAGGTCAAGGGGAGAACTGAATGTACAAACTGCGTACAGGCAGTCAGGATCGAACCCCTTGATCTATGGTCTATATAGCACGTCAATGGCAGAGTGTCCCTCACCCTGACGTTACTGGTGGCCCATGTCTGGTGAACTGTGGACGAAGGACAATAGACAATAGGTGCAGAAGTAGGCCATTTGGCCCTTCGAGCCAGCACCGCCATTCGATTTGATCATGGCTGATCGTCCCCAATCAGTACCCCGTTCCTGCCATCTCCACAAATCCCTTGATTCCACTCGCCCCTCGAGCTCTATCTAAATCTCTCTTAAATCCATCCAGTGACTTGGCCTCCACTGCCCTTGGTGGGAGGGAATTCCACAAATTTGCTTTTGTCACTGCGGGGAAGGGGGTGCTTTGACTAGTTCTCTCGTAAACTAACAGACTCTAATTGTATAGGTGCTTGGTTATTAAAATATGCAAAAAATTACATAACATATTCACAAAAAAGATAAGATTGGAGAAGTTACTGGCAACAGTGAAACATAATAAAACACTGCAAGTATTTTTCTGACCTTTAACTGAGTTCTGGGAGCAAATACAAGTTATAGCAAGCACACACATTATTCTGGGTGGACAAAAGGAAGTACGGTTTTGTAAAAGCTGACTTTTCAATTTTGTGGATGAAGATCACATAATACGAGGTGTACATTGCAGCAGGAAGCAATAAAAAGAGACGCTGATTGTCGGACAGTGTCATTCCTCTTGAGGCCACTGAAAAGCAAACACCACCAATGTTCACTTCACTCTGGTTACAATTAGACACGAATCATCGCTGGACACATGAATCCATCTGCTGATTGAGCCAGTGGCAGGCAGCTCACCAGGTAGACCGCTGGTTAGCAGTGCGGAGGAAAAAGGGAAACAAACAGGCTTCTTACCCAAGAGCCGGTTCGTCTTTCTGTTTTAATTTCTTCAACTTCTTGGTTCCACTGCTCCCCACATTTGGAAACGTCCAGTCCTCCTCCTTCCAACATCCTTCGTGATCCGAGGAACCCCCTTTCCCTGAAGCTTTCTTGCCTGAAAGTACGATAAGTATATTTATGACCGGTGTAGGTGTAGAAATCACAGCGCTATGCAAAATGATAACAGGCCACCTGAGTAACCCTGGTTTTAGTTTGGAGATACAGCACGGAAACAGGCCCTTCGGCCCAGCGGGTCCGCGTTGACTAACACTATCCTACACCTGCTAGGGACAATTTTTACATTTATCAAGCCAATTAACCTACAAACCCGTACGTCTTTGGAATGTGAGAGGGAACCGAAGATCTCTGAGAAAATCCATGCAGGTCACGGGGAGAACGTACAAACTCCGGACAGACAGCACCCGTAATCGGGATGGAACCCGGGTCTCCGGCACTGCATTCCCTGTAAGGCAGCAACTCTGTCACTGCGCCACCGTGGCTGGCTCTTCAAAACCCAGTGTGACCATTCCATGACTGGCCTTGCTCACATCACTGAGGTGGTGAATGTGTGGAATTCTTTGCCACAGATGGTTGTGGAGGCCAAGCCAGTGAATATATTTAATGCAGAGATAGATAGATTCTTGATTAGTACGGGTGTCAGAGGTTACGGGGAGAAGGCAGGAGAATGGAGTTAGGAGAGATAGACCAGCCATGATTGAATGGCGGAATAGCCTCCATTGGCCAAATGGCCTAATGGCCTTATGATCTCCAACTGAGCTTTTATCTTGTAACGAACCGTTGAGGTTCAGGGAATAAGAGGCTTGGAAATCAAACATTAATTTTGCAAACTGTAAATGAGCCTGGCATTTAATGAACAGCACAATATATTCAACACAAAACATTCATTACATTCACTGCTTTGGAATATCGATCTGAACGCCTGTAGTTTTGTGTCAGATCTGCACAGCTCCTCCCATCTAAACGCCAGCTAACCCTCTGAGAACCAATAACTGCTGGCAGCTTCCTTGGAAGGCTCAGGCAGTTCAGCATCCCCCCACCCCCGACAACTCTCATCAACTTCTACAGATGCGCCATAGAAAGCATTTTTTTCGGGATGCTTGGTTTCATCCAAGACTGGGAGAAATTGCAGAAATGTGGACCATCACACAAACCAACCTCCCTTACACTGAAGATAGACACACAATGCTAGAGTAACTCAGCGGGATAGGCAGCATCTTTGGAGAGATGAAATGGGTGACTTTTTGGGTTGAGACCCTTCTTCAGACTGATGTCAGGGGAGTGGGAGGTACATAGATAAGCAAGTGCGTAAATAAGGAAGTGTAAGGTGTGAAAACTGGACAAAGGGGGTGGAGATCAATGAAAATGTAGACGATCATCGTTAGTTGGGAGAAGGTAACAGCAAAGCAAACAGAGATAAAATGTAGTCGGAGACCATATAACCATGTAACAATGACAGCACGGAAACAGGCCCTCTCGGCCCTTCCAGTCCGTGCCGAACATTTATTTTCCCCTAGTCCCATCTACCTGCACTCAGACCATACCCCTCCATTCCCTTCCCGTCCATATACCTATCCACTTTACTTTTAAATGTTAAAATCGATCCTGCCTCCCCCACTTCTGCTGGAAGATCATTCCACACAGCCACCACTCTCTGAGTAAAGAAGTTCCCCCTCATGTTACCCCTAAACTTCTGTCCCTTAATTCTCACGTCATGCCCTCTTGTTTGAATCTTCCCTACCCTCAATGGGAAAAGCTTATCCACGTCAACTCTGTCTATCCCTTTCATCATTTTAAAGACCTCAATCAAGTCCCCCCTTAACCTTCTGCGCTCCAAAGAATAAAGACCTAACTTGTTCAACCTTTCTCTGTGACTTAGTTGTTGGAACCCAGGCAACATTCTAGTAAATCTCCTCTGTACTCTCTCTATTTTGTTGACAGTAAAACAGTAAGACTCCCTTCCATGGACTCCATTTATACCTCAAGTATAGGCTGCAAGTGAGGATACGGGACAAATCGTCCTCTATGATAATCCTGAACGCTGGTGCCCCGCAAGGATACGTTCTCAGCCCCCTTGTCTACTCCTGATACACTCATGACTGGGCAGCCAAGTGCAAATCCAACTCATTTTATAAGTTCACGGAAGACACCATCATACTGGTTTGAAATAATGACGAGACGGAGTACAGGAAGGAGATTGAGAACATCGTACCAAGATAAAAAAACATTTCCTCAATGTCAGCAAGACAGAGATTGTGATCGACTCCGGGAAGCAAAGCAGTACATGCATCACACAATGACGGCACCGATTCAGAGATGGTTGAACGCTTCAAGTTCCAAGGAGTAAATATCACCAGCAACTTGTCCAGATCCACCCATATTGTAGCAATGGCCAAGAAAACACACCATCGCCTCTACTAGGTATGTTACAAAACTTACCTTTACCGGCGCTGCACTTCTGCCGCTCCCCGTGTGCGCGACTTTCGCGCCTTGCAGAGGGGGGCGGGCTTAAAGTGCCGTTTTTCCACAGGCCTGGATAATCGATGAATGTCGGGCGATTTGGTTGCTGAAGAAAAATCGCTCCGACATTTCATCAATGGTGGTATTTTTAAATTACTCTAGATTATTTATTAACTAGAGTAATTTAAAAATCACCTTCAAAAGCCGTGACCGCAGACAACCGGAAGCATTTTCCGTAGGGGAGAAAAAAAGGTAAATACTTTATTTTTATATTAAAAGTTGGTTTTTCGGGAGGCATTAATAATATTTTTATGTTGCGAAATGGGGTCCCCAAAAAATGTATGAACCCCCAGTATTTTATCCCCCCGACTTCACCGCTAACCGCAACGTTCCAATCCACCGCATTCCACTAAAACCCACTCGCTAGTTGATTTAAATGGCCATTAATTTACAGGCATAAAACACTAAATTCCTTCCATTTGGCCCAGAAATTCATGAAATGAGATTTAAAAATTATGTTATATTGTGGATTATTGTGTGAATGTTATTTGGACACTTAGGCAATTTTTAAAAAGTTTATCTTTTCTTAAGAAATTGATAGATGTTTAGATCTACTCATTGAATTTTGTAATTAGCTACAATTAGATAACTAACTAATTATATGCTTTAATTTCAGGTAATCCAAGTAAGATTGTTTAATATTTGTTTCAGAATGCTTCAATCTATAATAACTGAAAATTTCATTGAGTTCTCTTAATTTTTAAGAATGTTATGGACTTTTAACTTTTCCAGATCACAGCTTTTGAGTTAAGTCAATTGAAAGGCAATGGGAAGCAAGATGCTCATTTCCGAGTATGAAAATGGCCTTAACTTTCTTAATACTGAAGATATGAAAGTAAATTAGGTGTCAAATTAAACTTCTTTTTATGCTTTATCTGATGGGATAAATTGCAGACTTGATTTTTAAAATCTCAACATTTTGTAACATTGCTACCTCTACTTCCTTTGATGGCTTAGGCAGTTCAGTATAATGCCCAACCACTCCCACCAGCTTCTCCAGATGCTCCATAGAAAGCATTTCATCGGGATGCACCACAGCATGGTTTGGGAACAGCTCCATCCAAATTGCAGAGAATCGTGGACGCAGCCCAGACCATCACACAGAGCAACCTCCCCTCCGTCGACTCCATCTACACCTCACGCTGCCTCGGCAAAGCCAGCAGCATCATCAAGGACCAGTCTCACCCCGGCCACTCCTTCTTCTCCCTTCTCTCATCAGGTAAGAGGCACAGAGGTGTGAAAACGCACACCTCCAGAGTCAGGGATATTTTCTTCCCAGCAGTTATCAGGCGACTGAACCATCCTATCACCAGTGATGGGTCATCAAGAAAAAGGCCGAGCCGACTGTATTTGTTTTGTCCTCCACTGTCTGGCTGCTGAAGTCAGTTGCAATTCTACCGTCATCAACTCCAGCTAAAACTACAATCTCCGAGGCTGATACATCTCAAAGATAATGTCACTATCTCTACATCAATAACTGATGCCAGAACAGAGCCTGACACTTCCACACTGCACACACAGTCCTTCGAAGCGACTGATCACAAGGACAATATTCTTGTGACAATCTTGCCAATGCTGCCATCTACTGATCACAAACTTTAATTCCATTGAATTTCTCTGACCTAGGTTCATCATCCAAGAGTTCCAGTGAATTACATTCCCTCCGAAGATAGACACATAAAGCTGGAGTAAGTCAGCGGGACAGGCAGCATCTCTGGAGAGAAGGAATGGTCACCGTTTCGGGTCACGATTCTGAAAAAGGGTCTCGACCCAAAATGTCGCCCATTCCTTCTCTCCAGAGATGCTGCCTGTCCCGCTGAGTTACTGCAGCTTATTGTGTTTCTCTTCCGTTTAAACCAGCATCTGAAGTTTTTTCCTACACAATTACTCCCCCCCCCCCTTCCCCTCACCCTCTCTTCTCAATGCCCCCACTGGACACACCCATTTCTCCCCTCCATCCACATCCCTTCCTCTGGCTTCACAATTGGCAGAACTTCGATCCTTACCCAACACCTTCAGTCTCTTCATCTCTGGCCTTTGTCTGCCCATCATCCCGCCCCCCCCCCCCCACTTGTACCCACCTATCACTCGCCAGAATTTGTCCTGCCCCACCTCCCTTCCAGCCTTCCTCCCCACCAGCACAATCAGCCTGAAGAAGGGTCCCAACCCAAAACATCACATGTCCATGTTCTCCAGGCATGCTGCCTGACCGGCTGAGTTACTCCAGCACGTTGTGCCTTTATTTATAAACCAGCATCCGCAGTTCCTTGTTCCTACAGTCCAGTTTAGAAGAAATGCAAGCCCAAAATAACGATGAGGCCAACACATTTTTCTTTGTCAGGTTGAGCTGGGAGAAAGGGGAGACGCACCGCTCCACTCTGGGATCTGTTGGAGAGCGGGGATGGGCATGGCCATACAGGAACTATGCTGAGGTGGGAGGAGACAGAGGGTAGAGTGGTCCAGGGATTATCCATTCCCACTGAGGAGCTCCAGCGCTTTGTGATTTGCTCTGGATCGGGGTCGGAGCTGCCCTGTGGATGGGAGAATCTGCTGTGAGCTGTGGCGTGGCAGGGTGCCATGTATAAAGTAGTAAACACCAACTTCACCGCCACTCAGTGCCAAAATGGATTTGCACTGTCAATAATTGAAGTGCATTGAAACAGTGAAGGGCCTGTGTCACTGGGCGACCTAATTTGCGAGTTTAGAAGAGTTTGCGCTCGCCACAAACTCGCAGGATGCTCGACACGTGGTCCTAGGAGGTCACTGTAACTCTCCTTCATGCTCGAGAGAAGTCCCCGCATACTCGCGGCCTCAGTTTGGTCGAGGACAATTTTTAATGCTGAAAAACTGTCCACGAGAGTAAAAATTGGTCGGCATGGGAAAAAAATCGATATTTTTTCTCTCGTAGGTTTAGTCGTAGGTGGTAGTAGGTTGGCATGTTATTCGTAGGTAATCGCGGGTAGTGAAAGGTAGTCGTAGACAGTGTTAGTATCGTCGAAGGTAGTCGTCTTCACTCTCCACTATTCCGTGTCCAATATTCCAGAGAGATTCGGCGAATGAATCGCTGGTCAAAGCCAGTCTTCAGCATAGTCGAAGGAGGTCTCCTACATATTCGGAGGAGGTTCTCTACATAGTCGAAGGAGGTCGTAGGGAGTGTTCTACTTTGGCGATACAACAAGATCATGACACTCTCCTAACCTCCCCTAAACTCACAAATTAGGTCCCCGCAGTGGAACAGGCCCTTAACTATTAAACAACCCATTCAAATTGAACAGAAAGACAGAAGTTATATTTATCTCTGACATTATTTTTTTGTTCTTGTGAATACACGGCTGCCAAACAAACTCAATGATATAAAACAGACAACTTGCATATATTTATGTTTTACACATTAAAATACGATTCTATAATGTTATGTTCCTGATAAACTGTTCGCCCCTCATTCCTATTCTGATCCTTTAAAATCAAACAAAGCATGAAACCAAAATTTGCAGAATTGTTAAGAAACAAAAATGTATTTTGGAATACTGCGTGCAGTTCCGGTTGGCCCATCACAGGAGGAATGAGGAGACTTTGGAGAGGGGGTTTACCATAATGCTGCCCGGATTAGAAGGTTTCAGCAACAGGGAGAAAAAAGGTGGACAGATTTAGATTGTTTGCTATGAAACCCCAGAGGCTGAGAGGAGACCCAATAGAAATGTATAAAATTGTGGGTGACATGGATAGGGGAGATAGAACCTTTTTCCCCACGATGGAAATGTCAAAAGCTTAAGGTGAGAGGGGGAAATTTTAATGATAGATACAGGGCAAGTTTGTTTTGAACACAGTGTGCCTGGACCACACTGCTGGGGGTGGGGGTGGAGGCAGACATGATAGTGGCGTTTAGTTTGGCACATGGATACGCAGGGAATGGAGGGATATGACGTGTGCAGGCAGAGATGAGTTTAACGGCATCATGTTTGGCACGGACATTGTGGTCCGAAGGGCCTGTTGTCGTGCTTTCCTGTTCTACGTTCTATTTCCATGAGCCCGACAATGGCTGAGGGTTAGATATCGCAGACAACTGTTGGAGCATTACAGGTTATATATTGTTAAAGAAGGAACTGCAGATGCTGGAGAATCGAGGATACACAAAAGGCTGGAGAAACTCAGCGGGTGCAGCAGCATCTAAGGAGCGAAGGAGATAGGCGACGTTTCGGGTCGAGACCCTTCTTCAGACTGGTTATATATTGTTTAGTTTAGTTTAGAGAGACAGCGTGGAAACAGGCCCTTTGGCTCACCGAGTCCGCATCGACAAGCGATCCCCACACCTTAAGGGCCTGTCCCACTTAGGGGATTTTTCAGGCGACTGGAACGGCGACTGTCCAAGTGGAACACACACACGTACACATCGCTTTCTTCACCAGCCCGTTATGCAGGCGCGGACAGGGCAAGCGGGGGGAGCGCTGTCTGAGTGAAATTCACACGGTGCAAAGCCGATATGATACAGACACACACTGCGATAAACAGGAAGGCTGGCGCTGTAATTAAGACGGTGAAAGCACCGTGTACGGGAAGGGTCACGTAAGTCCTTTAATAGAGGGTGGGGGTGGGGAGGGGGGGAAGAGGAGGGAGAAGGTGTGAGGAGAATGAATGGAGACAACTTTTACGAAGCCAGAGATACACGGCTGTGAAGCTCGGCGGACATTAACATTACCGGTCGGTTATCCTTGGTTCTGAAAACTACTGTTTACGTTTTTTTCCCCAATGAAATTTACCGGTCAGCACCAGCGGACGACAACCTTGGAGAACTCACGACCTCCTGGCGACCCACGACCTCTGCGCCTACGGCACGAGAATTCTCGCTACTCTCCATGGCGGCTTCATTCTGGTCGTCATGGAGAACAGAATGAGGCCGCGACTAGTTCCGAGAATGCGTGAACTCCTCACGGCCATGAAGGCAACTCCCCGGCAACCACCCGCCATTCATGTGGCGATCGCGAACATGTGGTCTCCTGTAGTCGCCTAAGTGGGACAGGCCAATTATACTACCCTACGCACATTTGGGGACAAATTACATTTATACCAAGCCAATTAACCTACAAACCTGTACGTCTGTGAAGTGTGGAAGAAAGCCCGAAGATCTCGGAGCAAACCCACGTAGTTCACGTGGAGAACGTACAGACTCCGTAGGATAATCCCACCCGTAGTCAGGATTGAACCGGGTTCACTGGTGCTGTAAGGTAGTGGCTCTACCGCTGCGCCACCGGGCTGACCAGTTGGCATTGCTCGCTAGCTGAGCTACATGCATTGGTCCACATAAACCAGTGAAACAGTGCCCCTCACAGGGCAGACTGGGCACTTCTGGGCCAATGCATAACATTATCCTTGATGGTTTCCTATATCCACGTCCACTCTGAACATGAACTGCAGTTCCAGGTTACAGCCTACAACCCTGGAACAGTCCCTGTGCAATGAGGAGCACAATGTTCTTGTTTGTTCTCTGTGGTATTTAAGGGAACACTCAGCCAACACTGGGAGAGCTGACTGGGTGGCTTCAGGACCGATGTAGGCTGCTGAACACCTTCCAAAGTCCACAGGGTGCATCAAAATAACAGCAGGCACGAGAGAGGCACATGCCGGCATTTGGAGCAAACGATCAGGTGACAAGGAGTTGCTCCTGGGGGGAAAAAACCCTCCCAGAGTCATCAGACACACCACATGCAACCGGGGCCTGCGACAAACAATGTATGTGTAGCTCCTGTGTGAAGGCCTTTGCTGTGTGGATTTGCACTGGACTTCTCCCTCGCTGAGGACAAGGCATGTTAAACCTCAATGTCCTGCAGCAGATCTCTGCGCGTTTCCTGTTTTACCTGCTCAATAAACGGATGATTCATAGAAAATAGGTGCAGGAGGAGGCCATTCGGCCCTTCGAGCCAGCGCCGCCATTCATTGTGATCATGGCTGATCGTCCCCTATTAATAACCCGTGCCTGCCTTCTCCCCATATCCCTTGACTCCACTGGCCCCTAGAGCCCTATCCAACTCTCTCTTAAATCCATCCAGTGACTTGGACTCCACTGCCCTCTGTGGCAGGGAATTCCACAAATTCACAACTCTTTGGGTGAAAAAGTTTTTTCTCACCTCAGTCTTAAATGACCTCCCCTTTATTCTAAGACTGTGGCCCCTGGTTCTGGACTCGCCCAACATTGGGAACATTTCCCTTCATCTA
Source organism: Raja brachyura (assembly GCA_963514005.1). Next base: position 61,498,399 of record OY740792.1, on the reverse strand, counting down.
GCTAGTCCAGTCCTTTTATAATTTTATATGTTTCTATAAGATTCCCCCCTCATCCTTCTAAACTCCAGTGAATACAAGCCTAGTCTTTTCAATCTTTCCTCATATGACAGTCCCGCCGTCCCAGGGATCAATCTCGTGAACCTACGCTGCACTGCCTCAATCATAAGGATGTCCTTCCTCAAATTAGGAGACCAAAACTGTACACAATACTCCAGATGTGGTCTCACCAGAGCCCTATACAACTGCAGAAGAACCTCTTGTTATGAACCCAGTGTTATGTTCACTCTGATTTAATTGAGGAGCAGACTGCATTGACTTGCCTGGGATTGGCCACCATTACTGGCAGACACATCGACGCCTCCCATTGACAACCTTTCCAACAACAGGCCTCGTTTTAGTTTTATTCATTTTAGAGATACAGCACGGAAACAGGCCCTTCGGCCCACTGAGTCCGCGCCGACCAGCGATCCCCCGCACACGAACACTATCCTACTCCCACCAGGGACAATTAACATTTATACCAAGCCAATTGACCGACAAACCTGTACGACTTTGGAATGTGGGAGGAAACCGAAGATCTCGGAGGAAAGGCGCGCGGTCACCGGGAGAACGTACAAACTCTGTACAGACAGCACCCGCAGTCAGGATCGATCCTGGGTCTCTGGCGCTGCAAGCTTAACAGTTATGCTATTTATGTGACTACAATGTTTCAGCAGGATTAAGAGAAGCAGGAGGGTTTTTGCACGAGTTCCACAACAGCAGCTTCAAGAAGGAAGCTAATACATCAAAGACCCACACCACCCTGGCCACGGTCTCATCTCCCTGCTACCATCGGGTAGAAGGTGCAGAACCGTGACCTCCAGCTTCAAGAACAGCTTCTCATCAACCATCAATCAGGCTCTTGAACCCTGTCAACACCAACTACGACCCTACCTCAGCAATGACTTTGGTTTGCACTTTTAGCTCTGGTTCTCTAGTATAACTGATAGTCTATTGTTGTTTTATTTTGTCATAAGGTCACAGTGATAGGAATAGAATTAGGCCATTTGGCTCATCAAGTCTATTCCGCCATTCAATCACGGCTGATACACCTCTCCTTCCTAAATCACTGGATAGACTCGGCTTGTACTCGTTGGAATTTAGGAGATTGAGGGGGGATCTTATAGTGGCTTACAAATTTCTTAAGGGGTTGGACAAGCTAGATGCAGGAAGATTGTTCCCGATGTTGGGGAGGTCCAGAACAAGGGGTCACAGTTTAAGGATAAGGGGGATGTCTTTTAGGACCGTGATGAGAAGATCATTTTTCACACAGAGAGTGGTGAATCTGTGGAATTCTCTGCCACAGAAGGTAGTTGAGGCCAGTTCATTGGCTATATTTAAGAGGGAGCTAGATGTGGCCCTTGTGGCTAAAGGGATCAGAGGGTATGGAGAGAAGGCAAGTACAGGATACTGAGTTGGATGATCAGCCATGATCATATTGAATGGCGGTGCAGGCTCGAAGGGCCGAATGGCCTACTCCTGCATCTATTTTCAATGATTCTATGATTCTAACCCCATTCTCCTGCCTTCTCCCCATAACCTCTGACACCCGTACTAATCAAGGATCTATTTATCTCCGCCTTGAAAATATCCACTGACTTGGCCTCCACTGCCTTCTGTGACAAAGAATTCCACAGATTCACCACCCTCTGACGAAATACATTTCTCCTCATCTCCTTCCCAAAAGAACGTCCTTTAATTCTGGGCCGATGACTTTTGCATTATTGCTTATTCCGTGTTTATCTGTTGTGCTGTGTTAATGTCCCCGTGAAACTGCAGTAAAAATGTCATTGCCCTGGTCCCGGAGGAGATGCCAGTTAAACCTGCGACAGGGACGTGATCAGAGAAGGCAGGCATTGAGCACGTGGGATATCAGGGGCAGCCCAATAAAGAGCTATAGAATAATAGACTATTATCTGAATGGTGGCAGATTAGGAAAAAGGGAGATGCAAGGAGACCTGGGTGTCATGGTACACCAGTCATTGAAAGTAGGCATGCAGGTGCAGCAGGCAGTGAAGAAAGCAAATGGTATGTTAGCATTCATAGCAAAAGGATTTGAGTATAGGAGCAGGGAGGTTCTACTGCAGTTGTACAGGGTTTTGGTGAGACCACACCTGGAGTATTGCGTACAGTTTTGGTCTCCAAATCTGAGGAAAGACATTCTTGCCATAGAGGGGGTTCAGAGAAGGTTCACCAAACTGATTCCTGGGATGTCGGGACTTTCATAAGAAAGAAAGACTGGATAGACTCGGCTTGTACTCACTGGAATTTAGAAGATTGAGGGGGGATCTTATAGAAGCATACAAAATTCTTAAGGGGTTGGACAAGCTAGATGCAGGAAGATTGTTCTCGATGTTGGGGTGTCCAGAACAAGGGGTCACCGTCTAAGGATAAGGGGGAATTCCTTTAGGACCGAGATGAGGAAAACATTCTTTACACAGAGAATGGTGAGTCTCTGGAATTCTCTGCCACAGAAGGTCGTTGAGGCCAGTTCATTGGCTATATTCAAGAGGGAGTTGGATGTGGCTCTTGTGGCTAAAGGGATCAGGGGGTATGGAGAGAAGGCAGGTGCTGGATACTGAGTTGGATGATCAGCCATGATCATATTGAATGGCGGTGCAGGCTCGAAGGGCCGAATGGCCTACTCCTGCACCTATTTTTCTATGTTTCTAACTGCGGCCAAGTTAGGATGCCGAGCGGCCTCAACACTCCAGGCATTGCTGCCAATGCAGGAAACAGGCAGAAGAGATGACACAACCCTGAACAAACCATTCGTGCCCTTCATTTCATTGTCCAGAACAAGAATGAGAGAAGATACACAGAATGCTGGAGTAACTCAGCGGGACAGGCAGCATCTCTGGATAGAATGAATGGGTGATGATTCAGGTTGAGACCCTTCTTCAGACTTTCGAAGGGTCTCGAACTGAAACTTCATCCGCTGAGTCTGAAGCAGGGTCTCGACCTGAAACATCACCCATTCCTTCGATCTAGCGATGCTGCCTGTCCCGCTGAGTTCCTCCAGCATTTTGTGTCTATCTTCGGTGTAAATCAGCATCTGCAGTTCCTTCCCACACTTCCCCAGGAACACGATGCTTCGGAACCTCTGCACTTACCTCTATCAACGTTAGCTCGGAGAGACGTCAACATGCCCTCGGACACAAGAGTCTTATACAGGGCACCTTTGCACGCACGCTCAGATTTGCGGGACCCAGAGGCTTCTGTTTTTTTACTCAGTTCCTTGTTTTCACCTTTCACTTCACTTAGTGCATCGTGGGGAAGTATTTGATCCGTGACGGGAAACATTTCAGTTTTGATGGGGCTGGTGGCGATCTTCTCAAGATCACAAACCTTTGACAGTTTGTCAAGTTCGGAGCCCTTCTCCGCGGGCAATTTGATTTGTTTTGGTTTTATTTTTTTCTTTGGTGGGCTGGAGTCAACGTGCAACTGATTTTCCGTTGACTTTGGTGAACATCGAGCGTTTTTCACTGGACTTCCCGAAGGCTTTTCAGTGCCCCAGTCACCTTTAGCCACGGCGTCTATAGTGTACATTAAGCTATCAATGTCAGATTCCAATGATTTCCGCTTCTTGCCACTTTTTTTAAATGTCTGTTTATCAACTTTGGTAGATTCGAGTTTAACTTTCTTCTTTTTCTTCTTCTTCTTAATTTTTTCCGGTTTGTTAAGACTCGTCACAGAATTGCCAGTTAGCAAAGACAAGGGTTTGTCGTTGGTGACCCACTCCCTGGGCCCAGCTTCATCGTCACTTTGTGTACCGAGGGCCGGATTGCCAGACGGGGTCTCAGGCTGACACTGCTCCTCCACCATCACCATCCCGGGCTCGTTCTTCACTCCCTCTGTCACCAGCCGATCCGAGCACATCTGGACAAAATGACAACACACGAGGCAATTACGAAGGGTTCTCAGAACACAGACAGATAACAGGGGCCGGCCTGTGAATACAGCTGCCCACTACGCCCGCACATATTCCCACCCTCATCCAGGGATCCCGGCTGTCCTTCCAGGTGAGGCGGAGTTTCACGTGCACCTCCTCTAACCACATCTACTGCATCCGGTGCTCCCGATGTGACATTGGCGAGACCAAGCGTAGACCCGGCGACCATTTCGCTGAACGCTTGTGCTCGGTCCGCCAAGGCCTACTGAATCTCCCGGTTGCCAGCCATCTTTAATTCCTCTTCTCATTCCCATACTGACCTGGGCCTCCTCCATTGCCAGATCGAGGCCACATGCAAACTGGAGGAACACCACCTCATATCACCTCGGGTAGATTACAACCCAGCGGTGTGAACATTGAATTCCCCAATTTTAAGTTAACTAACAAGCAACAATTGGTGCAGGAGTAGGCCATTCGGCCCTTCGAGCCAGGACCGCCATTCACTGTGATCATGGCTGATCATCCCAAATCAGTATCCCATTCCTGCCTTTTCCCATTATCCAAACTCCGCTATCCCCATATCCCCTAAACCCCCCCTCCCACTCCCTTCCTTTTCCTTCTCCCTCTCTTCCCAGTACCCCACTTGGATACGCATCCATTTCACCCACTATCCCACCTCTGCTTCCATCTACATCTCTCTGGGGTTACAAATCACTCCTCTCCTTATCATTTGCTTAGGAAGGAACTGCAGCTGCTGGAGAAATCTCCACAGATGCTGCCTCACCCGCTGAGTTTCTCCAGCACTTTTATCTACCTTCTCCTTATCATATTTTTTTAAAATCTCTGGCCTTCGTCCAACCATCTGCCAATCCCACCCCTCCCCTGTGTCCACCTATCACGTGCCTAGTTCTGGCTCGCCCCAGCTTTCTTCCCCACCCCCCGCAATCAGTTTGAAGAAGGGCCCCGACCCAAAACGCCACCTATCCATGTTCTCCAGAGATGCTGCCTGACCCGTTGAGTTACTCTTGCACTGTGTATCGTTTATTTGCTTGTTCTACATTTTATCCAATAAAATCATGCTATTAATGAGTAGACTAGATCCACTTCTGCGACATCACGCAGAGAGTTGCCACGCCCTGGCACCATGTTGCAATTATCGAGTGCCTGACTCGCCCAGTTACTCCTGCACTTTAACACTTGTTTAAATATATATATATATATTCACAGCGGCTTCATCACATTACCACCAGCCCCATCTAATCATAAGATCATAAGTGATAGGAGCAGAATTAGGCCATTCAGCCCATCAAGTCTACTCCGCCATTCAATCATGGCTCATCTATAGGGCCTGTCCCACTTTCACGACCTCGGCCGAGTTTGCCCTTGACTCATACTCTCAGCATGGTCGGCACGAGGTCGCAGGTAGATCATAGGTAGGGCGTGATGCTAGTCGTAGGTACTCGTGGCATCAAGTAGGTCGGGGCGTTTTTCTAGCCTGATGAAAAATGTCCACGAGTTAAAAAGGTTGTGAGTCAGGTCGTGAAAGTGGGACAGGCCCTTATCTCTCCCTCCTAACCCCATTCTCCTGCCTTCTCCCCACAACCCCTGACACCTGTAATCAAGTTGCTTTTATTCCAATTGCTTCTTATTAACACTAATAAATATAAATGTTCCAAATAATGAAGCCTACGATTGTTTGAGCCTGACTTTGAATCTGAGTTCAAGTCTGACATCCACCTCCTGATGTCTAGCCGATCGATCTTTAATTTATGGAGGCACCATAATCCTGGAAGATTGGCAACGCTATTTGTAAATAGCCAATAATTCTAATTAGCAACAGCATTGGCAACAGCAATGCATTTAATAGCACCACAGGAGCTATAAAACCCAAGCTAAACTCCAGGGCCCGACTGCAAACTGGTATCCTTCTGAACTGGGAGGAGGTGAGGCAGGGATCTGCAAAGTAGGGTTTGCTTTGACAGGAGACAGCATTGTTTGGCAGTCAACATCAATTGAGATTCGGAAGAGGAAGAACAGGGCCTTCATCCTTCGATTTGCCTGAGCTTGGACCGAACACTTCCCAAGTTACCCGTATCGCTCAAGCCCCTGTCATCGCAGATGACGAGATGACAAATTGCCATCCACAGATGACGATATCTGATGCTTTATTATACTCAATATAACCTTAGCTGTAGCATGTTTTGTAAGTTGGCAAGGCCTTGGGAAAAGTAATGATTGTTTAAAGACAAAAGTTTATTGACTTTAGGAAAAGAATTGGATAGATTTTAAAGCAATCCGACACGCCGTTAATGACATTACACTGCGATACTATTTTAATTTCCAGTTGTACAGCAGTGCATGTTTGGCTGCCCTTGGCATGTTCTCACTCACACAGTGCAGCAGATAAGCCTCAAGGCCTTGACGTTTATATAGTGACAGTTCTGTAAAACTATTTACAAGTTGTTTTATTCGCTTATAAACGCACACACTGCAGCCAGAACACACAGTCCTAGCAGCAGATGGGGCAGTACTGGAGCACTTGCTGCATTAGGACCACGCGATTCCCAGTGTTACCCTGGCATACCTCTGCTAGCTGAAACAATGCTGAATTGCCACACGGTCTCGTCGACTCCACAACCCCTGGCTGTACCGTGCCGGAGGAAATCTGCATGGGGAAAGAAATGACCGTCAGATCAAATTAAATCCTACTCTCTTTTTTTTTGATGTTCACATTTCTGAGGCAGAGAAGACATAAGACAAAATCTTTTGTGGTGAGAACTTGAACATTAGTGCTGACTAAATGCATCACACATGGTTTGTAAGTGACCCTCATTAAGGGTCGAGTTCAAAATATCATTCGCTACTTTCCAGTTCTGTGTAAAATTTGTAAGCAGTCAAATGTTGCTACTTAAAGGTACCCTGTTGCAGTGATATCCTGTTCATGTATGAGGAGCGTTCGAAGGCTCTGGGTCTGTACTGGCTGAAGTTTAGAAGGACTAGGGAGGGGGTCCTTCGTTGAAACCTACCGGATAATAACCCAGATAGAGTGGACATGGCAAGGAAGTGGCCCGCATTGGGAGCATCTAAAACCAGAGGCTACAGCCTCAAAATAAAAGGACGTACCTTCAGAATGGCGATGAGGAGGCATTTCTTTAGCTGGAGGGTTGTGGATCTATGGAACTCAGTCATGCCATTTTTTTTTTAAAGCAGAGATGGATACATTCTTGATTAGTAAGGGGGTCAAAGGTTACTGGGAGAAGGCAGGAGTGGGAAACATAGATCAGCCATGATCAGCCAGGAAGAAGGGTCTCGACCCGAAACGCCGCCTAGGAAGAAGGGTCTTGACCCGAAACGTCGCCTATCTCCTTCGCTCCTTAGATGCTGCTGCACCCGCTGAGTTTCTCCAGCTTTTTGTGTAACCCTCAGCCATGATTAAATTGTGTCACAGGGCCTGATGGAGTGAATGGCCTCATTCTGCTCTTTTGTCTTATTGCACCACTAATACACTCTCCGTTTCGTACCAAATAGAAAATGAGTGACAACACGAATATATACATGAATGACTGGGGAAAAAAGACATCCATCATCCAAAATAATTCATAGATAATGAGAAATGTAAGTGAAGACAGTGAGCAGCCACTGAGATCAATGTGAGAACAGGTTGACCTGCAGAAACAATGGTGCAACACACAAACAATGCAATCTGCCCCAAGGCAGTAGCAGAAGCTTCATAGAGCATCTTTGTGAAGTGCCAATAGAAGTGATTGCCTGTCAATTTCAATGGCCAACTGCGGTGAAACAGACAGAGTTCTTTGACAGAGATGTCTGATTGCAGCAGGGAGGTTACATGGAAGCAGTTTCAATCACTTTTCCAATACAGCTTTTTTCCTTGGTGTCAATTTCCCAAGTAACTTTCAAGTGGTTCTCTAGTTCACTTTACATATGGTCTAATTTGACTGCAAATGAAGTTATTCACTGAACCTTGGTACACAAGACAATAATAATCGAATACCAACAGAGTTACGCGCCTTTTTGGTTGATCATATGTTCGGGATAATGGACAGGGATTGAAATATATAAATTACCAATTACGTCTGAGAAATTCCACAAAAACATTGCAACTGGAGACTAAAATAGTTTTAAAAAATAATTGACCATGCATAAAAAAAATGTTTCTAATGCAGCAATAGATTAGAAACGGGCACGGTGGGGACTTACTTACCATCCGGCGCGGGATCCCTCGTTGGGGATCCCTGGAGAAGAGCTCCGACCACCGGCTTGCGACCGACGTCATCTTCAAGCCGCGGTCTCCGGTCGGGAAGCAGCGATTCGGGACAAATCTTGCCCGCACATCTGGCCGCCCCGCAGCGGAGACTGTGGAGGTTTATGGTCCCGACCGTGGGGAAAAAATGGAGGAGGACTGCCTGAACTTTGTGCCTTCCACCACAGTGATGAATGCTGAGGTGGATGTTTGTGTTACATTTTTATTGTGTACTGTGTATTCTTTTTTTTAAATTGTACCGCTGCTGGCAAATTCATTTCACTGCACTTCATTGTGTATGTGACGAATAAATCTGACTAATGAGATCAACTACCTGTATGGCAAGACAGAAAACATTTGTGTGTGGTGGAATAGGAGATTAGTAAACGAGAACAGAGAGAGTGCTTAAAGGGAAAATAAACTAATCTTCCCCCAGAGAAGGGTAATATCCTGTTTCATGTGAAATGATAGTGTGTGATTTCAACAAATGACAGAGACTCCAATACAACAGATGTACAGCGGTAATCAAAATGCAGACAGCGGTCATAAAATGGAGCACAATATGCAAGTAATGAGAACAACATGTTTTATAATCAAGAAGATAATTTCCTCAGTATGAACTGACCTACTAACAAAATATTTTCCCCGTCACCACCCGCCAAACTTCCTTCCAAGATTATGAAAGAAATGTATTCATTAGCGTAGTTTTTTAAAAAAAGTTGTGCAGTGTGAAGCAAATCGAACAAGGCAAGGAACTTACCACATTTAAGTGTCGTAAACTTATCAAACAAGATCAAGTCCTTAAACCAATCTACGGCAAAGAGCATCCTATCAACGTACCTCCTTGGCCGTTAAGGCATGTTCTCCTGCTAAGAGCAGCATGCTGAGTCCTCCCATTTGAGTGGGATCTATCGGTAACGAGATATAGGCATGCGTTATTCATTCCAAAAGTCATTCCATGGCACAATCTATCACACATAACTGCAGCTTGGTGCCAGTCCACCCCTCTGTCTAGTCTCCTTTCGTGCTGCTCAGGGTTGACTTACGGTTTAGCAAGGAGATTATGGTTTTGGAGATTTTAACATAAATTTGCCCCTGTAACCAGTCCCATTGTGCGGACGCCTCACAAAATGGGACAGTGTTTAAATCTGATGGAACAACTTTATGTTTGAACTCCCTGCAAATCTCAGCCAAGCTTGATTGGGACTCAGGTGTGGGGCTCGCTGTCGCTGAGCTGCTCTCCGAGCTGCTGGACCCCACCATCCCTCCCCGCACCACACACCCGCTGGTGGCCCAGCAACATCACGTTCACAAGCTGAACACATTGGCACAGAGAAGTGACCAAAGCACGCACTGTGCAGTGTATGCGAGCCGGGTGGGGCCTCGATACATCAGAGGAAGAGGGGAGGAACAGAGAAGAGTACAGGGAAGATTTGCCCAAGATGGAAAGGGTACAGAGAAGATTTACGAGGATGTTGCCAGGACTAGAGGGTGTGAGGTATAGGGAGAGGTTGAGTAGGCTGGGTCTCTATTCCATGGAGTGCAGGAGGATGAGGAGGTGCATCAAATCATGAGAGGAATAGATCGGGAAGATGCACAGAATCCCCTGCCCAAAGTAGGTGAATCAATGACCAGAGGACATAGGTTTAAGGTGAAGGGGAAAAGGTTTCATAGGAATCTGAGGGATTTTTTTTCCACACAAAGGGTGGTGGGCGTATGGAACGAGCTGCTAGAGGAGGTAGTTGAGGCTGGGACTATCCCCACGTTTAAGAACGTTAGACAGGTACATGGATAGAACAGGTTTGGAGGGATAGGGACAAGTTGGGCCGAAGAGCCTGTTTCCACACTGTATCACTATGACCGCCAGAGAGACAAGAACTCCAAAAGGGGCGGTTTTGAATTTGCTATTCCCCCCCCCCCCCAACAATTATAATTCTTGAAACAATGATCAACATGTTTGAACCATCGATGAGATCATCTACCTGCCATGGCAAAGTTGATTTGTGGCATTTCCTCAGTATTCACCACCCGTTTGATAATGGGAAAGTCCTTTGTGGGGTCTGTTGGAAAGGTCCACAGCTTCTTTCTGGTGGTGACGGTGGGCGAGGGGCTCTTCAGAGGCTTGTTGGTGGTCGGACACCACTTGTAACCAGGGTTGGCTTTTAGAAAGGCATCCTTGTACTGCGAGAGGACAGCAGGAGCATTAGTGGGATCCAGTACGGGAGGTACATCGGTGCACCCACCACAAACTTGCAAACACAACCCGTCAGCCCAAGAACAGGAAATCAACCAAAAATTAACAAGATCGTATTCGTACACACGTTTCACGAGCAGATAAAGGTTGACTCGAAACGTTTCCTACAAACCAAGACCAACTTCGGGAACAGCTCAAGCTACGTCAGAAGAAATAATTGTGACTGTTTTTGCAGCAACTTAACACGCACTTGAGGAGATAAGTAAGCATCTTGTGTTGTCAAGCCTGAGATATTATAGGCGTTGACGCAAGAGACTGCAGATGCTGGAAACCTGAGCCAAAAACAAAGCGCTGGAGGATCTCATTGGGTCAGGCAGCATCTGTGGAAGCGAATGCTGAGAGGTTCCTCTGCAGTTTGTAACAACAAAATGCATAGAGTCCGATTTAAGATTTTCACGATATGTGGAGGTGAACTTTCCATTCTTATGTATTAGTGGCTCTGGAAGCAAGACCCAGGATATCAACAGCAGCTTCAATATGTCCTATCCTGTCAATGTTAAATGGATACCGTGGACAATTAACCTATTATAATGCATCTTAACATCTTCCACAAAGTCCATTCAAAGCCCAAGGCCGGAGAGGACAGGCACACACCACACCAGGTTTAATTATGGCTTGCCCACTGGAGGTGTGGAAATTTAGCAACAATTAGCTGCCACCCAACCTGATTTTGTTAACACAGACTCCTGGATAGATGACAACATCGGACAGCAACAGATTTAGGAATCAACATTACCTCGTCAGCTCTGCCTTCACTGTCAGGCAAAGACTGCAAGCAGGTTCTGATGCCCCAGCAAATCGGAAATTCTACACGTCCCATCTCTCAGGCGAGTGCATCCCCGGCTGACTCTGGCCTCACAGTCCCTTTATCCTAACCACTACCCGTTTCTTCAGCTCCCCTGCTGCCCACGATGCCCAGTTTCACCAGACCTGGCAAGGCCCTGCTCATTTCTTCTTGTCCCCTAGTTTTGCTTTCACACTCCCACAATGTGACACCACCAGGGGACATCTCGTTCGCCATGGGCAATTTAGGCCGAAGGCCTGTTTCCGTGCTTTATGACTATGTCTCATACTGACAGCGGCCTTGCCTTGGAAAAGGCCGAATGCCACCGGATATTGAAGGATATTAACGTCATATCTTTGGCATGGGGAGGGAAGGATGGCTCAGTCAGCCTACAAGCAACGTCGAATGATAGTCAGTTGACGAATGCAGTCATACGATGAGCTTGGTTGTCACATCAAGGATGAAAACCACCTCAGAGCAGTTTTTTATGCCTCTAAATACATTCACACTGCTTGATGTACTGCCTTCAAAAAGCAGAGTTGTGATTTCAGGACTGACTATCACATAATGGTCAAGTTTGTTTTCAACGACTGCAAGGGCCAATAACGTGGAACGAATTACAGGTGAAATGAAAATAATTATTGTCATATTAAGTTTGAAAAATGAAAGGAGTATTTCCAAAATGGAAACTATTCCTTCACACTCAATTTAAGGAAATGCTCTGATAAAATTTCAAGGCACAATATTGGATTCCTGCACTTTATAAAGGGAAGAAATAGTTTTATAGACTCATACAGCACAGGAACAGACCCTTCGGCCCAACTTGTCCATGCTGACCAAGATGCCCATCTAAGCTGGTCCCACCTGCCAGCATTTGGCCCAGATCCCTCTAAACCTTTTCTATTCATGTACCTGTGCATATAAATGTTGATAGTCAACATTTCCTTCATCATTGTCTGCTCTGATCTGTCATTTTCACATCTTACCCTTCCATATCTCTCGTCTGCTTCTCCCCCGGCTCTCAGCCTGAAGGAGGGCGAAACATCACCCATTCCATCTCTCCAGAGATACTGCCTGACCCGCTGAGTAACTCCAGCATCTGCAGCTCCTTCCTACACATGATATTTCACCCCATTTTTCCACGAGGCTGAGATATAAGCATTTCCCCTAACACTGACATCTGGAGCAGTAGTGCACATGGAAAATAATAATTCAATTGGTCAGTCACTGATAATGGTGGAGTCACCTCAGGTAAATAGTGTTAAGCATAGGACACAGCATTGCTGAACTTGCTCCAACAATGACACAGATATACTGCACGTCAGAAGATGGAGAATTATAACTACCTAGTGAGCTTTTCCTAGTTTCCTCACGAGTCCACAATAACCATAGCACAAGCTGAAGTTGGTCAGAAATCCACATTCATGTTTTACCTGATATTATGAAAGAGCCATTTCCTTGCTTCAAATACATTAAGCAGAACAAGATTCTAAATCACCGAAGAATGAGCTTATTTGCCATTAGCATCCTGAGCAATCAAGTTCCCCATGACAATGTTCATATACGATCCTAAAGGCAACATGAAAGCTGAAAATGATGACAATCTAGCATCTGCAGATGTGTAATATATATTTTTGCAAACTTTAACTAATTGAGTCCGTTATCATTTTGAAACTTACCATCAATTAACACAAGGTAGACAAAAAATGCCGGAGAAACTCAGCGGGTGAGGCAGCATCTCTGGAGCGAAGGGAATAGGCAACGTTTCGGGTCTCTGAAACGTCGCCCTTTTCCTTCGCTCCATAGATGCTGCCTCACCCCAGCTGAGTTTCTCCGGCATTTGTTGTCTACCTTCGATTTTACAACATCTGCAGTTCCTTCTTATACATCAACGAACACAAAATTATCATACTGGCCGGACCAGTCTGAAGAAGGGTCTCGACCCGAAACGTCGCCTATCTCCTTCACCCCTTAGATGCTGCTGCACCCGCTGAGTTTCTCCAGCTTTTTGTGTAACCCACAAAATTCTCATTGGAAGTTGACAATAATCAGTTGCATCTCTGGCTGGCCAGTAGGGGGAGTGCAGTCAGTGCTCACTGTTGTGGTGCAGCCAAGATGGAAAATTTGTAATAATGTCAGCATTTCCTCAAAGGAAAATTGTGTTTGACCACCAATTGAGGTCTTTGCAGAAATGGTGGAGAGGATTCAGAGGACAAACGCTGATAATGTGTAGATGCATTTTAAAAGCCAGTTAAAGGAAGTACCATGTAATAGACGGGCTGGCAAAGTCCAAAATAGATTCTAAGGGTATATCACGAGTAAAAGAGCAAGGAGGGAAAGAATAGGGCAGATTAAACGGTTACACGGCTGTCTGTGTGGAGCCACAGGAGATGGGCGAGGGGTGAAATGAATATTTCAGGTCTGCATTTACCGTGGAGAAAGGCATGGATACTGGGGAACTGGGTAGTCAACGGCGATGTCTTCAGGAGGGTCCATGTTACAGAAGAGGAGGTGCTTGTGGTCTTAAAATGCATGAAGGCAGATCATCCTCAGGATCTGATCAAGTGTCTCCTCCTAGGTGGTCGAGGGGAGAAATCTTGGGTGGAGATATTTGTATCATTGACGGGGACGACTGGAGGGTGGCTAATCTTACGCTCCGAGTTAATGATGGCTGGAAGGAAAAAAAACTGAGAACTACAGGCTGGAGTGCGTGAATTATTGGAGGGGGTCCTCTCCTCACAGGGAGGGGGGAGTTGAAGGGATTTTTAACTTGAAATTGGAGAATTCCTTGTTGATACTGTTGGGTTGCAAGCCACCCAAGCAGACTATGAGGTGCTGTTCCTCCAGTGTGTGTGCGGCCTCACTCTGGCAATGGAGGAGGCCCAGGACAGAAAGATCACACATTCCTCCCACCATCCCGCTTCTCTTCCCTCCTCTCGTCCCTCGCAATGGACCGTTCTGGTCACCCTGGTACGGGAAGGAGGTGATTCAACTGGAAAGGGTGCAAAATAGATTACGAGGACCTTATGGGATCTGGAAGGTTTGAGTTAGGAGAGTGCGGGCAGGTCGGGACTTTAGCCCCAGGAGCGTAGGAGGATGATGGATGATCCCGCAGGGCATTCAGAAATCACGAGGGGTATAGGTGGAATGAAGAGCGTATGGGGAGTAGTCTTTCCCCCAAGGCAAGGGGAGGGGCAAAATTAGAGGGCACAGATTTACATTGAGAAGGGAGCAACTTTAACGGAGACCCCAGCACATTGCTGGTAGCCACCACTAGTTGGCGCTAGCCCTTGCAGAATACAGAGACACCAGCACAATGTTGGTAGCCACAGCTGGTAGCCACCAGTCCGTGTAGAGAACGGAGACCCAAGTGTGTAGACGGCAGCCACCGCTGGTAGCCAATGACCTGTGGAGAGTACAGAGAGTCCACCCGAAACGTCACCCATTTCTTCTTTCCAGAGATGCTGCCTGCCCCGCCGAGTTACTCCAGCATTTTGTGTTTGCTGAGATAGTTATCTTTGATGTAAACCAGCATCTGCAGTTCCTTCCTACACAGAGCCCGAAGACTCCAGCACACGGCTCACCTCCTTCGCCAGGTCGGTGTACTTCTGCTTCTCCTTTGGATCCAGGACAGACCACCAGTCCGCTAGGATCTTTGTTGCACCGCGGTTGTCGAGGCGAGGGTGCTGCTGCCGGACCAGCGAGCGATGGCGTTTGCAGAAGAGAAGAAACGCGTTCATCGGCCTGCGGGCACGCTGCTCGGAAGAGTCGTCGTCCGTCTCATCCGCCTCGTGTTCCAGACCCTCGGTACTCATCAGGGCATCCTGTGGCAAACAACGTCACGGCAATATTAACATAGCTAGCAAAAAAAATAACCATGCATGCCCACTGCACAGCAAACCGCTTCGCTTTCATCCCAAGACCTGATCTCTAGATTCTCAGTGACATCCGGCAACAAAAGGGATTTCATTTTAAAGAAGACAGAAGGAACTGCAGATCCTGCTTTACAAAAGAAAGACACAAAGTGCTGGAGTAAATCAGCAGGCCAGGCAGCATCTCGGAGAAGGGTCCCGACCTGAAATCTCCAGTCATCAGGAACCACCAGTAATCAATAGATAATAGACAACAGGTGCAGGAGGAGGCCATTTGGCCCTTCGAGCCAGCACCGCCATTGAATGTGATCATGGCTGATCATCCACAATCAGTGCCCTGTTGCTGCCTTCTCCTCATATCCCCCGACTCTGCTATTTTTAAGAGCCCTATCTAGCTCTCTCTTGAAAGCATCCAGAGAACCTGCCTCCGCCGCCCTCTGAGGCAGAGAATTTGCGGTGGAAGCAGTTCCTTAACCGCAACCACACTGCAGGACATTATGCAAAGGGAGAAATAATAGAGGCTTTTCAAAACGTTGCAACGATCTACACGAGGGATTAAAATCAGACGAGAGGAAAAACATCAGGTGGGTCGAGGAAACTTGGATTAGAAGTTTAAACAGTGTTTTGGAATAGTTTTTACTGAAGGATGTTTTTACTTGGAGCTGACATTGAGACAGTGCGCACATGACATGGTGTTGCACCATGAGATAGTATTAATCACTCACCTCACATGGAAAGTGCCCCTGAACAGCAGCCAGGACTTTAACACTCAGTTCCAGAAGGAGTATTGAACTTAAATAAGGATTAGTCAGGAGGGTATGAGCGGACTCCCAAAGTAGGTTCAGGGATGGATCCATGGAGATGCAGGCTCTCAGGGGACCTTGCAGAGGTCACAAGGTACAAGCAACTGCAAAAGAAACATTCTAAGGGGAGGACCCACTATCCATTGTAATAAAAAAAAGTTGATGATGTGTATTTTTTTAAAGTTTTATGCCACAATTGTGCAAAGATGGGTGGCAAGAGTATAAACATAGCAAAGAACGATGAAAAGATTAACAAGTAAACATAAAAGTATGAAATAAAGCTAGCAAGAATTGCAAACATGGCCTAATTCACAAATAAAGCTAGCCAGAATTGAAACTCTTAAAAGGCCTGTCCCACTTTACCGACCTAATTCACAACCTCTACCGAGTTTGCCCTTGATTCATACTCGCAGCATGGTCGTCACGAGGTCATAGCAGGCTGTGATACTAGTCGTAGGTACTCGTGGCATCAAGTAGGTCGGGGCGTTTTTCAAGCCTGATGAAAAATGTCCATGAGTAAATAAGGCCGTGAATTAGGTCGTGAAAGTGGGACAGGCCCATAAGAGTTTCAATGGATATTTTAAGAAAGAATGAATTAATACATTTAAACATTAATTTTTATTCTTGTGGAATGCTGGCCAATGTGTTTTGTACAGGTTACTCCTGTAGAAAGTAAGCTGAGGTCCATTAAGTGTGTATTTTGGGTAGGTTTTAACCACTGCGATACAGGCTATATCCTGGAACTTGCTGCTACTCTGGAAGTAAAACAGAGTAAAACTAAGGGGAGTTACAATCATAGCAGTGTTGTTCGGGGCAACTGTTATTGCACTGGGCTGACAAACTCTTTGTCCTGACTGACTTCTTTCTCTTGTCTCAAAAAAGTTGCCAGAGAGATAGTTAAAGTGGGGATTTACACAAAAAAGCTGGAGAAACTCAGCGGGTGCAGCAGCATCTATGGAGCGAGGGAGATAGGCAACGTTTCGGGCCAAAACCCTCGGTCTGAAGAAGCAGTATCTCTGGAATACATGGATAGGTGACCTTTCAGGTTGGGACCCTTCTGCCTGACCCGCAGAGTTACTCCAGCACTTTGTGTCTTTTTTGTGTACATCAGCATCTGCAGTTCCTTGCATCTCCACTTACAGGCTAATTGTGCTGGAGTTACCACCTTACTATTGAATGCAAATCCTTTTTATTCCTGAAAGCAGAGCCACTAACACGACAAACTGCAGGCAGGTTAAAGACCAGAGTGATCTCAGCAAAACTGAAAAGAAAATGGTTGCATTTTGAAATCCACCTAATCCCAGGGCTGGATACTAATCTTCAAATTTAAAAAAAGACCAACTGTGTTACAGCCCTGTCCCACTTGCGTGTCCTTGGCACGCAAATTACACGACATCGTCGTCGCGTTCAGGCGCACGAGCATCGTGTGGCCGCGCGGGGCCGGTCCCGCTGGAAAGCGCGGAGGGGTATGGAGTTGTGCGCGGTATCGCGCGGCGCTAGAAATTTTGTAGCGAATGAAATCTTCGCGCACCACCGGCCTGTCGCATAAATGACGGCAAGTGGGACAGGCCCAAGACACTGGCGCGACGCAACGTCTCACCTCCAACAGCAGCAGAAGCAGGCAAACGATCGTCGAACTCGGCCTGGGGACCCGGATCCGCCCCCACTCCTACTCCCAGAGCGGGGCCAAGAAGATTGAAGATAGACACAAAATGCAGGAGTAACTCAGCGGGACCGGCAGCATCTCTGGAAAGAAGCAATGGGTGACGTTTTGGGTCAAGACCCTTCTTTCAGACTAAAGAAGAGTCTCAACACAAAACGTCATCCATTCCTTCTCTCCAGAGATGCTGCCGGTCCCGCTGAGTTACTCCTGCGTTTTGTGTCTATCTTCAAATGACGTCACGCGCTCCAGACGGCTGTGCGGACGCATGAAGTCGCGCGGGACTGTCGTGCCTCAACGCGACCACGAGGTTGTGTAATTAGTGTGCCAAGGACACGCAAGTGGGACAGGGGCTTTACTCCTCACAGTTACAAAGATTTATACACCATTGACATTTCTACACTCTGGCATCCTTATGCCCCTGTCCCACTTAGGAAACCTGAACGGAAACCTCTGGAGACTTTGCACACCACCCAAGGTTTTCATGCGGTTCCCAGAGGTTTCCGTCAGGTTCCCGGAGGTTTTTCCAATTTTTTGAAAGAATCACCGGAACATAGAAGAAGCGGAAACCACTTTCGACCATTAGGGAGACTGACGAAAACCTCCGGGAACCGCGCGGAAACCTTGGGTGGGGGCAAAGTCTCCAGAGGTTTCCGTTCAGGTTTCCTAAGTGGGACAGGGGCATTAAACTAGAGACAATAACATGAGCATATCCTCCAACCACTAGTAACAACACCACCAGGTCATTTTATGCTGTGCTTTACTAAGAAAACCACAGCTTAGGAGAAGCACAGAAAGTCAATGTAGATTGACAGATTTTACTTACAAGCACATACAGGAGAAACTAGGAGTCCTTCCAATAGCACAGAGAAAGAAGGTTAAGAAAATCTGGTTCCGATATTCAAGAGGTGTTTCAACAACCTATTGTCACTTATAATACCCAGACCGATGCATGTATCAAAATGGGAAGTTAGGACATTACTATGTGAAGATGTCTGGTCTTCTTCAGTTAGTGCCAGGTATACAAGTTACGGGCCTGTCCCACTTAGGCGATTTTTTTTAGGCAACTACAGGCAACTAGTTTGTCGCCACATGTTCGCCAGTTGTCGCCGGGAGTCGTCTCCTCAGTCGCGCAAAAAGTCGTAACGTCTTTCTGGTCGCCGCTAAATTTTCAACATGTTGAAACCTTTTCAGCGACAGTGGGTTTGGCGCCAATGAGCGTAGCTCGACTTGCCGTCATAGGTTGTCGCCAGGATGACGTAGGTTGTCGCCGGCTTTTATGACAGTCGCCGCAGTTGCCTAAAACATCGCCAAGTGGGACAGGCCCATTAGGATGTTATGTAATAGTCCCACAAGACTGTGGTGAGGCTGCACTTGGAGTGTTGTGTTCAGTTTTTATAACCCTGCTATAAGAAGGATGTCATTCAGCTGGAAACAGTCCAGAGAAGATTTATGAGGATTTTGCCAGGATTTGAGGGACTGAGCTACAGGGAGAGACTGGGCAGGCTAGGACTTTATTCCTTGGAGTGCAGGAGGATGTGGGGTGATCTCATAGCTGTGTATAAGATCATGAGGGGAATAGATTGGGTGAATGCATAGTCCTTCACCCAGAGGAGGGGAAATCAAGAACTAGAGGACATAGGTTTAATGTGAGAGGAGAAAGATTTAATAGGAACCTGAGGAACAGAGGGCAGTGGATACAGTGGAACGAGCTACCAGCGGAGGCAGTTGAGGCAGGTACAATAATATTTAAAAAACATTTGGACAGGCATATGGATAGGAAAGGTTTAGTCCAAATGCAGACAAATGCGGACTGGACAAGCTAGATGCAGGAAAAATGTTCCCAATGTTGGGCGAGTCCAGAACCAGGGGCCACAGTCTTAGAATAAAGGGGAGGCCATTTAGGACCGAGGTGAGAAAAAACGTTTTCACCCAGAGAGTTGTGAATTTGTGGAATTCCCTGCCACAGAGGGCAGTGGAGGCCAAATCACTGGATGGATTTAAGAGAGAGTTAGATAGAGCTCTAGGGGCCAGTGGAATCAAGGGATATGGGGAGAAGGCAGGCACGGGTTATTGATTGGGGACGATCAGCCATGATCGCAATGAATGGCGGTGCTGGTTTGAAGGGCCGAATGGCCTCCTCCTGCATCTATTTCCTATGTTTCTAGGTGATATAGAGTAGATTAGATTTATTGGTCAGCATGGGCTGAAGGGCCTGTTTTCATGCTGAATGACTCCAGGACTATATCACTTTAAGATGCGGAATGCCCTCTGGAAAGAGTGGTGAAAAATGTGCCAAAATATTTATAACGGATAAGGTTAATGTTTGCAAAAAAAAGAAAATCATCCCCAAGAAATGGGCAAACAACAATGAATGGAGGTAAATGATTCCACCTTCAGCAGGCAGAGATGTGAAATTCATAAGTTCTAGGTTCAGAATGAAGTCATTCTGCCCATCAAGTCTCCTCCACCATTCAATCATGGCTGATTTCCCTCTCAACCCCATTCTCCTGCTTTCACCCCATTACCCGATACCCTTACCAATCAAGAACCTATCAATCTCCGCCTTAATATCCATTGACTTGGCCTCCACAGCCTTCTGTGGCAATGAATTCCACAGATTCACCACCCTCTGACTAAAAAATATTCCTCCTCATCTCCTTTCTAAAGGTACGTCCATTTATTGCGAGGCTGTGCCCTGGGGTTCGAGACTCTCCCACAAAATGAGCGCATAATCTGACTGTTAAGTGTAAAACACCTGGTTTTGAATGGAAGAGATTTATTTCATTACTGGTCTGATCGCAGGCTCCCAAATTAAGCATTGAATTAAACATCAAAGAGGACACCAGCACAGCAGGGTTTGGGGCAGCTATTGATCAGTAACTGGTGGAGGTGGGGAAACCTAAATTGTGAGCAGAAGTACACTGCACTTAACTAATGTAGTGGCAACAGAAGGGTAGCCTTCGAGCACCAGCAGTGAGGATTTGCTGGGTAGTTAGTCTGGTCACGCTTGATGTTATTTGCAGGGAACCACCCATGTTCCCATGCAAGCAAACCCATGATATAGAAACACTAGCCCTGGGGACACAAAGAACTGAAGATAGACATCAAAAGGCTGGAGTAACTCAATGGGTCAGGCAGGATCTCTGGAGAAAAGGAACAGGGGACGTTTCGGGACGAGACCCTTCTTCAGACTTTAGATGCTGGTTTTGAAAAACAGGCACAAAGTGCCGGAGTAACTCAGTGGATCAGGCAGCATCTCCGGAGAACGTGGGTAGGTGACATTTTTCAGACTGATTGTGGTGAGGGACCAAGCTGGAAGGGAGGAGGGGCAGGGCCTGTCCTGGACTCCCCGAGTCACAGACACCACTGCACGCGTTACTCCTCTCCGCTGCTCAGCTCCAGGCAGAAGTCATCCATGGGACCCAGCCTTGCTGCCTTTCCCAGCAGTACACAGAGGAATAGGCCCCTCCACTCCAACAGTGGCCAGATCTGGTGCAGGCAGGGATAGGGTTGCATTAGCAGGGGCTTCTCAGCCTGCCAATGGGAAGATGTGTTTATCAAAATGGGTTTACTTACATGATTTTATTATTTCACTGATTTGTAAATATTTTAGTACTTTTAATCATTTATATATTATTTTAATGATGTCTCAATATTGGAGGCATTTAGAAACTTGCAAGATTCAACAGGCGACAAAGTGTTACCCCTCTGTGCGTCTGCCGAGTCGGGCTGGTGCAGGGAGACCCTCACCATTCACCAGCCAGGGGCCAGACACAGGGGGGACCACCTGGTGTGAGGTCCAGCAAGGCCAGCCCTCTGCACCGACTGGACACTGTGCCTCTGCACTGACCCACAGACTGGACAGAGATCCCTCTGCACTGACCGGACACTGAGATTACTCTGCACTGAACCACAAACAATAGGTGCGGGAGTAGGCCATTTGGCCCCTCGGGCCAGCACCGCCATTCACTGTGATCATGGCTGATCATCCCCAATCGGTACCCCCACTCCTGCCTTCTCCCCATATCCCCTGACTCTGCCATCTTTAAGAGCTCTATCTAACTCTCTCTTCAAAGCACCCAGAGAATTGGCCTCCACTGCCCTCTGAAGCAGAGAATGCCACAGATTCACAACTCTATGTGTGAAAGAGTTTTTCCTTATCTCCATTCTAAATGGCTTACACTGTGGCCCCTGGTTCTGGACTCCCCCAACATCGGGAACATGTTTCCTGCCTCTAGCGTGTCCAAGCCCTTAATAATCTAAAACAATGTAGGACTGGACATGGTTCCGCTGCATTGACCCACACACAGACTGGCCACAGAGATCACCGCACTGAGCCACAGAGGTGCGGGTGGATGCTGAGACCCAGCCCAATGTGCAGGTCGGATTGTGGCCCAGTCGGGTCATCCCGCTGACCCCTGCCCGAGGATACAATGGCCAGGAAGAGGGAGGGAAGGAAGAAATCTGAGAAGCCCCACAAGGTACTTATGCCGGTGTCGTGGTTACAGTGGGACAGAGCCAAATGCACCCCGGAGAGTGAATTACGAAGGGAGAGGCACGAGGAACCGCAGATGCCGGAGTCTTGAGCAAAACACAAAATGCTGGAGGAACTCGGCGGGTCAGGCAGCATCTGTCGAGGGGATGGACAGACGATGTTTCGGGTCGGGACCCTTCTTCACACTGAATGATTAAGAATGGGCAAAGTAGAAAGATTGAACAGTTGACTGTGGAAAGTAACAAGAAGATCGGGCAGCTAGAGGAAGATAAACAAAGAAGTCACTTTATTCTGGAGCATTGTGTGATTGTGGACATTGGGCACTGACACGTCAACATGGGGGCAGGACGGGTCAGTGTGCTGCCAAGTTTATAAAGAGCACTAACTCCTCGTCTACCTTATCAATGTCCTCATCCTCCTCATCCTCCTCCTCCTCCTCAGAGAAGTCCAGCATCTTCTTGGCAAGCAGCGGATGCCACTGGAGACACTTCCGTTTGGGTCGTTTCCCAGTTCCATCACCATCTGCTGAGTGGTCTTTATTCCTGCTGCTGGCTTTCATGGTGGCGAGCTGCATCACACAAACAGAGAGAGCACATGATTATCAATGGGGACAAGGCAGGCAGGCCGGCAGGCAGGCGGGCGGGCAGACACAGCGCGGTGGAGCACAGCCCAGGCATGGACACTCGTCCTCACATTACAGGAGCAGCGGCCAGGGTGACACACCTCATTGTTGCACAGATTGCTGCGCTGGCTCAGGGCTGAGGGTGAGCACGAGCTCCCTCTGCTGCCTCGCTGCCAGCCGGCAGCAGCAGAAGCCAGCAGCAGCATCCTCAGCTCTGCCTCGCCGCACAACTCTTAAAGGGGAAGCCTCTCCCCAGAGCACAGGCAGAACGGCTTCCCGTGGAATCTCCGCTCCCTCATTCCCACAGCTGCTTCCCATTCCACACCTGATGTCTTTTACAGAACGCAAATAATTTTTAAATGATTTACGAGGACTGGGGCCTAAACTACAGGGAGTGCTTGGGCAGGCTAGGATTTAGTCATCATGTCACACAGCAGGAAACAGGCCTTTCGGCCCTACTTGCCCATTCCGACCCAGGTATTCCATATACCCACCTGACCGCTCATTTGCCTCGATACCTGTCCTATCCATACATCTGTCCAAATGTCTTTTAAATGACTTCATTCCTTGGAGCTTATGGAGGTGTATAAAATCATGAGGGGAACAGACAGGGTGAATAGATTCCCTGCCCTTTTACCCATGGCAGGGAATCAAGGACCAGAGGACATAGGTTTAAGGTGAGAGGGGAAAGATTTAATAGGAACCTAAGGGGCAACTTTTTCATTCAGAGGTTGGTGGGTTTATGGAACGAGCTGCCAGAGGAGGTGGCTGAGGCAGGGAATAACACAGCATTTAAATGGCACTTGGACAGGTGCATGGATCAGAAAGGTTTAAAGGTATATGGGCCAATCATGCTCAGGTGGGACTGGCATAGATGGGGCAACATGGACAAGTCGGGTCGAAGGGCCTGTTTCCATGCTGTGTGACTCGATGAGTCTAAATTGAGGAGAATTGCCCCGAGCCTGGGTGAAGTGGCAGCGAGAGCAGCTCCACTCACGATGGGATCAGCGGCCTCCTGGCCTGACTTAACCCAACTTTTATCTTTACACACTGCTACACTGTCTTGAAATATTGAGGTTGCTCTGCCTTTACTGCAGCTCTCTTTCGCTGCTGTTCCAACGGACTCCACTGCAGTATCTGTGAAGGTTATGCCTTGAAATTAGGCCCGATCCACGTCGGATGCCAATGCATATTTAATCCAAGTCCGCGGGGTTGGAGCGACCCGGAGCGGGACCGTACATCGCCCGGCGCGGCTTTAATGCACGCGGGTCATTCCAGCGCCCGCCGGGGGCTCCAACGTTGTGACTTTGGGCCCAGAGCGGGGCCCTACATCGCCCGGCGCGGCCTCAATTACCATTAGACTTAACACCGCCCGCCTGGGGCTTCGACCTCGGGAGAGAATTGGTGCGGGGGAGAGAGAAGACTTTGCCTTCCATCACAGTGAGGAGGAGATTCACTGTGATGGATGTTTGTGTGAATTGAATTGTTGTGTGTTTTTGTTTTAATGAATTGTTCTCTTTGTACGGCTTGTAGAAACGGAGTTTCGTTCGAGCCTCTCTGAGGTTCGAATGACAAGTAATAAAATCAAATCAAGTCCATAGTGATCCTTTAACCCGCACTCAGATATTAACCAATGTTACAGCACGTCTAACACAGAATATGTAAAGCACGTTCTATACCTCAAATAGAATACTATTTTCATGTGAGATGATAAACGATACACAGTTACAGCAGCAGGAAAGTACCCAAAATGTCTCCAGAAATAGCTTTTTCCTGGAATATTCTGACCAGGGAGAAGGTAATGGTGACATTGCATCAGTAGCATTACCTAAGCTGCTAGTAAGGTGCCAATATTATTGTACAATCACAGCCAACAAGTTCACAATGTGGATCCTTGCCCAGGTTTCGTCTGTCCAAACTCCCACCCCAACCAGTCATCGCCCTCTCCAGTGAGCTGCGATCACGAGCAGAGCAACAGCAGGAGTTAAGCAAGTGCTGTGACTTTCATTGCCAAAAACAGGCTGATTCTCAGCTTGCTTCTTTACCAGAGCTCAGGCACGTTGGAATGGCAGATGTTCAGAGACAGTTCCATGTGGACGCGTTACCTGGACACTGCTCACGTGTCTGTGATGATGGCTTTCACAGCCTCAATGTTTGGGACAATGCTTACATCTGGCTCAGTGTGTACCTAGGCCCGGCCTTTCCTGGGACTATCCAGCTTTGAGGCCTAGGCTACATTCCACCATTGTACAAAGCAACTCTGATAACAATGAAGCCAATGCAGTGCAAGTGTGTGGAACCTCTCCTGCCCACTGTCTGCTACAGAGGGCGTGGTTGGTAGAGGCTCATCGTCTCAGTTCAAGAACACTGCTTGAAGGAGTTCCTCAAGGCAGCTTTCCAAAAACTCAGGCCAGCGGGACAATCAGTCTAAAGAAATGCCTCGACCCGAAACATCACCAAGGGTCTCCTTGCAAACATGCACCTCCTCCAACCTCATCTACTGCATCCGTTGCTCCAGATGCCAGCTGATCTATATCGGTGAGACCAAGCGGAGGCTGGGCGATCGTTTCGCCGAACACCTCCGCTCGGTCCGCAATAACCAACCCAACCTCCCGGTGGCTCAGCACTTCAACTCCCCCTCCCATTCCGTATCCGACCTCTCGGTCCTGGGCCTCCTCCACGGCCAGAGTGAGCAACACCGCAAGTTGGAGGAACAGCACCTCATATTCCGCTTGGGGAGTCTGCATCCTCTGGGCTTAAACATTGAATTTTCTCAATTCTGTTAACCCTTGCTGCCTCCTCCCCTTCCCACCTCTCCCTCAGCCCTCGGGCCCTGGCATTCCTTCTTTCTCTATCTCCCCCCCCCACCCAAGTCGCACTAGCTTCTCATTTTCACACTACAAATAGCTTACAATGGCCTGTTACCTTTATCATCGATACTTTTTTGCATATCTTTCATTCATTGTTCTTTATCTCTCCACATCACCGTTTATATCTCTCGTTTCCCTGATCCCTGACCAGTCTGAAGAAGGGTCTCGACCCGAAACGTCGCCTATCTCCTTCGCTCCTTAGATGCTGCTGCACCCGCTGAGTTTCTCCAGCTTTTTGTGTAACCCTCGATTCTCCAGCATCTGCAGTTCCTTCTTTAACACCAAGTCATGCTCTCCAGACATGCTGCCTGACCCGCAGAGTTACTCCAGCACTCTGGCCGTTTTTTGCAACTTTCTTTTAGCCGCCTCATTAACTACTGCAGGAGGTTGAGTTGCTGGTAAATCGTTGCAGTGTTCAGCTCCATCCACGTGTCTCTGCTGTGTAGTGCATGCCACTGCAGAAAGCCCTGGAGAACCTGCACACCACACAACGGTTCACTTTAGGTTATTGTCACGTGTACCGAGGTACAGTGAAAAGCTTCTGTTGCATGCCAACCAGTCAGCAGAAAGACAATACATGATAACAATCGATCAATTTACAGTGTAGAGAACATGATAGGGGAATAACATTTAGTGCAAGGTAAAGTCAGCAAAGTCCGGTCAAGGATAGTCCGAGGGTCACCAATGAGGTAGATATTAGTTCAGCGCTGCTCTCTGGTTGTGGTAGAATGATTCAATTGCCTGACAACAGCTGGGAAGAAACTGTCCCTGAATCTGGAGGTGTGCGTTTTCACACTTCTGTACCTTTTGCCTGATGGGAGAGGGGAGAAGAGGGAGTGGCCAGGGTGCGACTCGTCCTTGATTATGCTGCTGGCCTTGCCGGGGCAGCGTGAGGTATAAATTGAGTCAATGGAAGGGAGGTTGGTTTGTGCGATGGTCCGGGCTGTGTCCACAATTCGCTGCACTTCCTTACTGTCCTGGATGGAGCTGTTCCCAAACCGAGCTGTGATACATCCTGATAAAATGCTTTCTATGGTGCATCTGTAGAAGTTGGTGGGAGTTACAGGGGACATGCCAAACGTACTAAGACTTCTAAGGAAGAAGAAGCATTGGTGTGCCTTCTTGGTCGTTGCTTCAATATGGGTGGTGCAGGAGAAGTTGTTGGTGATATTGGCTCCGAGGAATTTGACGTTATCGACCATCTCTACTTTGGCGCCGTCAATACAAACTAGGGTGTGTGGACCGCTTCACTTCCTGAAGTCCATCACTATCTCCTTTGTCTTGCTGACATTGAGAGAAAGGTTGTTGTCGCGACACCAGGATACAAGGTTCCCAATCTCCTTCCTGTACTCCATCTCATCATTATTTATTATCCGGACCACAATGGTGATGTCATCTGCGAATTTGTAACAAATTATATTTGTACGTGGCTGCACAGTGGTGGGTGTACAAGGAGTAAAGAAGGGGCTGAGAACACATCCTTGCAGAGCAGCAGTTTAAGGATTATCATGGAGGATGATTTGTCCCCTATCCTCACTGATTGGGGTCTGTTGGTCGAGAAGTCGAGGATCCAGATGCAGAGATGAGTGCTGACACCAAGTCCTGTGAGTTTGGTGATGAGCTTGGATGGGATAATGGTGTTAAAGGCAGAACTGTAGTCTATGAATGGGAGTCCATTCATGGCTAGGCATTGCCCCGCTGCAATAAGAGAGCCCAACCAGCTCTCTGGGATATCCAACAGTATCCTGTACAAAGGAACTGCAGATGCAGGTTTTAACCGAAGAGAGACACAAAATGCTGGAGTAACTCAACGGGACAGGCAGCATCTCTGGAGAGAAGGAATGGGTGACGTTTCGAGTTGAGACCCGTCTTCAGACTAGTCGGGAGAAAGGGAAACGAGAGATATAGTACAAATGAAATGAAAGATATGCGCAAAAGTAACGATGATAAAGGAAGGCCATTATTTGGTGAGAACGGGAACCTGGTGCGACTTTGGTGGGGAGGGATGGAGAGACAGGGAACGCAGGAGTTACTTGAGGGTCTGAAAAAAGGGTCTCGACCCAAAACGTTACCTATTCCTTCGCTCCATAGATAGACACTCACCCGCTGAGTTTCTCCAGCATTTTTGTCTACTTTTTAAGTTAGATTGCAGGGGTTAATTGAAGTAACCTCACACCCCCTCTCTCTCCAACCCTCTCCCACCCAAGTCAGGTTTCCGTTCCCACCTAGCAAACAATGGCCTCCTTCCTTTATCATCGTTTTGCATTTCTTTCATTCATTTGTTCTATTTCTCTCTACATTACTGTCTATATCTCTCGTTTCCCTGTCCCCTGACTAGTCTGCAGGACAAGGTGAAGTACCGGAGTACCGGCTCCCCGCAGGGCTGTGTGCTAAGCCCCCTCCTATACTGTCTCTACACCCACGACTGTAGTCCGGCCCACAACAACAACCGAATCGTCAAGTTTGCTGACGACACTACAGTAGTCGGACTCATCTCAAGGGGAGATGAGGCAGCCTACAGAGAGGAAGTCCTGAAGTTGACAGCCTGGTGCTCAGAAAACAACCAGGCTCTGAACACCAAGAAAACCAAAGAGCTCATTGTCGACTTCAGGAGGCACAGCACCGACTTAGCCCCCTTATACATCAATGGCGAGTGTGTGGAGAGGGTCCACACCTTCCGGTTTCTCGGCGTCCTCATCTCCGCTGACATCTCCTGGACAGACAACATCACAGCGGTCATCAAGAAGGCTCAGCAGCGGCTGCACTTCCTGAGGGTCCTCAGGAAGCACAACCTGGACTCCAACCTGCTGCTGACCTTCTACCGCTCGTCCATTGAGAGCCTGTTGACATACTGCATTACAGCATGGTACGGCAGCTGCACCATGGCAGACAGGGAGAGGCTTCAGAGGGTAGTTAGGGCAGCACAGAAGATCATCGGCTGCCCTCTCCCCTCTCTGATGGACAATATCATCAAGGACAGCTCCCATCCTGCATTTGGCCTGTTCAACCTGCTACCCTCAGGGAGGCGCTATAGGTGCATCAGCACAAGGACAAATGGACTCAAGAACAGTTTCTTTCCAAAATCCATTATCTCCCCGAACTCACCCGTGCACTGACTTCACAGCCTAACCCCCGGACTTCCATCTACCCACCTACTGTAATTTGTACTGTAACTGTAATTTCCAATATGTGCAATAACCCATACTGGATATAGGAATCCTATTTATCCATTCTATTTATCCATTGTCTTTTTATAGATATGTATATAGCGCCGCAGAAACTGTGCACCTTATCCCCCCCCTTTTTTGTTTTGTTTTGCACTGAGTAGGAGCAGCTTTTAATCTCATTGTACATGTGTATAGTGACAATAAAAGGCATTCTGATTCTGAAGTCAGACCAGGGAGCTTAATGCAACTATTCTGATTTCTCCGCAAGATGCAATGACATTGCTGTGAACCACGTTCCCACATGGCAGATGTCGTCAGCAACTGGGAAACCCACCCTGCGGCACCCAAACCCTTGATCACACCAACGCACTGTGCTTCAGTCGGGCATCCGTAACCTAGCGAGTATCTGTCTCCAATACTTGGCTGCGCTATAAACTGGTAACGGCCCGTGCGTGTGCAGGAGCACCACTTCCAATTCAGCGGGATGGTCAAGCTGTGGCGGCGTTCCGGCGTTCTATCGGCGGACCCAACTTCGGAGCTGTGGCGGCGTTCCGGAGGGGGCGGGGCTTCGGGGCTGTGATGGCGGCCCGACTTCGGAGCTGCGGCAGCGTACCGTCTTTCCGACTTCGGCGGCTCGGCCTCGGGCCTAGTGGACGACAACATCGGAGGCCTGGATCGCCACGGCAAAGAGGGAAGAGACAAAGACCTTTGCCTTCCATCACAGTGAGGAGGTGCCTGGTGAACTCACTGTGGTGGATGTTAAATTTGTGTTTATTGGGTGTTTTGTTATTTATTATATGTATGACTGCAGGCAACGAAATTTCGTTCAAATCGAAAGGTCTGAATGACAATAAAAGATACTTTGACTTTGACTTGACTTTTGAACCTGCAGCCTTGCAAAGTGCGGTGGACGAGAAACGGGAATGCCCACGGTTTTATCAAAGGAATGTTTTCGTCATACTCCCTCTGAATTACTTTGAACATGAATTATGACTTGACCTTATCAATCTCATTAAACTTTAAGTAACAGAATAAACAGCTTCTAACCATCTGGATCTGGACCTACACCCCACCCCCTGCACAGATGGTCCCTCGAGATCAAAGGCGGCTTCGTTTCACCCTTCAGTTGCAGGTTCAGGAGTTGGGGCTGCAGACTCTTCCCCAAATGGGCAACCAGCTCTGTAGTTTGATCAGGTAGGTTACTCGTCCCGCTGTTTGTGCAGAGCTTCCATGTACTTTCATTGCACAGACTCAAGGCTCTCAATAGACCCCGACCCCTCCTTCTCCACTTCCAGCAGTCATGGGCTGGGGATTCTTACGTGTCAGTGGGAATGTAGCATTTTCCGCCCCCAAGGAAGGTTTGAATCTTTTCTTCATTCTGCCCCGGTGATCTCGTCCCGCTGCAGACCTCGGGACAGATATGAATGATGGGTCCTGTCTAACGTAGGCAACTGGACATTGTTCGGGCGATCATGGCTGGTCACTTTAACGGCATCGCCGACCTCAGTCATCACAGTTCCAGAGTCAAGTTTTCTGTAAGAAGTCGTTCCTTCTTCCTAACACGGGAGAGGTTTGGCTATGCTGGATGAAGGAGACCCTCTTGATACATGTACAATTTAAATAGAATGTTTCCGACAGCTGTCTTATTTCTACAAAGCAGAAGTGTGCTTTTATCAAAAGTGAAGAGGTACAGATGTTGCAACTGATTAGGATGTGAAACTGAACAGAGAAATAGTCCACCCTTTGGTTTACTTTAAAAGTAGTTATGGGCCTGTCCCACTTGGCGATTTTTTTTAGGCAACTGCCGGCGACTGTCCTAGTCGTAGCAGGTCGCCAAAAAACCAGCGAAAACCTACATCATCCTGGCAGCAACCTATGACAGCACCTACGCCAGGAGAAGTCATGCTACGCTCATTGGCGTCAAACCCACTGTCGACGAAAATTTTTCAACATGTTGAAAATTTAGCGGCGACCAGAGAGATGCTACGACTTTTAGCGCGACTGAGGGGACCGCCGGTGAACATGTGGCGACAAAATAGTCCGCTGTCGTTGCCTAAAAAAAAAATCACCTCTGTGGGACAGCCCCGTTACAGACCTAGACTGTCTGACCGGGAAACAAATTGCAATACTGCTACTTGGTACATTGCGCAACAGAAATGCTTCAAATCCAAGGCAAAAATGTCAAGGTGTTGCTTAATCTGAAGTTAAAATTAGAGTTTAGCGTTACGCTGTAATTAATGTGAAACCTCCAGGATAATCCCACCAAAGACCAGATGATATTTGAGGAGAGGGCCTGATTTCAGAGCGGATTCGCAGGACATCCCTCAGCGTTTGGTGCAGTGAGTTGTGGGGTTCCCAGCGCCAGACCCAGCTCTGCACAGAACACCGTTCACAGCTGGGGAAGCAGCACTGTAGGGCAGCGCAGCACCTTTAGGAAACATTTAGGCAGGTACATGGATAAGATGGGTTAAGTGGGATTTCAAGTTAAAGTGAGTTTATTGTCATGTGTCCCTGATAGGACAATGAAATTCTTGCTTTGCTTCAGCACAACAGAATATAGTAGGCATTGCCTACAAAACAGATCAGTGTGTTCACATACCATTATATAAATATATACGCATATGAATAAATAAACTGATAAAGTGCAAATTCAGATGATGGGTTATTAATGTTCAGAGTTTTGTCCGAGCCAGGTTTAATAGCCTGGGTATATGGGTAGGAAGGAACTGCAGATGCTGGTTTACACAGTAGATAGACACAAGATACTGGAGTAACCCAGCGGGACAGGTAGCATCATTAGAGGGTGACATTTTGGATAGGAACCCTTCTTCCGACTGAAGAAATCTGAATGGTCTTGACCTGAAATATCACCCATTCCTTCTCTCCAGAGATGCAGCTTATACCACTGAGTTACTCCAGCATTCTGTGTCTGTCTTCAGAGGGATACGGGCCAAACGCAGGCAGGTGGGACTGGTGTAGATGGGACATGTTGGTTAGCATGGGCAAGTTGGGCAGAAGGGCCCGTGTGCATGCTGTATGATTCTATGAGAATCACCCTCAGTGTTCAGGGATGCAGTGGGATGACAATGACTCCAGATCCCTCTCCTGGGTGCCACCATGTTGCACAGACATTTACTGCACCGACTCCACCCAGCCCGTCACGTTTGCCCTCCGGGAATAGCTCACGCATGGGCAGCTTTCCGCCACACTCTCGTGTCAACTATTCAAATTCCAGTTTCACTTTTAGTCAGTCGCAACCCTGTAGAACTAAGATTTGCAGATAGACACAAACAGCTGGAGTAACTCAGCGGGACAGGCAGCATCTCTGGAGAGAAGGAATGGGTGACGTTTCGGGCGGAGACCCTCCTTCAGACTGATGTCAGGGATAAGGGAAACAAGAGATACACATGGTGATGTGGCAAGATAAAGAACAATGAATGAAAGATATGCAAAAAAGTAACGATGATAAAGGAAACAGGCCATTGTAAGCTGTTAAAGAAGGAACTGCAGATGCTGGAGAATCCAGGGTACACAAAAAGGCTGGAGAAACTCAGCGGGTGCAGCAGCATCTAAGGAGCGAAGGAGATAGGCGACGTTTCGGGTCGAGACCCTTCTTCCATTGTAAGCTGTTTGTTGGGAGAAAATGAGAAGCTGGTGCGACTTGGGTGGGGGAGGGATAGAGAGAGAGGGAATGCCGGGGCTACCTGAAGTGAGAGAAATCAATATTCATACCACTGGGTTGTAAGCTGCCCAAGCGAAATACGAGATGCTGTTCCTCCAATTTACGTTTAGCCTCACTCTGCCAATGGAGGAGGCCGAGGACAGAAAGGTCTGTGTAGGAATGGGAAGGAGAATTAAAGTGTCCGGCAACCGGGAGATCAGGTTGGTTCAGGCGGGCTGAGCGAAGGTGTTCCGCAAAACGATCGCCCAGTCTGCGTTTGGTCTCGCCGATGTATAAGAAAAGTCCACAGCTTGAACAACGGATACAGTAGATGAGGTTGGAGGATGCAAGTGAACCTCTGCCTAACCTGAAAGGACCGTCGGGGTCCCTGGACAGAGGAGGTATAGCGACAGGTGTCTGCCCAAGAAAGAACACAAATTGCCGGAGTAAAGCCCCTGTCCTACTTATGTGCCCTTGGCACACTAATTACGCGACCTCGTCATCACGTGGAGGAGCGACGGTCCCGCGAAGTTCGCATGCGTCATCATGCGCCCGCGCAGCTGTCTGGAGCGCGTGACATCATTTGAAAACAGGCACAAAATGCAGGAGTAACTCGGCAGGTCAGGCAGCATCTCTGGAGAGAAGCAATGGGTGATGTTTCGTGTCGAGACTCTTCTTCAGTCTGAAAGAAGGGTCTCGACCCGAAACGTCACCCATTCCTTCTCTCCAGAGATGCTGCCGGTCCCGCTGAGTTACTCCAGCATTTTGTGTCTATCTTCAATTTTCTTGGCCCGGCTCTGGGAGTAGGAGTGGGGGCGGATCCGGATCCGCAACGGCCGTGAGCCCCAGGCCGAGCTCGGCGATCGTTTGCCTGCTTCTGCTGCTGTTGGAGGTGAGACGTTGCGTCGCGCCAGGGTCTTGGGCCTAACCCACTTTGGCCGACAGTTACGTGACAGGCCGGTGGCGCGGCAAGATTTAGTTTGGTACAAAATCCCGGAGCGCCGAGCGATACCGCGCACAACTCCATACCCCTCTGCGCTTCTCAGTGGCACCGGCCCCACGCGGCCACACGATGCCCGTGCGCCTCAACGTGACGACCAGGTCGCGTAATTTGCCTGCCAAGGACACGTAAGTGGGACAGGGCCTTAACTCAGCGGGTCAGGCAGCATCTCTGGAGAAAAAGGATGGTTGAATTTTCAGGTTGAGCCTTGGTTGAAAAGTGGAGCTCAGAGTTGAAGTCCAGATATGAGCCGAGATTGAGTACCAAGGTGGCTCTCCAGGCGTCTCGGTAAAAACTGAGGGCAATGAGTATCTAAAGTTAAACACTCCATAGGTTGGAGTCACACGTTGCACAATGGCAGAGAAATATGATTATCAGAAGCCACTCATCTCAGCCCCAACATACTGCGAGAGTCAGAGATAGACCCTTCAGCCCAATTCACCATGCCACCCATGTTTCCCATGCAAACTCGTCCCATTTAACTGCCTTTGGCCCACACTCCTCTATACCTTTCCTCCCCATATACCTGTTCATAAATGCTGGAGTAACTCAGCGGGGCAGGCAGCAACTCTTGAGAGAAGGAACGAGTGGTGTTTTGGGTCGAGACCCCTCTTCAAACTAGTTAAGGAAAAGAGAAACGACCAGGGTACCTCATTTCCCTTTTCCCTACCTAGTCTGAAGAAGGGTCTCGACCTGAAACATCACCCATTCCTTCTCTCCAGAGATGCTGCCTGAACCACAGAGTTACTCCAGCTTTTTGTGTCTATCATTGGTTTAAACCAGCATGTGCAGTACCTTCCTACACATATAAGTGTCCAAATGCCTTTGAAAAGCTGTTATTGTACCAGCCTCAGCTACCTCAGTAGTATATGGTAGCCTGTGCCATATATCCACCACCCTCTGATGAAACGGTTGCTCCTCAAGTTCTTTTTAAATCTTTCCCCTCTCACCTTAAACCTTGATTTCCCCCGTTCTGGGGAAAAAGACTGTGCATTCACCCTCTCCATTCCTCTTATGGTTTTAGACATGTCTATAAGATCCTCCTTCAGCCGCCTGTGCCCCAAGGTATAAACCCTTAGCCTTCCCATCCTCTCCCAATAGCCCCGTCTGGAGAAGCACAGCGGTGTAGCGGTGGAGATGCTGCCTTGTAGCGTCAGAAACCAGACTACTGGTGCCATCCGTACTGAGCTTGTACATTCTCCCTGTGACCGCGTGGGTTTTCTCCTGGCGCTCTGGTTTCCCCTCCACATTCCAAAGATGTGCAGGTTTGTAGGTTAATTGGCTTTGAAAAAATTGTAAATTGTCCCTGGTGGGTAGGATAGTGTTCGTATACGGGGGTCGTTGGTCGGCACAGTCTTGGTCGGCCGAAGGGCCTGTTTCCGCGCTGCATCTCTAAGGTCTCAGGCCCTCGAGATCTTCTCTGCACTCTTCCATCACAACTTAATTGCGACGTTCGATCAACACTGTTTGGTTCAGGTCAAAAAAATGCATTGATGTTGCTCTGATCTCCTCAAACAACTCAGCATCCACACCTCTCTGGAAGAGAGAATTTCAAAAAGTCACCCTTCTCTAAGGAAAGCAACTCTTTCTTCAATGGCCGGCTCCATACCTCACGTTATGTGGTCTTGATCTTGATTTTCCAGGGAAAATACCCTCTCCTTTCCAACTCTGAGAATCTAAAGCAACGACAAACTCAACAATGCACAGGAGAGGGGAAAGTGATGATCTTACCAATAGTTAGCTTGTCAATGTAATTATGTTGTGTTACTGAGCTGCCGAGTTGGGAGGCTTCTGCATCTGCACAAAAATATTATTTTCCTCTCTTCAGAGACCAGCAGAAAGTAGGTGTAGGAAGGAACTGCAGATGCTGGCTTAAACTGAAGATACACACAAAATGCTGGAGTGATTCAGCGGGACAGGCAGCATCTCCGGAGAGAAAGAATGGGGGGCGTTCCGGGTCTCAACTCGAAACGTAACCCATTCCTTCTCTCCAGAGCTGCTGCCTGCCTCGCTGATTTACTCCAGCATTTTGTGTCTATCTACAGAAATCTCGGGCACAGCAACCTGCTAATCACAACGGCAGCCAGAGTCATACATGCAGTATTACACGTTTCAGGGACATTGTGTATGGCTGAATAGGGATGCCTAATAGCTTCTGGGTCTTCCCTCAGAATAGCTGTTGACTGAGCTATTTAACAGCACGTTAGTCACAGTCGTAAAACCATTAGACCCATTCTCTGATGTGACCCTGTGCTGCTTAATACCACCATCTGGCCACAGTGAGGCCTGCCCACAGAGCAGCAGAGAAATGGACAGCTGGCTAATTCAGAACCAGCCTCTGTCCACTGGCAGACAGTCAGGAAAAGACGGAGGAAAAGTATTGCACCACCATGGTATGCAAAAACATGCAAGCACGGTTAAAGCAAGTGGATCAATCAAAAATCCAAAACATACCAAAAAGAGAATTAAATATATTTTCAACGGCTAAAAACATCCAAGTAAAATCCAATATCCCAAATTGGAGGAACAGCATCTCGAATTTCGCTTGGGCAGGTTACACCCCAGTGCTATGAATATTGATTTCTCCAACTTCAAGTAACCCCTGCATTCCCTCTCCCTCTATCCCCCCCCCCCCCTTCCCACCCATGTTGTACCAGCTTTAAAGTCGTCTTGTTAAAGAAGGAACTGCAGACGCTGGAGAATCGAGGGTTACACAAAAGGCTGGAGAAACTCAGCGGGTGCAGCAGCATCTAAGGAGCGAAGGAGATAGGCGACGTTTCGGCTCGAGACCCTTCTTCAGAAGAAGGGTCTCGACCCGAAACGTCGCCTATCTCCTTCGCTCCTTAGATGCTGCTGCACCCGCTGAGTTTCTCCAGCCTTTTGTGTAACCCTTAAAAGTCGTCTTGTTGAGTCTCATTGTCTGTACTCGTTCTCACCTAACAAACAGCGACCAATGTGTTAACGGCCAGAGTGAGCAACACCGCAAGTTGGAGGAACAGCACCTCATATTCCGCTTGGGGAGTCTGCATCCTCTGGGCTTGAACATTGAATTTTCTCAATTCTGTTACCCCAGGCTGTCTCCTCCCCTTCCCACGTCTCCCTCAGCCCTCTGGCCCTGGCATTCCCTCTCTCTATGTCTCCCCCACCCAAGTCGCACTAGCTTCTCATTTTCACACTACAAACAGCTTACAATGGCCTATTTCCTTTATCATCGATACTTTTTTTGCATATCTTTCATTCATTGTTCTTTATCTCTCCACATCACCGTCTATATCTCTCGTTTCCCTGATCCTTGACCAGTCTGAAGAAGGGTCTCGACCCAAAACGTCGCCTATCTCCTTCGCTCCTTAGACGCTGCTGCACCCGCTGAGTTTCTTCAGCCTTTTGTGTACAAACAGCTACCAATGGCCTGTTTAATTACTTTTTTGCATATCTTTCATAGAAACAGGAAATAGGTGCAGGAGTAGGCCATTCGGCCCTTTGAGCCAGCACCACCAGTCAATATGATTATGGCTGATCATCCAAAATCAGTACCCCGTTCCGGCCTTTTCCCCAATATCCCTCGATTCCCTTAGGCCTAAGAACTAAATCTAACTCTCTCTTGAAAACATCCAGTGAATTGGCTTCCACTGCCAACTGTGGCAGAGAATTCCACAGATTCACAACTGTCCGGGTAAAAATGTTTTTCCTCATCTCAATCCTAAATGGCTTACCCCTTATTCTTAAACTGTAACCCCTGGTTCTGGACTTCACCAACATCAGGAACATTTTTCCTGCACCTTCCCTGTCCAACCCTCTAGGAATTTTATGTTTCTATAAGATCCCTTCTCATCCTTTTAAATTCCAGTGAATACAAGCCCAGTCGACCCATTCTTTCATCATATGACAGTCCCACCATCCCAGGAATTAACCTGGTGAACCTACGCTGCACTCCCTCAATAGCAAGAATGTCCTTCCTCAAATTAGGAGACCAAAATTGCACACAATACTCCAGGTGCGGTCTCACCAGGGCCCTGTACAACTGCAGTAGGACCTCCTTGCTCCTATACTCTAATCCTCTCGCAATGAAGGCCAACATGCCATTTGCTTTCCTCACTGCCTCCTGTACCTGCATGCTTACTTTCAGTAACTGATGTACAAGCACACCCAGGTCTCGTTGCACCTCCCCTTCTCCTAATCGGACACCATTCAGATAATAATCTGCCTTCCTGTTCTTGCCACCAAAGTGGATAACCTCACATTTATCCACATTATACTGCATCTGCCATGCTTCTGCCCACTCACCCAACCTATCCAAGTCACCCTGCAGCCTCATAGCATCCTCATCGCAGCTCACACTTCTTTGTGTCATCTGCAAACTTAGAGAGGTTACATTTAATTCCCTCGTCTAAATCGTTGATCTATATTGTAAACAACTGGGGTCCCAGCACCGAGCCTTGCAGCACCCCACTCACTAGTCACTGCCTGCCGTTCTGAAAAGGACCCGTTAATTCCTACTCTTTGCTTCCTGTCGGCCAACCAGTTCTCTATCCATGTCAAGACCATACCCCCAATACCATGCGCTCTAAATTTGCACACTAAATTGTTTGTTCATTCATTTGTTCTCTATCTCTCTACATCACCGTCTATATCTCTCGTTTCCCCTTTCCCAGACTCAGTCTAAAGAAGGGGCTCGACCCGAAACATCACCAATTCCTTCTCTCCAGAGATGCTGTCTGGCCCGCTGAGTTACTCCAGCTTTCTGTGTCTATCTTAAGTGCCTCAACCTTCTGGCTGCTAATGTTAAGAGAAATGAATGGACCTCCTCTACCTAAACCAGGTGCGGACGGATACAGGTTCAATCAGAATAGCCACTGGTCGAAGCACGAGGGAACAGCCAAATATCCTCACCCTGTCCCGGTAAGACACCATCAGAGTACAGACAGGAGTAGAGTGGGCAGGCAGAATGTCATGATTTGCACTGGGCCTCAAATCCAGTGACACTTGTGTCAAGAATTCTCCGGGTTGGAACTTGTGTCAGAATGCCCCAACAAGTTCCAAGCCCGGAGAGTCGAGACATGTAGGCCGGCAGAAAAATGATTCGAGTGAGGAAGTGAACTGAACGCTGGACTTTGCTTGCAAGGCCCTTCAGCAGTCTGCAAGGAAGGCACCAACACACCAGAATTTGGACATGACTTTATGTCCTGTTATGTTGCAGTAATGTGGGTACCATCCACAATCCCTGCAATGCAGCATTTCTGAAATTCAATGCATTTAATGCAATATGCTGAATGCATTTTAAAGGAAAGCAACCACTGCATTTTGGCATGTAAGACCACGGCCATTTTTTAGTGTGTTTATACAAAGCTAAAAAGAGTTATTGTGGCACAGTTTTTGTGGGATAATGATTCGTTAGGAAGAAAGACGTGTGTTTTGCACCTTTAAATGAATATTGAGGGCAACAGAGCAATTTCAAAGAACAATTTGATCAGAGTATTTTATAATTGACTGGAAACTGAACTTTACTGAAACCTCAGGAGTTGGATCGTGCACTATATTTATCACCAACTTAAAGCATAAAGCTTTGCTTTAACTTGATGCTAACAAGTTTTTATAGTTTAATAATCCAGAGGTTAAAGGGGTTAAGTGCCCATTCAGTCACACATTATGGCTGCTTAGTCGCAGAAACCTGGTGGAAATGCACAGAAATATTCAAACACAGCATGTGCTCCTTCAAATATTTATGAAATGTAACTACTGAATTCTTATTTAAACCTCACTGCTGTGAATTCATGAATAATGCACTGCAGGATAATATGCTGCACAATTACAGAAGTGACAGATTAATTCTGGTGCGTACGTATGGTATCTCCCCTCAATGAATCACGACACAGGCCTTGCCAGCTGGCCATGCATTGTCCACAGTGCCCAGACTCCACTGTCCACACACTGACCCCACACTATACCAACCCAACCTCCCGGTGGCTCAGCACTTCAACTCCCCCTCCCATTCCGTATCCGACCTCTCGGTCCTGGGCCTCCTCCACGGCCAGAGTGAGCAACACCGCAAGTTGGAGGAACAGCACCTCATATTCCGCTTGGGGAGTCTGCATCCTCTGGGCTTAAACATTGAATTTTCTCAATTCTGTTAACCCTGGCTGCCTCCTCCCCTTCCCACCTCTCCCTCAGCCCTCGGGCCCTGGCATTCCTTCTCTCTCTATCTCTCCCCCACCCAAGTCACACTAGCTTCTCATTTTCACACCACAAACTGCTTACAATGGCCTGTTTCCTTTATCATCGATACTTTTTTGCATGTCTTTCATTCATTGTTCTTTATCTCTCCACATCATCGTCTATATCTCTCGTTTCTCTGATCCCTGACAAGTCTGAAGAAGGATCTCGACCCGAAACGTCGCCTATCTCCTTCGCTCCTTAGATGCTGCTGCACCCGCTGAGTTTCTCCAGCCTTTTGTGTACCCTCGATTCTCCAGCATCTGCAGTTCCTTCTTTAACACTATACCCCCTGTTACTGTGTAGTGAGCTGAGCCCCCAGTGGATAGATACACATGCCTCTAATTGTTCCCAGGCCCAGACCACGGCACACCCAATCACCCGGCTCTGTGACATTCACAACACATTTGGGTTTGGGTGAAGAAAGACAATTTCCCCACTTCAGCCCAGCAGAATCCAAAACATTTCAGTTCATTAACCCGCTGGTGCTTCATTGATACATCATCAGTTGTTTGTGAATTCAACGATCTGGAAGTGCCAACGTGTACCCTTCGGACTGAGATTTAATTTGACTACTTTTATTCACAAATTTATAAGTTGCCAACAGCAGGGTTCAAGCATTTTAAGTTAAGATCAAGTCTTGTTCAGATCAGCTGGGAATGAAGTTGGGGGCTCATGTTGCAGTTGTATAAGACGTTGGTGAGACCACAGTTAGAGGATTGTGTTCAGTTCTGGGCACCACGTTATAGGAAAGATTTTGTTAAGCTTGAAAGGGTTCAGAGAGGATTTACGTTGCCAGGACTAGAGGGTGTGAACTATAGGGAGAGGTTGAGTAGGCTGGGTCTCTATTCCATGGAGCGCAGGAGGATGAGGGGTGATCTTATAGAGGTGTATAAAATCATGAGAAGAATAGATCAGGTAGATGCACAGAGTCTCTTGCCCAGAGTAGGGGAATCGAGGACCAGCGGGCATAGGTTTATAGTTAATAGTGGGGTAACTTTTTCACACAAAGGGTGGTGGGTGTGTGGAACAAGCTGCCAGAGGAGGTAGTTGAGGCAGGGACTATTCTGACGCTTAAGAAACAGTTGGACCGGTACATGGGTAGGACAAGTTTGGAGGGATATGGACCAAACGCAGGCAGGTGGGACTAGTGTAGCTGGGACATGTTGGCCGGTGTGGGCAAGTTGGGCCGAAGGGCCTGTTTCCACACTGTATCAGTCTATGACTGTGTGGATGAACGACTGGAATGATGGACTGTTAGTGTGTTTGACAGACTTGCTTGAACTCCCACCATAAATTAACCACTGACAATGCTATTTCTCCACTGTTCAAAAAATACAATTATTCATTCCATCTTCATCTCACCTCCAGCTGCTTGCATTCAGATTGTGACGCACTCAGAAATACCATGCAGCCATCAACAAGCCATTTACAGTACGCCCACTTAGTTATTCTACCCATATTCTCATCACCCCCCCCCCCCCATTCCCTCCGTCACAAAGCTGCTGCCCTTCCAGTCCTGGAATGCCGAACATCTCTTTAACTGCTTTCGCGCATCTCCCTTTCGTTCAACTCCTCAGGGTCCGATCACTCCAGTGTTCCCCTGGCCAACTTCCTGCCGCTGGCTCACCAGAACGCCAGTTGATGCAAAGGTTTACTGATTGCAGACAATACTGCAACAATTGCCAAACAAACACTGCCACTGTGTTCACCTGTGAGAGTAAGCATGCAGGTACAGCAGGCAGTGAAGAAAGCCAATGGCATGTTGGCCTTCATAACAAGAGCATAGGAGCAAAGAGGTCCTTCTGCAGTTGTACAGGGTCCTAGTGAGACCACACCTGGAGTATTGTGTGCAGTTTTGGTCTCCTAATTTGAGGAAGGACATTCTTGCCATTTGAGGGAGTGCAGCATAGGTTAACGAGGTTAATTCCCGGGATGGCGGGACTGTCATATCTTGATAGATTGGAGCGGCTGGGCTTGTATACTCAGGAATTTAGAAAGATGAGAGGAGATCTTATTGAAACATATAAGATTATTAAGGGTTTGAACACGCTAGAGGCAGGAAACATGTTCCCAATGTTGTGGAAGTCCAGAACCAGGGGCAACAGTTTAAGAATAAGGGGGAAGCCATTTAGAACGGCGATGAGGAAAAACATTTTCACACAGAGGTTTGTGAATCTGTGGAATTCTCTGCCACAGAAGGCAGTGGAGGCCAATTCTCTGGATGCTTTCAAGATGGAGTTAGATGGGGCTCTTAAAGATAGCTGATTCAGGGCATATGGGGAGAAGGCAGGAACGGGGTACTGATTGTGGATGATCAGCCGTGATCACGGTGAATGGCCAAATGGCCTACTCCTGCACCTATTGTCTATTGTCATTGCCCTGATGACCACTTCTCCACCTTTCCTTCCCGGGCAGTGTCTCTGGACCAAGGATGGTCTGCTTGCTCTCTCTCTCCAGGCTCGTGCACTGACGTTGGATGGAGACTGGGGACCGAGGACAGCCTGCTTGCACTAATGCACTCTTGTGCACTAATATTGGACTCCACGCATGGAGCAGGAGGTGTCCGCTGGTGCAGGAGGGTGGGCCGATGGTGAGATGGACCACCTCTTTCACAGTGCGAAGGCACCCTGCAGGCTCTCCGAACCACCTGAAATCCTCCTTGTGCACGCTGAGGGGTCATGGGCCAGAGACTCCAGGCGGCAGTGAGGAACGGTGCCTTTGAGCACATGTTGAGAACAATACTTCAGGAGAGGTACTGTCCACGAACAGCAGGCAGCAAGATCATGGAGGCAGAAGACAGGCCTCAAGATCTGCCTGGAACCCAAGGTTTAAGAACTTGAGGCATCTGAAGTAAGACAAGGACACAACATTTGAACAAACTTCAGAGGAGGACACAAAGTGCTGGAATACCGCAGCTAGTCCGTGGGCATCCCTGGAGAACATGGACAGGTGACGTTTTGGATCGGGACCCTTCTTCAGACATGCCTGACATCAACAAACTTCAAATGTTCTCCAAACCATCCAATTTAAATGGAGCACAAAGCATCTGTCAGCTGGCAAAACATGAAATTCAGTAGCAATATATTATAGTAATCCAGGTGTTCTATAACAATGATAAAGATCAAAGCACAGTGTGGAGAGCAATGAACACACCGCAATGTGACCAAATGTGGTGTTTATAATGAGCAGTGGCGGAACAGATTTTTAAATCCGTAAATGCCAACTTTGCCTCTCAAACACACATATTGGTAGAAATACATTTGTATTGTTAATAATTGGAATGCACAACTAAACAAACTACTGAAGTATTTCAAGGTGTAAACGGACTGTCCAAGGAGATGGGATTCCCATCTTGGTTTCTTACAAATACAACTTCTGCCAAATAGACAATGATTCATACCAAGTTATATATTAAGATTGATTTTATTTCCTGTTTTCACGTGGTTTATTTCCGTATTTTAGCTTTTATTAATTCTTGGTAAATTGCAGGGTCATACAGCGTGGGAACAGGCCCTTTGACCCAATTGGTTCACACCAATCAATGTGTCCCATCTACACTAGTCCCACCTGCCTGTGTTTGGCCCATATCCCTCCAAGCCTGTCCAATCCATGTTTCTTAAACGTTGTGATAGTCCCTGCCTCAACCACCTCCTCTGGCAGCTTGTTCCGTACACCTACCACTGTATTACCCCCTCAGATTCCTATTAAACCTTTTCCCCTTCACCTTAAACCTATGTGCTCTGGTTCTCGATTCCCCTACTCTGGGAAAGAGACGCTGTGCGTCTCCCCGATCGATTCCTCATGATTTTATACACTTCTATCAGATCACCCCTTATACTCCTGTGCTCCAAATTTTAAACAAAACTCAGGAAATATGTCAGCTTTATGTTTCTATGAAGTACACTCACATCAGAATCAATAATAATCTAGTTCAAACTTCACCCTATTTATTTCTTCAACAAAATGTTCCTTTGTTGGTTTTACTGCCAACACCATTCGCACATAACGTCACCCATTTCTTCTCCCGAGAGATGCCCGTCCCGTTGAGTTACTCCAGCATTTTGTGTCTATTTTCAGTGTAAACAGCATTTGCTGT
Organism: Raja brachyura; assembly: GCA_963514005.1. Next base: position 61,454,707 of record OY740792.1, on the reverse strand, counting down.
ACCTTCCTACACCTAATGATCACCTAATTGTGGACAAAACATCTGGAGAAACTCAGTGGGCGAGGCAGCATCTATGGAGTGAAGGAAATAGGCGAAGTTTCAGGTCGAGACCCTTCTTCAGACAAAGGGTTGGGTCGCGACTTTTCTTCTGAAGAAAGGTCTCGACCCGGAACAACGCCCATTTCCTTTGCTCCATAGATGCTGCCTCACCCGCTGAGTTTCTCCAGCATTTTTGTCTACCTTCGATTGTCCAGCATCTGCAGTTCCTTCTTAAACCTAATCGTGGATGATCAGCCATGATCACAGTGCATGGTGGTGCTGGCCCGAAGGGCCGAATAGCCTACGCCTGCACCTATTGTATAACCTTTATTTTTAATCTTTTTCCATTCGAGTTTTGCCCTTCCAATACTTTTCATTACCTCACTCCACTATTAATTAATTCCATCAAGAAATGTGATTGATAAAAGCACCTGAGAGTTAAGGGCCTGTCCCACTGTACGAGGTAATTCAAGAGTTCTCCCGAGTTTCCCCTGATTCGAACTCGGAGAATTACGGTAATAGCCGTTCGTAGGTACTCGGGGCTCTCGTGGACTTTTTTCATGGTGCTGAAAAAACTTCACGAGTTACCGCGTTTCCCGAGTACCTGCCGTTAGCGTTACGAGCCGCTACGGGATATCCACGAGCACCGACGTACCCGCTACGTACTCACCACGAGTTTGATTTTTTTTAAACTCGGGAGAGCTCTTGAATGACCTCGTACAGTGGGACACGCCCTTTATATTGAAAGTCATGTGAAGTCCTTATAGCAAGATGAACACAAATATATAATGTATTGCCTGCATGCACAGTATCAGTGGAGAAAGGTCTAAAAATCAATTGCCCATATGAGGAAAAAAAGATTTTTTAAAGAAAGACTGGGTAACCCCAAATCCTCAAGCCCCAATGATGATACCATGCATACATATTTGGGTCCTTTAGTTAACAGCACATGGCTACTGGTGAATCCTCTGCCCTCCACGCCCAGTTTTATGTGACTTGCAAAATGCAATCCCATAAAAATAAAAAATAGATTTCATCTGTCAACATTTTAAAAGACAATTAAAATGATGCCCACCTCCTCATGCGTTGTGATCCCATTTTATTATTTCTCCAAGACCAACATGAGAGTTCAATGTAAGATTCGCTTCTCAGGAAAACATTGCCTTCAGTTTCACTTTACTATGAATCAGAGCAAGCTGCAGTACCACTGCGTGCCTGTCAGCGGCAGCGTTGAGCTATCAGAGGTCTCCCTTGTAAACAAGCACCACGAGGAAGGAGGAACTAATTCAGGCCCTGGGTTCAAAATATTGGCATCTTCATCTCCAGCAAGGCAAGAAGAGACACCTTGCAACTTTTATTCCATCAATAACAAGCCAATGATTTAACTTCAACACAATTCAATGCGCTTATGATCACAAATGGAAACACAACAAGACTTGGCGTCCAGAATTGGCGTGATTAACAGAAATGATGTGGCCCCTATCAAACAGATTGTAATTCAATGTAGAATCTTTTATGGTGACTGTTGTCAGAGTGAGGCCCAGCGCAAATTGAACGAACAGCGCCTCATATTTTGCTTGGGCAGCTCACAGCCCAGTGGTATGAACACTGCCTTCTTTAACTTCCAGTAACCCTTGCTTTCCCTCTCTCCGTCCCCCTCCCCTTCCCAGTTCTCCAACCAGTCTTACCATCTCCGACTACATTTTATTTCCGTTTGTTTTATTACCTTCTCCCAGCTAACAATGATCTACAATGAGTCAGAAGCGAGTTCCTGACCCGAAACATTGACGATCCATGTCATTTATAGATGCTGCCTGACCTGCTGAGTTACTCCAGCATTTTTGTCTCTCTCTACAATGTCCTTGGTCTCCATCCCCTTTATCCTGTTTTCACACCTCACACTTCCTTAAGGGCCTGTCCTACCAGTATCCGACTCCACGCGATGAGCGCGATCAAACTAGAAGCGGGGGCCGCGCGGAGGTCGGGTGATCCCCTGTACAGGGCCGATCCCACCAGCATGCGCCTGCATGCGGCAAGCGCGACCAAACCTGCAGCGAGGGCCGCACGGAGGTCGGGTGAGTGGCGCAACACGGCGCAAAGTGAGGCGAACTTGGAGCGAAGTCTAAGGTAAGTTCGCCAGGACAGAGAGGGGCACACACACAGAGGGCCACGGAGCCACACACATAGAGGGTCACGGAGACACCTACAGATAGGTTCACGGAGGCACGATGTCGAGGCGGTGTGTAATGCGTCGAGGCGACTGCGAGCCGACAAGCCGTTGCCACGCGGAATTTTGGAACCTAGTCAGTTTTTCGGAGCCCCGCGCGATGTCGGGACGAACTCCGCACAATTCCGCACAGCTCCGGCGATCGAAGTGGGACCGGCCCCGCGACGCCGGACGACTCAAGCGACCACATAAGGTCGCGCTCATCGCATGGAGTTGCATGCTTGTAGGACAGGCCCTTTATCTATGCATCTCCCCCTCCCCTGACATCAGTCTGAAGAAGGTTCTCAACCCAAAACGTCACCCATTCCTTCCCTCCAGAGATGCTACCTGTCCCGCTGAGCTACTCCAGCTTTTTGTGTCTATCTTCGGTTTAAACCAGCATCTGCAGTTCCATTCTACACATGGAACCTTTTAAATTTGGAAGTAAAGATCAACATGGAGTACAGGCCAAACACATGGTCATAGAATATTTTGACAATGACTAAGTACAATGCAAATTCTTATATTCATCACGATTCATCCCGAGTGAATCACTTACTGGCATGCTGCTTGGTCCTAAAGCAGAATAGACACGCTGACAGGATCACAAGCAGATTACTACAAATCTCCATATTCTTGAACATGACCTGCCATTGACAAAACATTCCGTCAATATTCTCTGTCATCTGATTCTGAGTGCAAACAAAACGGATCATATGCTCTGTTTAAGAAGGAACTGCAGATGCTGGAAAAATCGAAGGTAGACAAAAATGCTGGAGAAACTCAGCGGGACAGGCAGCATCTATGGAGCAAAGGAAATAGGTGACGTTTCGGGTCGAGACCCTTCTTCAGATGGAGATCATATGCTCTGCTCTGTGAAGTGGGCTTTCAACCACAAACACTGAGACAGGCATCTGCATTCACTCATGGCTGACCATAATGATAATGCAGTATGTATATATTCTATTTCTGAATACCATTGGAAATGAACTCCAGTTTTGACTTTTTTTCATGTTTTCTTGTGGTATTGGAGGTGGTTATTTGGCCCATCGAGTCAATGCTATCCCGCAGAGCACTCCCACCCATGCACTTGAGGGCCTGTCCCACTTGGGCTGTCATTTTCGCGACAGGCCGGTAGTGACTGGCGCGCGTCATCATGCGTGCGCCCAGCCGTGTGGAGCGCGTGACGTCGTTTGAAGATGGACACAAAATGCTGGAGTAACTCAGCGGGACCGGCAGCACCTCTGGAGAGAAGGAATGGGTGATGTTTCGGGTTGAGACCCATCTTCAGACTGAAGAGGCTCGACCCGAAACATCATCCATTCCTTCTCTCCAGAGATGCTGCCGGTCCCGCTGAGTTACTCCAGCATTTTGTGTCTATCTCCAATCGTCTTGCCCCTGCTCTGGGAGTAGGAGTGGGGGCGGATCCGGATCTGCAATGGCCGTGAGCCCCAGGCAGAGCTCGGCGATCGTTTGCCTGCTTCTGCTGCTGCTGGAGGTGAGACGTTGCGTCGTGCCAGGGTCTTGGGCCTGTCCCACTTTGGCCGTCAGTTACGCAAGAGGCCGGTGGCGGGCAAAGAATTTGTTCAGGACAAAGTCCACACTCCTCCACACCACTCCATGCGCCCGTCCCGCGCTACCCACACACTAGCAGGTCGTGTAAAAGGCACGCGAATGACAGCCAAGTGGGACAGGCCCTTTACTTTCCTTGAGGCCTACTTTGGCTCACGTGCCCATCAGCTCACACAGGACAACTTACACTGACCACTCACATAAATGTACAAAGCAGAGTTAAAGCCTGGACAAGGCCCTTCATCACTGTGTCAAACGGCAAACAGATAGTCCTGCTCTTAATTGGAACAATGTAAAGAGGCACAAGGAACTATCATTGCCAGAATCGTGCCTAAAACACAAAATGCTGGAGTAACTCAGTGGGTCAGGCAGCATCTCTGGAGCACCTGATAGGTGACGTTTCAGGTTGAGGCCCTTCTTCAGACTGATTGCAGTGGCGCAAGAAAGCTGGAAACGAGATGGGTGGGTGGGGCAAAAATAACTTGCCAGGTTTTGTCCCGCACCCCTGGTTTACACCGAAGATAGACACAAAATGCTGGAGTAACTCAGCGGGACTCGCAGCATCTCTGGAGAGAAGGAGTGGGTGACGTTTCGGGTCATGACCCTTCTTCTCAATCCAAAGCTTCACCCATTCCTTCTCTGCTGCCTGTCCCGCTGAGTTACTCGCGCATTTTGTGTCTATGTTAACAAGATTGTTGGTGTCTGTTCCTGTTACTATGTGAAACTGAAAGCAACTTATGGACATCCCCACACAACCCCATCAGTACACCACAGCAGACCTCGTCGTCATCTCTGGGGTTTCAAGGAGCACCAAGAACAAATAGGGGGCAGCAATTAGGACCGATCGATTTCCAATGACTTGCAGAAGCATCTCATCACAAAGTTGTGACCAAGTCTGAACGCAAAGACATGTTTTATTGGAAAGATCAACTGAAAGAGACATAGATAGCCAATTGATTTAACATTTTCTTAAAGAGCTTCTAGAAGAGATATTTAACCATATAACAATTACAGCACGGAAACAGGCCCTCTCGGCCCTTCCCGACCATTTATTTTCCCCTAGTCCCATCTACCTGCACTCAGACCATACCCCTCCATTCCCTTCCCGTATTTAGAATTGAAAATATTTTTAAAACTTTCACCAATTACTTTTTAAACAAATATTCTTCTCTTGTCACATGGTTGCGAGTTGTTTTTAAAAGAGAGCGCGGTGGGAGGTATGATGGCACAGCGGTAGAGTTGCTTGCCAGGGACCCGCGTTCGATCCCGACTACGGGTGCTGTCAGTACAGAGCTTGTACGTTCTCCCCGTGACCGTGTGGGTTTTCCCCGGGATCTCCGGTTTCCTCTCACACTCCAAAGACGTACAGGTTTGTAGGTTAATTCGCTTGGTATAATTACTAATTGTCCCTAGTGTGGGTAAGGTAGTCTTCATGTGTGGGGATCGCTGGTGGGCATGGACTCAGTGGACCGAAGGGCCTGTTTCTGCATTGTATCACTAAACTAAACTAAGGGTGTGTGTAGCACAAAGCCCGGGCCCAATCCTGGATCAGAACCATCCATGGCAGTGGATATCCTGCTGATTCCCTGCTGGGAATTCCCCGGGGAACTTTGTGGTGTTATACCCCAAAGTAAAAGACAAAGGTGACAACAGCGATCCTCTGAGAAAGACCATGCACTGGTCCAGCTTCTTGCCACATTACCTAGAAATGTCTCCAGCTACGAGGGAAATTACTCAAGATGACTTTCCTCATCTCTCCCAGAAATGTGTGGACAATGATTCAACATGGTTCATCACTAAATGTTTGTCCTACTTCTTGAACAGGAGTTTCTAGGCTCCAATGCCAAATTATTGTTAATTACTGGTTGGAGATACTGCTATCAGCGGGAGGTCGTGCGATTTACATTCCCCCTCCAGATGCTGGAAATCTGAAATGAACACAACAACGGTGCAAATAGCAGAATCTTAATCTCTTTCTTTCAGGATCTCGGTGTCCACCACAGGGGATGACCGAGTGAGAAACACCACTGACCCCCATAGCCAACGTTCCGCCATTTCCTCCAACGCTGCCCTCCGCAAGGATTGCCAGTCGCTCCAACCCCTCCGCATTTGTTCCGATGAGACATTCCACGCCCCTGGAAGATGCTCCTCCTTCCTGACGCATGGCACTGTGGACTCTGGGAAGCATCTCCTGCAGGCTTGATCTTTGCTCAGATCATACCCTGACCTTCCTGAAGCACAGGGCTTCGATTTGGATTACCCCACCTCCCCCAACATTTCATTGGCAACTCCAGACTTTGGCCATTCCAACCTTAGTCCTTTGTGATAATGGGTCCGAATGGTGCAGGAGATCTTGACATTTTTCAGGGCAAGTGAAGAATGTTGACATGCGAGGTCATGGCCAACGTCTACTTCCACCTCTGGTGCTAATTTCATTTCTGTCCGGAATGTTCTGCTGGAGCAGCAGGCGTCCATTTTGATTTATATGCGATATGGACATCGTTCGTATGCTTTTATCCTCAACTAAACTGGAATTTGTGATTTGCTGAACTTTTTCTCAGCTTACTTTTGATGATCTGAAATGATATTAAAAGCTCATAAACTGAGTAGACACAAAAAGCTGGAGTATCTCAGCGGGACAGGCGGCATCTCTGGAGAAAAGGAATGGGAGACGTTTCAGGTCGAGACCCTTCTTCAGTTCCTTTTCTCCACAGATGCTGTCTGACCCGCTGAGTTACTCCAGCTTTCTGTGTCTACCTTTGGTTTAGTGCTGCACCTGCTGCACCTTCCTACCAATAAGCTGAGTGCCAGCATCCCACTGATCCATTGTACACTGTACATGTTAACCTTCCTCCAGTGCTCCATGGCTGATGTGCTACTGTGATATTTATAACTTGAAAAAGAATTCCACAATCAAACTGATCAGGCACTCAATGGACTAAATGCAGTGGCAGTTCAATTACATTTGCATAGCCAGACAAAAAGGCTCTCTCCGAATTGCATGAAATAATTAAAAAAGTTAAAAACCAAGCAGTAACTGCAAAGCGACATGTTCAATATGGAGTTAAATCCTAGCATTCTTAGTAATGTTATACCATTGGAGGAGCAGCACCTCATATTTTCCTTGGGCAGTTTACACCTCAGTGGTATGAACATTGACTTCTCTAATTTCAGGTAGTCCTTGCTTTCTCCGTCCTTCCCCTCCCCTTCCCAGCTCTCCCACAGCCCACTGTCTCCGCCTCTTCCTTTCTTCTTCCCGCCCCTCCCCCCCCTCCCCCACCCCCACATCAGTCTGAAGAAGGGTCTCCAGCCGAAACGTCACCTATTCCTTCGCTCCATAGATGCTGCCTCAGCCGCTGAGTTTCTCCAGCATTTTTGTTTACCAATGTTATATATCAGTGCAGTCGGTACAATATAATGGGAGAAATATTTTTAAATTTACAAAGACTTTTCTTATAATCGTAAATTTTAGCATCGCTCCTTACAAAATGGAAAATATGAAGAAAATCCCATTGTTATTGGTCAAGAATGAAATCTTTGATGCTAAATCAGCAATGCAAAGTAAAGCAGCTGTAAAAATATAGGTGAACACAATATAACAGGCCCTCATGATGAACGTTCAACAAACTATATAATGCAAAAGTCAAGGTACTGAACAGGATGTGACAATCAACACCAGCACCAACGATGCTCGTAAAGGGCCTGTCCTACAAGCATGCAACTCCATGCGATGAGCGCGACCTAACGTGGTCACTTGAGCCGTCCGGCGTCGCGGGGCCGGTCCCACTTCGATCGCCGTAGCCGTGCGGAATTGTGAGGAGATCGTCCCGACATCGCGCGGGGCTCCGAAAAACTGACTATGTTAAAAAATTCCGCGCGGCAACAGCTTGTCAGCTCGCAGTTGCCTCGACGCACACACCGTCTCGACATCGTGCCTCCGTGAACCTATCTGTAGGTGCCTCCGTGACCCTCTATGTGTGTGCCTCCGTGCCCCTCTCTGTGTGCCCCTCTCTGTCCTGGCGAACTTACCTGAAGACTTCGCTCCAAGTTCACCTCACTTTGCGCCACGTTGCGCCACTCACCCGACCTCCGCGCGGCCCCCGCTGGCGGTTGGGTCGCGCTTGCCGCATGCAGGCACATGCTGGTGGAACGGCCCTGTACAGGGGATCATCCGACCTCCGCTTCTAGTTTGATCGCGCTCATCGCATGGAGTCGGATGCTGGTAGGACAGGCCCTTTATGTTCCACACTGACCATAGAGGGAGGTACAGAGAAAGCCTGTTCCACGACAAGCTCTACATCTACTGACTGCTTCAATGGCCTGTCCCAAAGCTGACTTTGATGCATTTCCTCGCTAACTCACCAGAATTCCTGCCATGTTTAAGAAAGAACTGCAGATGCTGGTAAAATCAAAGGTAGTCACAAAATGCTGGAGTAATCAGCCTCACCCGCTGAGTTTCTCCAGAATTCCTCTCATGTCTGGAGAGAAGGAATGGGTGATGTTTTGGGTGGAGACCCTTCTTCAGACAAAGAAGGGTGTCGACCCGAAACGTCACCCATTCCTTCTCTCCAGAGATGCTGCTCGACCCGCTGAGTTACTCCAGCATTTTGTGTCTACCTTCGATTTTACCAGCATCTGCAGTTCATTCTTACTAGAATTCCTACCATTCCTTCACCTTAGATTCCATTGCGAATGAGATAAACTGCTGCGGCCATCACTGACTCTGGGACCAGATCACCTGACCATGCCACCGTCAACTTACACTTACACCTATTTGTAGCATTGCAGAGCATTCTGGTCATCTGGTATTTTGTTGGTTCACATGCTTGATCAATGTTGTTTTATCATTAATGTTATATTATTATTAATGTTTAGTCTTTTCAGAGTCATTCGAAACTGTCACTGTATGTCATGTGTTACTTGTGGGCGGAGCATCAAGGCAAATTCCTTGTATGTGAATACTTGGCCAATGAACTTACTTACATTTGTAGCATCTTAATGCTTGAAGGCAAGAAGAAAAAAACACCAGCATATTCAGAACCAATAGTCCACTGATCTGGATTTGTGCTGATAGTTTTTGAGCAAAAAACTAAATGCCGGAGAATGGACAGACAACGTTTCTGAAGAAGCGTCCCAGACTGAAACATCCTCCACGGAACTTACATTGGAAAAAAATTGAATGAATAATGACAGCATTATTTTTCAATTTGCATTTCCTGATGCTTGCGCAGATGGCACAGTTTTACAGAGGATCATGATATGGACCATTCTCTATGAATGCAACACCCCCCCCCCCCCCCGCCTTCCCCCCTCATGCAGGGCCACTTGTACTTAGTTAATTGTGAAAACACAGCAATGTTAATAACGCCATCATATTTCCCTCTGACAGTTTTGATCAGACTCCTTCCATAAGATGCCTTCCACGCCTTCCGGCATGGAATTCCCTGCCACAAAGGCAGTGGAGGCCAAATCACTGGGTGGATTTAAGAGAGAGTTGGATAGAGCTCTAGGGGCTGGTGGAGTTAAGGGATATGGGGAGAAGGCAGGCACGGGTTATTGATAGCGGACGATCAGCCATGATCATATTGAATGGCGGTGCTGGCCCGAAGGGCCGAATGGCCTCCTCCTGCATCTATTTTCTATGTTTCTACGTTTCTTAGAGTCCCCTCTTCCCAAGCTCCTCTCTGACTGTCACACACAGCAGAGACAAAACACAGATACTCATACAATATTCCTGTGATTCCTGGCACGTACGATTCCTGCAGTTTTTGTTTTCAGTATCTCTTCTCATTCTTATTCGAAGGCAGACATTCACCATGCCAGTGTCCCAGGGCAGTGAGCAGAGGAGAATACAGAGAAAGTGGTTCCTGCTCCTGGGCCTGGTCATCCGCGAGTCGCGCCGAGCCGGCTGCCTGCCCCTTTTCCGGGGTCACGGTACGTCCGCGCCCGGGTGGTACTGGAAAGGGACTACGCGCTGTCCACGGGCGCCCTGTCCTGGGGGATTTCTGGGACTGCTGGGGTGTGGAAAGCATTCATAATAAGGATGGTGATTTAGTTGTTTAAGTGCATTTGACATTTAAGAATATTTGTTTGGATAATTAGGTGATTTTGTATTATGGTGGTGGATTTATTTAGTATTGTTTTTAATTGTATATATTATTCTTGTATTAACTGATTAGATTTATTTGGTAAAAAAAGTAGCCATGTTGCTGAGGGCTAGACACACCCCCATTCTTTAGGCCTTTGCTATCAACATCAGTTGCAGCTTCAGAACAGCGGCATCACGACGGCTTTGCTTTACTTTCATGCCAGCCCATTTGCTTTGTATTCAGCCCATGTCTCTCTGACAGCTTTGTCTTCCGTCAAACGTCAGACTGTGTTGTAAGTTTTGCAATAGTATGTGTACGGTATTTTACGTGTGTTCCCAGACTTCCAAATAAGTTGAGAAGCTTCTCCCGAGTAAACTTTAGTAATTGACCACAAAGCATTTGAATTATTTGAGAGGACTATGGCCTTGCCGCTTAAGTGCACATTAAATTGAGTAAATTAGACAATTTAGATCTACCAACTAAAATCGTGATTCACCTTTTACACCCTCCTCATGCCTGCCAATCCCACAATCGGTTAATTCCCTCGGTGCCTTGAGATGTATCAATCACTGCGACACAGTGGGCCACACAGTGGCTCAGCGGTAGAGTTGCTGCCTTACACCGTCAGAGACCCAGGTTCGATTCTGGCTACGGGTGCCGTCTGTACGTTCTCGCCGTGACCGCGTGGGTTTTCACCGGGTGCCCTTTTTCCTCCCACACTGTAAAGACGTGCAGCTGTGTAGGTTAATTGGCTTCTGTAAATTAGTTCTATCCTTCACACTAGGGACAGAGTACGGGTGGCCGTTGGCCAGCACAGACTGAGTGGGCAGAAGGGCCTGTTTACACCCTATATCTCTAGACTAAACAACAACTTGAATATATTGTTTAAGAAAGAACTGCAGATGTTTGAAAAATTGAAGGGAGACAAAAATGCTGGAGAAACTCAGCGGGTGAGGCAGCATCTATGGAGCGAAGGAATAGGTGACGTTTCGGGTCGAGACGCATTTGAATACACTTATCAGTTAAGTGTTCCCAACCTTCTGTGATTGAGAATCCCCAAAATGCAATCAGAATCAAGTAATTGCTCCTTTTGACAGCAAGGACAATAGACAATAGGTGCAGGAGTAGGCCATTTGGCCCTTCGAGCCAGCGCCGCCATTCAATGTGATCATGTCTGATCATCCACAATCAGTACCCCGTTCCTGCCTTCTCCTCATATCCCCTGACTCCGCTAAGGAGAGAAAGACTCCATGTAGTATTTCAGATGTCATCTCAAGTACACCATTTAACTGCAACAAATATGCATGCCATCAACAGCAATAAACATGCTCTTCCAACCCAAAGAACAAATGCACATTTTACATCGCTCAGCAAATATTAAATTATCAAATAATTTGTACTACAAACTATTCAGTATTTTACAGCCAATGCGTCTCCTTAAAACCACACAGAAGCCATCAAGCCCGTTCTTGCTCAAGGAATTACAACTACTAAATGCACTTTGGGTGCATTTCTTATATTAATAAAATAAACTAATCATAGATGTAAAGATGAACAGGAGAGTATTAGCAGAATTGAAAACTTTGGAGAATTGTATCTGCAACAGACTGAACTCTAACAGGAGCAGGGATCTAAGTGCATATTAAATCATATTCCATTCCAAATGGATAAATATTTAATCTGAACATAAATCGCAAACACTAGTTTACTACACACACTTAACTTCCACTGACAAAAGATTTCTGCACCCATTAGACAAACTGAACCCATCTCTGCGAATGAAGGAGGTCTGCGGTGTTTGACATCGCATTAACAAGAGCTCTAGGTTCGAAGCAAGCCTGTATAAATTATTTCAAGTGTGTTTAAAGCACTTAATTTACAAGCTGACATTTAGTATGTGGTGTTTGATTGCTGAATTCAACTTATCATAGATAGGTTGACTGTGTCTAAAGCTCTTTAGCTGTTACAAATCCCTCAGTAGTAATATCGAGACAAATTTACATAATGTTGTCATTAGCATGCTGTGACACACATACTAGGCTTAAAATGGCTAATGTGGGAGTCGCGATAATTGAATGTTTCCATATTAAACTATTTTACGGTTCATTTGTAGTGGGAATGTTTCTGACAGTTTGACAGATTTTTCATTCTTAAACTGTAACCACGCAATTGTGAGCATTCAGAATGTAAATGGATGACTGTCAGTTGTGAATCACTAACCTGTTACTGCAAGAACTACACTGGCAGGACAGGATTTGCCATGGGAAAACAAACAAACGTCACTATCCTTTCAAATCTAAATTAATTTGATGGCTAAGGTTAGAAAGGGAAAGGTGGACCCACAGTATGAGAGGAACATTACTTGTTCTACACACCCAGGCACAGCACCAGGCCTCCTGACAGCCTGCTCATAGAAACATAGAAAATAGGTGCAGGAGGTGGCCATTCGGCCCTTCGAGCCAGCCCCGCCATTCATTGTGACCATGGCTGATCGCCCCAATCAATAACCCGTGCCTGCCTTCTCCCCATGTCCCTTGACTCCACTAGCCCATAGAGCTCTATCCAACTCTCTCTTAAATCCATCCAATGATTTAGCCTCCACTGGCCTCTGTGGCAGGGAATTCCACAAACTCACAACTCTCTGGGTGAAAATGTTTTTTCTCACCTCATTCTTAAATGACCTCCCCTTTATTCTAAGACTGCGGTCCCTGGTTCTGGACTCGCCCAACATTGGGAACATTTTTCCGGCATCTAGCTTGTCATTTTATAATTTTATATGTTTCATCCTTCTAAACTCCAGTGAATACAAGCCTAATCCAGTGAATACAAGCCTGTATCAGTTGTGTTATGTGTGATTGGATTTTGGAAGTGTAGGCAAATGGGTAAAGCACCATAACCCCAGATTCACAGATGCTGGCAGTGCAGTTACAGGAAAACAACCTGCTGCTGGCTAATTAAATCATGCCAGTGGTGGCATTTTGTGTCAGGTATGAGGTGGCTTCACTTAGGGCAACTTAAACCATAACATAAACCCATTTATACTCAATGGGTGTTGAGCGAATACAAGCCACTAGGGTAGCTAGCTACAAATTTAAAATAGCATGAAGCAAAAACTAGTTTGCAAATGAGGCCCTGAATTCCAGGTAATACCACAGCTACCATTTCTACTAACAGTGGGAATAGTGTATAGATGTTTTTCACTAATAATGCAACTTATCCTGTAGTCTGAAGAAAGGTCCTGACCCAAAACGCCATGTTGTCCAGAGAAGCTGCCTGATCAACTGTTAATCCAGCACTTTGTGTCTTTCTTTGTAAACCAGCATCTTGTGATTAACCTCATTTTATAACTTGGAGCAGTGCATGCATTTCTGGTGGCCGCATTACAGGAAAGATGTGGGGACTTTGGAGAGGGTGCAGCGGTGGTTCCCCGAACACTGCCTGGATTAGAGGGTTTCAGCTACAGGGAGAGTATGTATTCTCTAGAACATCAGATGTTAAGGGGAGACGTTTGATAGAAGTATAAAAAATTGACCGGCATAGCTTGGATCGTCAAAACTTTTTCCACAGGGTGGAAATGTCGAACACCAGAGATCATAGGTATAAGGTGAGAGGGGGAAAGTTTAATGGAGGTGTGCAGGGCAGATGTTTCTTTTGCACCCAGTGTAGTGGGGGCCTGGAACACATTGCTAGAGGTGGCGCTGGAGGCACATTTGATAGTGGCGTTTATCAGGATTTTAGATAGGCACATGGAAGTGCAGGGAATAGAGGGACATGGATCGTGTATTTCAACTTCTAATTGTTCCTGGCAAAAGCGGAGTTAAATGCATGTTAGGACCTGGAGACAGGAGAAAAAGGGGAATCAAAAGGCAGAAGGACTATCTTGCCTTCATATAGCAGAACTCCCATTTTAATTGGAAAGTTACTGTCATAAAGTAACATTCAATTGGGCTCTGAGGCCCCCCTGACAGAACTGTCTATGAAAGCTGAGCAAAGGAGGCTTGCAGAGTGTTCTGGCTCATCCCAGTTAGATCAGCACTAGGAAAATGTTCTCCCCGCCCAAAGTCAAATACAAGGCTGTGCCATTTATACTGATTGGCTTCTCTATTACATAGCCTGAGATGCACAAAACAAGGTTGTTTCGAAGATGCCTGGGAAATAAAGAATGGTAAATATTTGTGAAATTCATGCAAAAAATATCTTTAATGAGCTTGCAAGAACATAATAAAAATTAGCCTCCAAACCCACCTCAGCGTTCACAACCCTCACTGGCCACCTGATGCCCATTGCCTTTGTTAACCATCAACTGATCTCTGCCTTTAGTAAATTCAAAGGCCCAGAAACTATCACACCTGTAGATAAGGTAGACAGCCAGAACCTTTTTCCTCAGGGTTTGAAATGTCAAAGAGGTGTGCACAGCTTCAAGGTGAGAGGAGCAAAGTTTTAAGGAGCTGATCATCTTTGACCATTTAACTTTTCTTTAAATGCTCCCTGATCTTACCTCAAGTAAAACCGTCACGCGAACAGCTCAAATTTGTTTCATCTTTGCACCAAGATGAAGATATTTATTCCAATGCTCCAAATTCTATCCATCTGAGGGTGTGCTGACAAAAACAGCACAATTTTCTAAACTCAGCCCGATTAAGTCATCACAGAATTATTACAACCCAGAAATGTATCTGCAAAATATCTGTACATCCAGCTCACTTTACCAACAGAGCTTAATTTCCCAACTCTGTTTGGTTTAGAGAAACAGTGAAATACAGCATGGAAACAGGCCCTTCGGCCCACCGAGTCCTCGCCGACCGCCCATCGCAGTTTCTTCCAAGGATTGATTTCCTCAACTTATTCTCTTATACGCCTTTCTCGTGAACATTCCCAACAAATGAATCTGAACTTTAACAGGCATTTAATTTGACTCAAAGATAGACACAAAAAGCTGGAGTGACTCAGTGGGAAAGGCAGCATCGCTGGAGAGAACGAATGGGTGGGTTGAGTCAAGACCCTTCTTCAGAAGACCCGTCTGAAGAAGGGTCTCGACCCGAAATATCACCTATTCCTTTTCTCCAGAGATGCTGCCCGTCCCGCTGACACACTCCAGCTTTTTGTGTCTATCTTCCGTTCAAACCAGCATCTATAGTTCCTTCCCTCACATTTAATTTCACTCGTTGGGAGAGAAGAACCTGTGGGGGGAGGGGGTGGGATGGGAGGACGGAGGCGGAGAGAAGGGGGGGGGGGTGTGGCGGCGAGGAGGGAGATGGTACAACGGCCATGGGGAAGCACGTACTGACACATCATCCATACAATCACATTTCAAGGCAGGTCAGTTGGGAGTCGGCTGCCCTGCTAGCAGTGTGTTCGTTATTTCAACTTTTCTTGTTTTTTTGGGTTTGTCTAAGTGTTTGTTTTGTGTGTTTCTCGGTGTGTCTTGTGTTGGGGGGGGGGGAGGCGGAAACCGTTCTTCAGTCACCATCGACAGAGAGACGACTATTTCTAAGTCACTTCTCTGCCTCCCCTCTCACGGCCTAACAGCTTGGATGGGAGCGGCCTTTCCCGGAGTCGGGCCCAGAGCTTCAGTAGCGGGCACCATGCGGACGTTTCCATGGCGGAGCGGGTGAACCCTTGCTGGGGGTATCCAGAAAGGGGTGCTCCGATTGTTGGCCTGGTGACTTTGGCACCATGGGGCTGTGGTCTGCGGAGCTTCTAGCCGTGGGCGTGGAATGGACTTACCATCCGGAGTCTGGGATCCCTTGCCGGGGATCGCCGGAGAAGAGCTCCGACCGCCGGCCTGCGGCCTACAACATCCTGAAGCTGCGGTCTCCGGTAGGAAAGTGCCGATTCGGGCACTCCAAGCCGCAGAGTGTGTTCGACCGTCCCAACGTCGGAGTTTTGATCATTCCGACGAGAGAGCCTGTACATCGGGCCGTCCGTAGCGGCGACTACGGAGGGTTTATGGCCCCGTCCACGAATGAACAAAGGAGGAGGACTGACTGAACTTTACTGCCTTCCATCACGGTGGATGTTTGGGTTAAATTCTATTGTGCATTGGGTGTTCTTTTTTTAAGTGTATCGCTGCTGGTAAATTCATTTCACTGCACCTTTGGGTTTGAATTTTGGCCTCGTGCAGTGGGTGCCTGATCCTTGGGTTTCTCCCATCTAATGGACAGTTTCAGTGCCCAGACAGTCTGAATACTAGATTCTAGTTCTTGTTTCACGCCTTGATTATATATTTTTTAGTCAGTAGTTTATTAAATCAGAGTTGATTGGTTACAAAATCAAAAAAGAAGAACGGGGTATATTGATGAAATTAAAAATCGTTGATAAACGATCCTGGATTTGTAATTCGTATGTGAACTGTCCACAAATAACAGCACGGGACGGTGGTCCGCTCCACATTTTGTAGAGTTATGCCACATGAATTCTTCCAATTTATGCACGATTGTCGTCAAGCGGTGAGACAATTCAGGGAACGCAGAGGAGGGTGAAGAGAGGTAGTGGCGGCGGTAGAGAGGGGACACGTGTACATGAGACAAGCAAGGCCATGTTTCCGGGGAGGTGTCAAAGGAAATAATAAAGATAAGAACCAACAGGAACTAAGTGACATTTCACTATCATGTTGGAAAAAGGATCCCGACCCAAAACGTCACCCATTCCTTCCATCCAGAGACGCTGCCTGTCCCACTGAGTTACTCCAGCATTTTGTCTCTATCTTCAGTTTAAACCAGCATCTGCAGTTCCTTCCTGCAACCAGGAACTAAGGCAAGAATCCCCAGGGACACAAGAGCTGATCATGTGGCCAGTGATGTAATACGAGGTAGAAGTTGTAAAGTTGGTGATGAATCATTAAATTATTGGAACTTCCAGTCTACCAGTTCAGTTTATTGTCACGTGTACCGAGGTACAGTGAAAAGCTTTTGTTGCGTGCTAACCAGTCAGCGGAAAGACAATACATGATTGCAGTCAAGCCACAGCGTATAGATACATGATAAGGGAATAACGTTTAGTGCAAGACAAAGCCAGCAAAGTCTGATCACGGATAGTCCGAGGGTCACCAATGAGGTAGATAATAGTTCAGCACTGCTCTCTGGTTGTGCTAGGATGATTCAGTTATGTTAATTATCATGTGTAATGAGCTGAGCAGCTAGATATTATTTATAATATTAATAATATTAAGTGGGCTGCATGTCAGTAGGACAAGTGCCCTGATACTATTTTAAAAATAAATATTCAGTCCATGATAGCGAAATGTCACTAATAATGTCAAGTGTACACACGCAGGACTTCGGAAATTAAATAATTATCATTCAACATGATGGTCTCTGGCTTGGTCCATGCAAACATTTTCACATTTAGTAATTACACCTGATTACAGGTGACCAAAATTCACGTTCTCATAAAGTGAAACGAATTTCAAATGAATTACAAAGCATTAAATCCAGCAAAGTGTATCAATGTAACTGCAAGCCCCGCCTGAACCAGAACAAAACTGCGGTGCAGCTATCGAAGAGACGGGCCACGTCCCAACTCTGTACTGTCCACACACTGGAAAGGTCCCGACCCGAAACATTACCTATCCCTGTTCTCCAGATACTCCAGCCTGACCCGCTGAGTTGCTCCAGCACTTGGTGCCCCTTTTGTGAAACACACATTACTACCTCAAGATGAGCAATCGAAACAGGTTCTCTCTTCATTTGACACAATCCATTCCATCTACAAAGATATATAGGAAGGAACTACAGATGCTGGTTAGACACTAAATGATGGAGTAACTCAGCGGGACAGGCAGCATCTCTGGAGAGAAGGAATGGGTGACGTTTCAGGTCGAGACCCTTCTTCAGACTCAGGGTCTCGACCCGAAACATCACCCTTTCCTTCTCTCCAGAGATGATGCCTGTCCCTATATACATCGATACCACGTGGGTGGTGATGTAAATGAAAACAACTATCCTCCTTCTGCTTTAATTTAATTTGAATTAATCTCCTGCACAATAGAGGAACCATGCATTTAATTTCAATTGCAAGTAGGTATCAGCCAATCAGTTCCACTCACCTTTAGATACTGTAGCCATTCACTAAGGGGGGTGTCAGCCAGTCATGAGGAAGTGGTGCCGGAGATAATGGGCCCACGTTGGGCATGATGCAATGATGGGATGCAAAGCAAAGCACCCAATGAAAGATCAACACCTTTAACCCCATGACAGCAGCACATGGAGTGTGTGGGAAAGAACTGCAGATGCTGGTTTAAACCAAAGATAGACACAAAAAGCTGGAGTAACTCAGCGGGACAGCTCTGGAGAGAGGGAATGAGTGATGTTTCAGGTCGAGATCCTTCTTCAGACAAGGAGGCTTGGCCCGAGAACTAATGGCACGGCGAGGCAAGCAACAATTCCAGCCACAGGCTCCTGCTCCAACCCAAGAATTACCCTGCACGTGCCACAACATGTGTGCCCCGGATGCACAATGAACAATTAGTTTTGTTTATTGTCCGGTGTACCGAGGAACAGTACACAGCTTTTGTTGCGTGCTAACCGGTCAGCAGAAAGGCAAAACATGATTACAATTGAGCCATCCACAGGTAGCGCTGTTACAAAAGCTACCATCAGCGGCGCTCCAGATCTGCCACTGCCTGTGCGTGCGATTCCGGAGGCTGGGGAGGAGGCGTGGGATTAAAATTCTGGTTTATATTGGTTGTCGGAGAGGTATTTGCTGGGATTTACAAGTTGATAAAGAAAATTTGTTCTGCGCTTTCGTTCCTGTTTTTAAAAAGAATTGCTGGACGGTTGCATCGCTGTATTGAAGTTAAACGCGGCTTCTAACGCCTTCAATATCACGGATCAAAATCAACATCAAGGACTTCCACAACAGGACAAAACAAAAGTTATATCGTTTATTTTAGTTCTTACATTGTTTTTTGGTGTGGTTTCATTTTAATCTGATTCTTCAAAATATTTTATTTAGGGGTCGATATCGGCCGTGTCTTGCCTGCCGATATCGTGGGGCTTATCATAGCAGCGGCCACATTCCGATCTATCACAATCCACTCTCAAGATAACCAAATTAATTTTTTTTTTTGCACAATCATGTCATAAGAACATCTAACTCAGCCATATTTTGTGTTATTGTCTATTTTAAAAATTTGGCTATTTAAAAAAATATTTTTAGCCTTTTAAAAATGGGATAGATGTTTAGATCTAGTAATCGAATTAAGGTGAATTTAATTGATTTGATGACACTGATGAATATGAATTTTTTTGTTGGGTATTTACTATTTGTTTTAACGTTACAATTAAAGTTCTGATCTTGAGAATATCACATTTTTGAATTTTTACGGCAGTCTGGGTGTTTATTACAATTTCCGTCACAACGGTCAATTTTGTAATTATCTACAATTAGGTAAATAACTAATTATATGCTTTAATTTCAGGTCATCCAAGTAAGATGTTTCGTATTTGTTTCAGAATGCTTCAATCTGCAATAACTGAAAATGTCATTTGGTTCTCTTAATTTTTAAGAACTTTATGGGCTTTTATGTCAATTGACTGTCCTCGATCACAGCTTTTGTGTTAAGTTAATGATAAAGCAATAGGGAACAAGACGCTAATATCCGAGTATGAAAATGACCACAACTTTTTTAATACGGAAGATATGAAAGTGAACTAGGTATCAAATTAAGGTTCTTTTGATGCTTTATCTGATGGGGTAAATTACAGGCTTGATTTTTAAAATCTCAACGTTTTGTAACATCCCAAGTACAGGATGTTACTAGGGATCATTTAAAGGGAATAGCATAGTGAATGTAAGAAATGCTGCTGTCGGAGTAGAGATTTAAAGGAGTGCAGCGGTGAGTGCCAATAAGGGAATAACATTTAGTGCAAGATAAAGCCAGCAGAGTCCGGATAGTAGTTCAGCACAGCTCTCGAGTTCTCGATTTCACAACTCTCATATTGCTTAAAGCACAACCAGGGTGTGCTTTAAGCAATACAGCATTTCTTAATCTAAACACATACTCATCGTAATTGCAGTTTAAAAAAAGATAAATGCACTTCAGCGACAGCAAATTCAATAATCCCCCTCATGTAACAACGGAGTTAGTTTAATTTAGGAATTGAAACATCTGGAGAGAGGACAGCCATTCATTGGTTCAATCAGCTTTGGGATCAATTGTGGATACTCAATTTAAATTGGAATTGTTATGTTGGTCTGAATGAACCCAGAATGAGTCTGTAACACTCAAATCAAACTGCTTGTAATACAGAGGAATATTTTGGAACATGGAAAAGCACCCTGTGCATAATTGATTAATTATATATTACAGAGCCAATTCCACCCAGATTAAAGCCACATAATAGACAACGATTTCTACACCCTTATTTTCTTGGATCTTGTACAGCGAGTACAGTTTGTGAAGCAGCTCATGCCGCAAGGGATAAAGAAATCTCCTACTTTTAAATCACTGCATTGTTTAATATTTATAACACAATTCTTAAGTGTACTTTGCAATGATTCGTGATAAATAAAAGCTTGGAACAATTTTGAATGTTTCCACAATGCTTGCTCACAGCTACTGATTTTAAAACATACATCCAATTCATACCTTCATCAGTTATAGGAACAGAATAAGTTTGCACAACAAAGCTGAGAACTATATTCCGCACTCTGTATCTTCCCCTTTGCTCTATTGTCCTTGAATTAAAGCCCTGTCCCACGGTACGAGTTAATTCCAAGAGCTCTCCCGAGTTAAAAAAAAAAAATCAAACTCGTGGTAAGCACGGAGAATGAACGTAGCGGGTACGCCGGAGCTCGGGGACGTCTCTTAGCGGCTCGTAACGCTAACGGCAGGTACTCGGGAAGACTCGCTAACGGCAGGTAAGCACGGGAAGACTCGTGAAGATTTTTCAACATGATGAAAAATGTCCACGAGAGCCCCGAGTACCGACGAGTGGCCATTACCGTAAATCTCCAAGTTCCAATCAGGGCAAACTCGGGAGAGTTCTTGGAATGAACTCATACCGTGGGACAGGGCTATTAGACTTGCCTATATTTAAGAATGGTATTATCTGATCTGTTTGGATAGCATGCAAAACAATCCTTTTCACTGTGCCTTGGTATAGGTAACAATAATAAACCTAAACACGAGATATGGATTATTCTTAACAAGTCAAGCAATTTCAAGATCAAATGAGTTATTAGCGATCGTGAGAAACTTTGTTTAACGAAATGTTTAACTGTATTTCCCACCAAGAATATTAACTTGCTTTTCATTCAAACACTGAAGGCCTGCCTGCACAAATGTACTATTTTGTAATCCGCAAAATCATTCTAGTGTCTGATAATAGACACAAAATGGTTGGAGCGGAACCATTAGCGGGACAGGCAGCATCTATGGAAAGAAGGAATGGGTGACGTTTCCGGTCGAGACACTTCCTCAGACCCGAAACATCACCCGTTCCTTCCCTCCAGAGATGCTGCCTGTCCCGCTGAGTTGCCCCAGCATTTTGTCAAGAGTCAAGAGTGTTTTATTCTCATATGTCCTAGAGAGAACAATGAAATTCCTACTTGCTGCAGCACAACAGCATATGTCAACATAGTACACTGTAGACAATATGATAAAGTATCATTGGTGTAAATGACTATCGTTGGTGTAAACCAGCATCTGCAGTTCCTTCCTACACACTAGTGCCTGATAAATTAGGATCAGGAGCTTAAATAGAACAAATATAAAGTGCTGTAAACAATGAACCACATTTTCCCCCTTTACCACAGATAGACACAAAATGCTGGAGTAAAATGCTGGCAGATCTCTGGATTTATGTTGTTATTTTATGTTGCACGGTGAGCCAGATGCAGCATAATTTAGTTCAGATCTGCATTTATTGGTGTCTTTTTGAATGACAATAAAGTCTTTGATTGATAACAATAATAATAGACTGTGAGAGAATTTAGGACCAGAGGCCATAGTCTCAGAATAAAAGGACGTTCCATTAAGGAGATGAGGAGGAATTTCTTTAGTGGTGGTGAATCTGTGAATTCATTGCCACAAAAGGCTGTGGAGGCCTAGTCAATGGATATGTTTAAGGTAGAGATAGATAGATGCTTGATTAGTACAGGTGTTCGTAGTTATGGGAGGAGAATGGGGCTAAGAGGGAATGACAGGCCAACCATGATTGAATGGCAGAGTAGACTTGATGGGCTAAATGGCCTAATTCTGCTCCGATCACTTATGAAAGAAGAGTTGCTCTTTTTTTCCCCAAAACTCCAACCAGCCTGTTTTATTTCTGGTCTACCATTGGGGCAATTCAGAGTTCTTGGGTTGTGTGGAACGCTGGGCATTACCCGCGTGTGAACCTCAGGAAGTGCATGTGTAATATCTGACTGAGTGTGGCTTGCTGATGCAAGGACAGGACTGCGAAGAACCTTCACTCACTATTCACACCTGCAACTTTCTGGCAGAGATCACAGGGAACTGAATGACTATCCTCCAAAAGCACTGAAGCCCCCACTCGTTGAGTCATTGTGATTTACAGCACAGAAGCTGGCCATTCGGCCTGTCGGAATCATAGTGGGTTAAATCCTCCCTCCAGTTTGTCGTCTGGCTCTTGCCATAATCTAAATTGCTCCGACTACAACTTCCGCCAGGCTTCATGTCATGGCAACTGTTATCACTGTTGTTGGAATCGCTCCTAAACACAAAATAGCATTTTATTGTGAAGAGCAAAGCTAAATGAATTCATGCTCAACCCTTGGCATTGTGGAGAATGACTGCAGGTGAGGCAGATAAATTGACATGAACGAGAGCAAAGTGCAAATCCCACGACTACAGTCGAGAATTGAAATACTGGCCTAATCTACGGTGAAGGAGCAGTGATTGTATTCCTGTGGAGTTTCCTGCGGTCAACTATTTAAAAAAAGGCTATTAGATAAGCACAGCCACTAAAAGGGTAGCGTGCTATCTGTGCTTCAAAAGCAAACTGCATTTCCCGCCATGATCAAATTACAACTTCCGAGCTCATTTAATAGTTGGCTTTGACTGAATACCGTCCAATTGCTGTACTGTCCAATTAAGTCAGCTGATGATGAAGATGCCCTCCAAAAGGAACTCGATACTATGGTCGAGTGGTCACAACAATGGGGCATGCAATTCAACCCTTCCAAATGTGAAACCATGCGTGTCACTAGAAAGAGGAATCCAGGCGTCACATCTAACAACATACTTGGTGTCACCCTTGAAGAATCCCAACAAACCAAGTATCTTGGCATCAAACTGCAGAATGATCTACGCTGGAATGGTCAGACTCATCATGCAACAGTGAAAGCAACAGGTGTCCTAAACTTCCTGAGGCGCAACTTCCATTATTGTTCAGCTTCTGTCAAGGAGAAGCTGTATTTCACCCTCGTTAGACCTCATCTAGACTACGCAGTTGCAGCTTGGGACCCATACACAGATAAAAATATTTCATCCATCGAACGTGTCCAAAGACAGGCCGCTCGATTTGTTACTAACACCTACGAGAGAGAAGCGAGTGTCACCAAACTTCTGAATTCTCTGGGCGGGGTGGAACCCTCTCCAAGACAGACGTGAAGCTCACCGTTTGACCTGTTTTTACAAAATGTTAAATGGTCAGCTAGACATAGATCACAAGACCTACACCAACCCCAAACCAATTAGGAGCAGACGAGGGCATTCGATCCAATTTGTGGTCCCAGCCTCAAAGACAGATGTGTACAGCAATGCGTTCTTTCCACGCACTATTAAAGCATGGAATAATCTCCACCAAGCCACGGTTGCCCAGCCAGATGCAACAAAATTTAAAGTGGCACTTTCTTCCCAATAACCCTCTCTGGCTAAACCCCTCCCTTCACCACCTCCAGTTTAAATTCCAGTTGGAATATTTTGGAGGACCAAGTAACCAAGAACCAAGAATAAATGCAGGAGAATGCTTGGGAAAGATGTACAAGGGAGCACCAGTGCCTTCTGCACTGCGATTTGTATCCTGTATATACCCTGGCAGGGCTCCAAGTTTGGTTTGGAGAACGCATCATTTATCAACACAAAACAAACACACAACGTGCCTTGTGCTTACAGCTTCAAAAATCCTGGTGCAGATGTTATCAAGCTGGAAAGGGTTCAGAGATGATTTACGAGGATGTTGCCAGGATTAGAGGGTGTGACCTTGTCGGTTGGGTAGGCTGGGTCTCTGTTCCTTGGAGTGCAGGAGAATGAGGGGTGATCTTATACAGGTGTATAAAATCATGAGAGGAATAGATTGAGTAGATGCATAGAGTCTCTTGCCCTGAGTCGGGGAATCGAGGACCAGAGGACATAGGTTTCAGGTGAAGCGAAAAAGATTTAATAGAATCTGAGGAATAACTTTTTCACACAAAGGGTGGTGGGTGTATGGAACGAACTGCCAGAGGAGGTGGTTAAGTCAGGAACTATCTACCAGTTAGACAGGCACATGGATAGGACTGTTTTGGAGGGATATGGACCAAACACGGGCAGGTGGGAATATTGTAGCTGGGTCATGTGGGCAAGTTGGGCAGAAAGGTCTCCAAATCTGAGGAAGGACATTATTGCCATAGAGGGAGTGCAGAGAAGGTTCACCAGACTGATTCCTGGGATGTCAGGACTGTCTTATGAACAAAGACTGCAAAGACTCGGTTTATACTCTCTAGAATTTAGGAGATTGAGAGGCGATCTTATAGAAACTTACAAAATTCTTAAGGGGTTGGACAGGCTAGATGCAGGAAGATTGTTCCCGATGTTGGGGAGGTCCAGGACAAGGGGTCACAGCTTAAGGATAAGGGGGAAGTCCTTTAGGACCGAGATGAGAAGGACTTTTTTCACACACAGAGAGTGGTGGGTCTCTGGAACTCTCTGCCACAGAGGGTAGTTGAGGCCAGTTCATTAGCTATATTTAAGAGGGAGTTAGATGTGGCCCTTGTGGCTAAGGGGATCAGGGGGTATGGAGAGAAGGCAGGTACAGGATAGTGAGTTGGATGATCAGCCATGATCGTATTAAATGGGGGTGCAGGCTCGAAGGGCCAAATGGCCTACTCCTGCACCTAATTTCTATGTTTCTATGTTTCTAAAGGCCTGTTTCCATGCTGTATCACTCTGAGTAGCTGGCACAGAAGCAGAGCGGAAAGATGTCATTCCCGATCCCTGCACGACTATTGAATTAGACCTACTGTCTTCATCTTAGGCAAGCCCTTAGGATCAGCAGCGACGTGGTTTTACACTGGTTCTGTGGTTTCCGCGGCGACCGGTGACATGGTGCGTTCCTTCACGGCTAATGCGGGATTCCTGTGAGATCCTGACGAGTGGGTTTCAGGTTCCCAGTACCACCCCGAATGCTTCTTGTGATTAGCAATGGTTTATTATTGTCGCATGTACAAATACAGTAAAAAAAAACTTGTTTGCCAAACTATGCAGGCACATTGTACTGTATATCAGGTGCATTGTGTGCAAAATATAGTGTTACAGCTATAGAGTAAGTGCAGGTTAAAAAAAAAGCACGTGCCATAACAAGGTAGATTGGAAGATCACAAATTTACC